>OY282516.1:66229453-66571953 GCA_958296145.1 Hydrotaea cyrtoneurina | reverse complement strand
TAATGTTGTCGTCATTGTTGTTGTTTGGCTGGTTCAACATTTGTTGTTAGCGAATATTGTTAATATTTGGTAAATTGCTAATAATGATTGCAAATCATCATCATCATCATCATCATGACAATATGTTGTTTTCGGCTTTATTGTTTTCCCCGTATTCGCTTAAAGCGTTCCGTTCAAATAACCATTGATCATCAACCGAGTATTGGCTGTTAATCATAAATGGCGCCGCCGACGCCACCGTCCAACCAACCACAGACAACAAAGTAGTTTTGGTCGAAAACCGCAAGTTAATAGAAAATGTTGGCACGCGTAAATTAGCATGGCTAGAAAATACATAAATATCGGGTTGTTTGCTAATTTTTTGTATTTTTTTTTTCTTTTCTTTTAGACATTCCATAATTTTTGGTCGTTTTGATTTAATTTATGTGCGAATTATTTGTTGGTAAACACGAAGGTCCGTCCATTATTAAAACGTTCAATTGGTGTTTACCAAACGTTAATACATTTTTCGGGGGGGGGGGGGGGAGGGGAAAGAGGTGGGCATATTTAGGAAGTATATGACTCAGGGCTAAATTGTCTAATGAGTTGTAAGCGAATATATTGGGGATTTTCCATAGTTAATGGACTGATGTAAGACAGAACTTCATTGAAAGAAGAATTGTATAAAGAATTAAAGACGAATTCGTAGTAGGGCATCATGGGATATGGTTTCTGGCCACGACAGACTTGCTCAATGAGGGCCTGATTAGTTAATAGATGCTTCGCACAACATTGCGAAGAAAAAAAAGTCAAACACCCCCAAACCGCAGCTCCGAGATGGCCAGTTGACATCGCCGAGATGTCTGTGAACCCGATTACCAAACTTGGTGATCAAAATATCCACTGTAGCGTCGGTTGGGTGGCATGGAAAAACCACAGACAATCTCTGACCACAAAGAGTTTATCATGCCTCTGTAGTAAACAGAAATTGCGCTTTCAGAAGCCATCAGAAGAAAAATGGGTCACGGATGCCACCGCTCTAAAATGTGGACCAAACTTTCACTGTCTGAGCTTTTCGACGAACACAAGCGAGATATCTGATCCTTAGATGCAGCAGTTTTGCTTGTTAGCCGAACAGTTGGCCAGACAAGATGGTCGAAGAGTCTGCAAAGAAGTCTTCAACTTACATATTTCCTTAGACATTCCATGAAGGAATTGGCAGGGGGAAATTCTCTTGAATCTGTGAGCTGTGTACGATAATATTTTGTATATCCACTGACCGAGTCTGAAGATTGTCCAGGAGTCTAAATAGACGACAACCAAGGAGTCTCTATAGACGACTGCCAGGGAGTCTCTGTAGACGACTGCCAAGGAGTCTCTGTAGACGACTACCAGATTCTATAGACCTGGAGACGACTGCCAAGGAGTCTCTATAGAAGATTCTCCAGGAGTCTCCATAGACGACTGCCAAGGAGTCTCTATAGACGACTGCCTAGGAGTCTCTATAGACGACTGCCTAGGAGTCTCTATAGACGACTGCCAGATTCTATAGACCTGGAGACGACTGCCAAGGAGTCTCTATAGAAGATTCTCCAGGAGTCTCCATAGACGACTGCCAAGGAGTCTCTATAGAAGATTCTCCAGGAGTCTCCATAGACGACTGCCAAGGAGTCTCTATAGACGACTGCCTAGGAGTCTCTATAGACGACTGCCAAGGAGTCTCTATAGACGACTGCCAAGGAGTCTCTATAGATGCCTGCCAAGGAGTCTCTATAGGCGCCTGCCAAGGAGTCTCTATAGACGACTGCCTAGGAGTCTCTATAGATGCCAGCCAAGGAGTCTCTATAGGCGCCTGCCAAGGAGTCTCTATAGACGACTGCCAAGGAGTCTCTGTTGACGACTACCAGATTCTATAGACCTGGAGACGACTGCCAAGGAGTCTCTATAGAAGATTCTCCAGGAGTCTCCATAGACGACTGCCAAGGAGTCTCTATAGACGACTGCCAGGGAGTCTCTGTAGACTCCCTGGCAGTGATTCTCTGTAGGCGACTACCAAGAAGTTCCTGTAGACGACTACCAAGGAGTCTCTGTAGACAACTGCAAAGGACCGAATGACCTCCGAAAATCTTAATTTTTCGCACCTCTAAAACTTTTCCAAAAATCTAAAAATAAAATCAAATATACTCTACACCATAAGCTGGCAAAAAAAATGTTTGAGCCACAATGGAATTCGAGAAAATGTAATTGGGCAGCCTACAGTGCAGGAGTCTTTAGATGACGTCTGTATAGACGATGGCAATCTTCATTTCAACTCAAGTCATGTCGTTAGTTTTTCATTGTTTTGTTATTATTTTCTGCTGCTTCTTCTTCTTCTTCGTTCGTTTTTATTTGCTATATCATTAGCATAAATTGTAATTTCCGATGACTCCATCAGTTGGCAAATTGGATGTCTTTGTCATGATACGGTGCGGCTGCGGCTGGGGCCGGGAGTTACACCGATGACGACACACGATCAATTGCAGCATCGACGTCTTCAGCTAAATAGAGTGTGCCGCCGTTTGTCATACGAAATATGAACGAACGAATGAATGAATATGAACTCTTTGATCGACTTCAGCAGCTTCGTCTTCATTGTCGTCACTGATGATATCAATGAAATCTTTGTCATCATCATGAGACAATGCTGACAAATTGCTTTGCTGCAATCGGCCATTGAGGCCCAACTATTCCAAAACTCGGTGTAAGGTAATTTGCACAAAGACAAGATACACATTTATAAAAAGTCAACAGCGTGAGGGCGGCGAGATGTGCGACAAGTCCTCAATTTAATGTTAACTAAGAAATTAGTAAACAAAATGTCAAACAATAGCAACGCTTGCCAAAAATACACAAAACGCAAAAACAGTGTTGGCCTACGTTTTTTGTTTAACATGTTATTCACATACTTCGATAGAGAGCTGTGTGCGCGGTGGTGTTCAGTGAATTCCCTGCGCTTCGGGTAACACCCGCGGAGGTCGTTTGCCCATGTAGACCAGTAGACCAAGCAGCCGGGCAACGGTAGATGGACTCGTAAAATTATTTACATTTTCAAAATGTATGTGAACTCAAATAAGCGGAGGCAGCGGCAAATTCACGTAATTCGTGCAGTTAATTAAAAACCGTAAACGTTTTTAAACAACAGCAACAACAACAATCGTGTGGTGTTTAATATTTAATTTAGTTATTTTTCTTTCGAGGTTGTTTTTGTTGCCTTCATGCTAATCGCCACTGTTACACTGTATGTCGCTTCGTTGTTTGAAGCGATCGTTTTTGTTTTGTGATCATAATTTCCCTCAATTTCATTTAGTTTGAAATTTCACATTTAAAACCAACAACAAAGGGTTCATTAAAATTATGAATTTATGCATAACGTGTTGATCATACAAATGCCAATTCGGCCAGTGTTTATTTTTAATTTATTGTTCATATTTGATTTGTTATGTTGATGGGTTCAGTTTAGTTTTTTTTGTATTTTTATTAGTTTGATTTATAATTATTTTTATGGTGACTATTGAAAATGTGAGAGGGAGAGTATAAATGGGCGGGTATGTTCAACTTAGTCACTTCAAAATTTGAATTCCGAAAAAGAACTGCTAGGGCAATGATTACACCGTGTTACAAAAAATAGATTTTTTTCTGTCCTATGAACCAAATTTACTTTTTCGGAAAGGGGATAAAAAATAAAAATACACGTGTATCGGCGATTTTCATGTACACGTCAGAATGTTTTTTTGTTAAGTTTGAAATATGATGCTCGTATTGGCCTGTGTGAAAACCTTTCGACCGATTTTTAAACCTTTTTCAGTGATCCAATCGAGCTGATTTTTGGCAGGCAGACTCGTGGAAAAGTCTGTATCACGTACATTTTTTAAAAAAATAGATTTTTATCAATTCTCATATTTTCCTAATTTTTTTTTTTTTTTAAATGGTTATCGTTTTTTTTAAGGTTTCAGTTCAAAAAACATTTTTTTTGTCGTAACGCTTAAGTAGTTTAAAAATTTGGAGTCTCTTCAAGTTATGCTAAGAAAAGTGCAAAAATATTTTTTTTTTTAAAAATAATAAAAATTGGGGAAAATCTGAGAATTGATAAAAATTGAAATTTGATTCTGACGTGTACATGAAAATCGCCGATACACGTGTATTTTTATTTTTTATCCCCTTTCCGAAAAAGTAAATTTGGTTCATAGGACAGAATGTGTGTAACACGGTGTTATGGTCACACTGTTTGGCCAACAGATTAACCGATAAATTGAATAGACAATTTTGTTCTGGGTCATTCGTTATTGGTTTGCCAACTCATTACCCGACAGTAAATAGGCAATTTTGCTCGGTGAGGTGTTTCCTCTTTTCTTCTACCGCAAACTCTCGCACACCAAACACATGAGGGGTGATGGGGGGAGGGCTCCCTTTCCCCGACTCTTGTTCAACTTCCATATCAAACTTACATTTAGGTGAGTGGGCAAGTAAGTTCTCAAATAAGGTCATAAAACAACGCAAAACCTGTGATCGTACACATGTCCATATGGACAGCGAAAAGGTGTCGCTGAGAAATGTTAATGCGCAGGCGCCATATATGTCCTCTCCAGCTGTAGTTATTATCACAAATTCATATTTACGGAAAGAATGCATAAGCAAGTCAACTCAAGTTGTCTCTGTTTGTATGCATATCACATTTCCATTTGGGATTTCAAAACTATTTCTGTTATTTTCAAGAGACAAAGGAATTTGTTGTGGAAAATATGTGCAGAAATAAATGAAAATATTGCATAATAAATGTTTCGTTTCGTTTGTGCAATATCTTTCTTTTTCTTTTCCTTTTTTTTTTTCTTTTCGGGTGTGTGTGTGTGTAAACACATTTCTTTTTGCCCACTCTCTTACAAAACGCAGACAAATCCTGTCGAAGTACACTTTCGCATCGCATTTGGTGTTAAATCATTATGACAATTGTCGAAGAGCATGCTGCAAAAACACACCTGTAGTCACACACACACACACTCACACACCGGGTGACCAACTGGCCACATCATCCAATGTTGGCTATCAGGTCCAGTGGGCTCCGGTGTTTATGTCACATTCACAGGCATCCAGTGGTGCAGCATCTGATATCACAACAATTTAAGTGGTTATTCAATCATCATCATCATCGTATCGATCGGCAGCAGCAGGCAGACGTAACTTTAGCTGGGAGGATGAAATGCCAGCCCCATGAGGACAACTGGTCCATGTCGGAAGAATGCAGAAGAAGATTACAAATGCGTTACACTTGTCCGCGACAGGCAGTTAAGCGAACAGCCGAAAGTGTGGCTGTTCCTTTAAATTTGAACACTGGGCAACAACAACAAAAATACATACGTTGGGAAATTTTAGGAAAGTGCATCTCTGTTAAAAAAAGTGAATCAGGATTTTTGAAACCACTTGCCAAACATTTCCAATTCTTCCCTTTATTTAGTTTCCCTTAACATTCCATGAAGGAACAGACGGGGACTTCTCTCGATTCAGTGAGCTCCGTACGGCTAATGCTTTTCTAGAGAAGTTTAACATGGCTTAGAGATAACTCTCTCGTAAAGATGCCAACAGTTCCCTTCAGGACATAAAAAAAAAGTCCGTGACAGTCTGTGTAACAAAATTAAACTTTTTCAAAAATAAAAAGGTTCTAAAGCGCCCGGGAGACGAGTTGGTAATGTGCTTACCTAAGAGCGTGGGCTTTATGGTTTCGATTTCCACCAGAAGCTTTGGTCTGTCGCTGTAAAAATCTAGCCATATGGTCTCTGCCACCCGGTTTACCCTTGGACCGAAAATTAGAAAATAAATTTATTTGTATTGCAATTAATTGCAAACAAAAATAAAATAATAAAATAATAGTAAAAACTAAATGAAAATAAAAACAAAAAATTTTAAAAAAAATATTAAATAAAAAAAATAAAAAAATGTATTAAATAAAAATGAAGATGAAAACAAACAAAAAATAAAAATTAAAACAAAAAAAAAATAAAATTTAAAACAAAAAAAAAATAAAAACAAAATTAAAAAATAAAACCAAAAAGAAATAAAATAAAAAACAAAAAAAAATAAAAATAAAAATTAAAATAATAACTAATAGAAAATAAAAAAAAAATTTAAAAAAAAATGTAATAAATAAAAATGAAAACAAACAAAAAATAAAAATGAAAACAAAAACAAAAATAAAAATGCAAACCAAAAGAAAATTAAAAAATAAAAACAAAAAAAAATTAAAATGAAAACAACAAGAAAATTAAAAAAGAAAAAAATAACAAAAAATTAAAAAATGAGAATAAAAATTAAAATAAAAACAAAAACAATTAAAAATGAAAACAAAAAGAAAATTAAAAATGAAATCAAAAAATAAAAACAAAAAAAATTAAAACGAAAACAACAAGAAAATTAAAAAATAAAAAACAAAAAAAGGCAGAACTTCAGTTGAGAACAAGCAAAAAAAAAAATAAAAAAAAAATGCAGTTTCCTTCGAAATGACCCCAAAATGACGAAAATGATAATGAAAATTGGGGCAGGGGACAGTGGGGAACTGGCATCGAAAAAACGCCCTCGCCCACTTATTTCTACCATATTGTACTCAAATAAAATTAATTTTTCTCACGAGTTCAAAAATGTAGTTTAATTTTCATTTTCGTCATTTTGGGGTCATTTCGGAACTTTAGTTTTTTGTTATGTCCCCCATAAACTGAAGTTTAGCCCAAAAAAAATTAAAAAAAACAAAAAAAATTAAAAATAAAAAAAAAAACTGAAGTTTAGCCCAAAAAAAATTAAAAAAAAAAATTAAAACAAACTAATAATTAAAAAATAAAAACAAAACAAACATTTTTAAAAATAAAAATTAAAATAATAATAAAAAATGAAAATAAAAACAAAAAATTTTAAAAAAAATAAAATTTAAAAAATAAAAAAATTTAACAAATAAAAATGAAAACAAACAAAAAAAAAATGAAAACAAAAAAAAATAAAAATGAAAACAAAAAGAAAACTAAAAAATAAAAACAAAAAAAAATAAAATAAAAAACAAAAAAAATTAAAAATAAAAATTAAAATAATAGTAAAAACTTAAAGAAAATAAAAAAAAATAACAATAAAAAAAAATAAAATTTAAAAAATAAAAATAAATAAAAATGAAAACAAACAAAAAATAAAAGCACAAAAAAAATAATTAAAAATAAAATGAAAACAAATAAATTTACAAAATTAAAAAAAAATCAAACAAATGAAAAAAAAAAATTAAAAAATACAATGTGGTAGAGGTGGTAAAGAAAGAGTTTACATGTATCGGCGTTTTGAAAGTTTACGTATAGACGTAACTAAAAGCGTGGTCAGGGAGGAAGGAAGCGTGGAAAGAGAGAGGAAATTGTAGTAGACATATAACAAGTTGTGGTTAGGTTATGTTGCCCTCTTGCAGCGAATTCACACGGAGACCTTAAGGCCCACTGTCGTACCCTTTAAAGTGATGAAAAGAGATGATACGGAAAAAAGATAACTAAGGGGTTTATAGACTTTTCAAAAAGATATTGGGAGGACAGTATAGTATCTACATGAATAACGTCTCTTAACTGTAACAAGTTGTGGTGATTCCAATTCAATTCAATTGAATTTCTTTTGAAATCATTTTTTTTTTTGAAAATAATTGCTACCACTCCTCCAATCTCCTGGAAAGTTGCCCCACCATCGGCCTTTAATTGAAGCCCTACAATTCCATCCTGTTGTCCTGTGTAACTGACGTTCAAAAGGAGTTATTTAAGTAAACGACTGGAATCGGTTACGTTAACGTAACTGGCCCACATTGGTTTGGCCGGTAGTGATGCTGTGGATGATATAGTGACCAGTTTGTTTTTGTTGTGTTTTGTGGAGCAAAATTCACTTTTGTTATTGTGTGGACTCTCCTCCTTTACATTCCGCGCACACACACACACCAGCATAAATAAATAAACACATCATTAAAAAAAAAATGGATGCTCGACTGACCCAATTTGTTGGCTCTGATCGGTGGGATTTCTGTACGCTTTGCGGACGGGGTTTCTTCATTTCATTCCATTTCAATACAAGTGAATTGAATTCATGTTTTTCTGGCTTTGTTGTCGTCGTCGTCGTCGTTCGTCATTGTGTAATTAAGAGTGCGAGTGCCCGGGCAATGTTTTCATTTCTTCATATTGTAACAACAACAAAATGAAAATAAAACATATCACTGCTCTTTGCAGTTGTTGTTGTTGTATCATGTTTAATTCAATATTATGAATTAAGTTTTATTATACAATGGCCTGCCCCCCCGTCCCTTACCTACAGTGGCTCAACAACCTCCAGCCATCACCAACACCACCACCACCACCACCACTTGGACTTACGGATGTAACGAATCCGTACTGCACTCATTAATAAAATGAGGCTGTTTTTGTTGTGACGCCCGTGTTCATTTGGACGATGTTCGAACTGAGTGGAAAATAATCCTATCCCCATTAGTGGTGGTATTTCAGAAGAAGAAGAAGCTGAAGCTGATAAGCATTACACTTCACTCACCGTATGCAGGCAGTCACGCTGTAATTGAAACCTTTTTAAGGTTTTGTGCTTTTATTTTTTGGCCCATCATCGTTGCCATGAAAGAAAAGGGCTTCAATCCGGACCGTGTATGTGGCACAACAAGTTCACTTTTGTTTCAAGTACATCAACGCACGAATTCTTTGAAGGTCGTCTGGTTGTAATTGAAGAGAAGGGCATAAACGATGCTATTACCGCATACCTTTGAGTATGGTCAACAATATATTCAATTACGTTTAAATGATGTATATGAACGCACACATACATACGTGTACCTAAGTACCTGCAGGGCTTTCTCACCCGAATATAGGACAGCATGAGGAGGAACTCCGATAATTGTAACAATCTTGTAGAATTCAGGGTAAAACATCAGAAATACATCATTAAATATGGCTGCATTGCTGGCTCTCCACTGTAATGCAAATGAGTTTACTGCGTTCCAGTAAACGTGAACTCGAATTGGGTTAACGTTATTTTCTTTTTTCGTGGCCTTCGGTACTCACTGCACTCAATTGCTGAGCACTTTGTGATTTCAAGTAAATTTAGAGTTTAATCTTAAAAGAGAAACAGATTTCTTTACTTAAACTTAAAGTGAACGGAAATTGAGTAAATATTATTATAAGCATTTTGATTTGAGGTAAATCCCTAGGTTGGTCCTAATTCGAATAAAAGTTAACTGAATTAACTGAAATAAACTAAACCTCAGCTAAAAATATGTAAACATTTTATTTTTGATTCCAGTACTCACTGTATTCAATTTAAAAATTGCATTTTGATTTGAAATAAATCGAATGTGAAATCGGGAACACATTTCTTAAATTCCAATAATCGTAAACGGAATTCATGTAAAATTGAACTGAAATTGAGCAAACGTTATTTTTTTCGGAATCCGTTAATTTTTTTTTATTGAAAGTAGTTCCAAATTGAAACAAATTTCTTTGATTTAAATAAAAGTGAACTCAATTCAAGTAAAATTTAGCTAAAATTGAGTAAACTTTTTTTTGTTTGTCTTATTTTATTTATTTATTATTAATTACAATACAAAGTAAATTTATATTCTAATTTTTGGGTCCAAGGGTAAACCGGGTCACACAGACCACATGGCTAGATTTTTGTGCAGCGACAGACCAAAGCCTCTGGTGGGAATCGAACCCACAACCCCCACGCTGATAGGCAAGCACGCTACCAATTCGCCTACCGGGACGCTTTGTCTCATTTTGATTTCAAGTAAATTCATAATTTTATCATAAAATGGTAACAAATTTGGTTTAATTCAAGAAAAAATTAACTGATTTGAAGTAAAA
Source organism: Hydrotaea cyrtoneurina (assembly GCA_958296145.1). Classification (NCBI taxonomy): domain Eukaryota; kingdom Metazoa; phylum Arthropoda; class Insecta; order Diptera; family Muscidae; genus Hydrotaea; species Hydrotaea cyrtoneurina. Next base: position 66,562,075 of record OY282516.1, on the reverse strand, counting down.
GTCCGGCTCTTACTGGACTCAGTTTGAAATCTTATTTTGATTTGAAATAAAGCCAAAGTTTAAACGTTTAATTTTGTTTTAATTAAAAATTAACTGAATTCAAGTAAACGTGAACTAAAATTGACTATACATTATTATTTCTATGACACATTTTAATTTCCAGTAATTCCATAATTTAAGAAAATATTCTTTAATTCAACTGAAAATGAACTGAATTCAAAGACAAACTGAAATTCAGTAAAATTTATTTGTTAAGGCGGTTTGATTTCAAGTAAATCCATAACTTGATTATAAAATGTTAACAAATTTCCTTAAATCGAGTGCAAATGAACTGAAATTGAGAAAAATTTATTTTTGATTTGCATAAAATGGCAACAAATTTTGTTGAATTCAAGAAAAAATTAACTGATTTGAAGTAAAAGTCAAAGTTTAAACGTTTAATTTTGTTTTAATTAAAAATTAACTGAATTCAAGTAAATTGATCAAGTGATCATTGAGTATACATTATTTTTTCAATGACACATTTTAATTTCAAGTAATTCCATAATTTAATAAAATATTCTTTAATTCAACTGAAAATGAACTGAATTCAAGAAAAGATAAACTGAAATTCAGTAAAATTTATTTGTTAAGGCGGTTTGATATCAAGTAAATCCATAACTTGATTATAAAATGTTAACAAATGTCATTAAATCGAGTGCAAATGAACTGAAATTGAGAAAAATTTATTTTTGATTTGCATAAAATGGCAACAAATTTCTTTAATTCAAATAAAAATGCACTGAATTCAAATAAAAGTGAACTAAAATTGAGTAAACATTATTTTTTGAATGACGCGGTTTTACTGCAAGTAAATCCATAATTTGATCATAAAATGAGAACAAATTTCTTTAATTCAAATTAAAGTGAACTCAATTCAAGTAATAGTGAACTGAAATTCAATAACACATTTTCTATTTAAAATCTCATTTTGATTTGAAATAAAACCAAAATTTAATCGCAACGAAGGAAAGCGTTTATTTAATTCAATTAAAAATGAACTGAATTCAAGTAAAAATGTCAAGTACAAATTAACGGAATTCAAGTAAACGTGAACTGAAATTGAGTAAACATAATGTTTTTTTTATGACACATTTTAATTTCAGGTAAATCCATAATTTAATAAAAATGTCTTCAATTCAAGTGAAAATGAACTGAATTCAGGAAAAAATAAACTGAAATTGAGCAAAATTTATTTGTTTAATTTGATTTGCAGAATATCCATAGTTTAAACTCAATTTAAGTAAAAGTGAACTGAAATTGTGAAAACAGTATTTTTTTTTGTATGGAATGCGGTTTTTACAAAACAGCGAATTTCAATCAAAGCAGTAGGCTGGGTGCGATACAGCTTGTACAGTGTAATCTCTTCTTGCGGACACCTCTCATAAACGGATACTTTTTCAAGTATCAATCCGCTTCAGCCCTCTTGTGTGCTTCTCTCATAAGTGGACAAAATTCTCAGTCCCTTAGGTGTCCGCTTATGAGAGAGTACACTGTATAAAGCCGACTCCAAATGGAAAGGGATTTTCTTGATATGTTGTACATGACTTTCATGATCAATCCCCCGGTTAACATCCAAGCCACATACTCTCGTTTAAAATTAAAACATTTGTCGCTTCGATTGATAAACCTTTTCGAACGACTACAGAAAAGCCTTGAAATGAAGACTTATGAAGCATCCAGTAACCGAAGGTATTCTCGAATGATTAAAAAAATAAATTGTGATGTACATTATTAGTTTTTTTTTGATCTTGTGGATTTTTTTTTTTGACCGTCAATTAAGGCTAACTTCAGGTTGATTTAATACCAGAGTCCAATGTCTAAAGATGATATTAGTACTGAATGGCAATCACCAGTATTAGTAGTAATTATAATAAGGAGTCTTCAAAACGGGATTAGAATGTCAGAATTGCTATTTAGTGTCGGCCCTTTCCCCCATAGTTCTCCGACTCAAGTCTCTTTTTAAGTGCCACTTGGAATTAAGTTCAAGCTTTTTTTTTTTTTTTGAAAATCTCCAATGAAACCTGAGCATACTTGCAAATAATAATTAATCCGCTGAGTTTGTTTTGCTTGATCACTGATTTTTACTAACATTTGCATACGATTATTTCAATTTGCCACCCACTGTGCCGCTGAGTTAACACAATTCACCAGCCATACAAACGGCAAAATCCAACTTGTTTGTCTGCATTCGCTTTCAGCTGCAGGGATCTGCCAGAAAGACCTTCCACAAACCAGCTGCTGCTGGTGTTTGCCGCCGCTCATCAACAGTTTCAATTCCTGTTCAGTCGTCGCAGTAGAACCGCATGGCCCGGTGTTATGCCTCTTGGCAACACTCCATGGTGTGTACAACTCGGTCCGGCTCGGCAAGGCTAGCGAGTGTATGGTACAAAAAGCAATTACTACCCGAATTATTTAATATTTACATGTGCATTGTTGGTGTTGGAGTTATTACCAACTTCCATGATTTTGACGTGTTTGGGCACATTTTCGTGTCGCCAGGGGTGGGGTCTTCTTTCGCCACTCCATGGCCCGGCCGGCCGGGCCATTTCAGCATCTTCGGCTACTCACGCAGCTGGCTGTACGTTGTGCTCGGTGTGCGTGGTTTTATTGCAATTTGCAAAACTTTATGGTTGTGCTTATGGCTGAAGCGCAATAAACCCGGCCAAAATCAAGAGAGCATTTATTGCGTCTTCTTTTCCTTCGCCTCAATTTTGACTTTGGTTTTGTTTGCTTCTTCTGCCTTTTGGTATGCAATCTGCGCCTATGTGCAAATGGGAACGTGTGTATGTGGGATGTATGAGAAGTTGGTTAAACATTAAAACATGAAGAAATTGGAACATGTGCAGAGAAAAAAATAATTTTTCGATTCAATGAAAATATTCACGAATTCAAACAAAAAAATCATTGAAAATCCTGTGATAAAAGAATTTGTCAACTTAAAGAAAATATTCGTATACTGTTTATCAAAAATATCTTTGATGAAGAAAGTTTCATATATACAAAAAAATTTGTATGTCGTTCATTAAAAATATTTTTGAAATTAACAATAAATTTTTTCATCAGCAATTATCAAATTTCGTTTTTTAGCATATTTATGAAATTTTTTATTAAATTTTGAAACGAAATTTAATAAAATAGATCGAAAAATATTATAATTTTTTGAATTTTGTTTAATATTTGGTAAATTGCTTATCATATTTACGAAAAAATGTATGTAATATTAAAAGAAATTTTATAAATTAGATAACCCAAATACAAATCATAAAAAATATAAAATTTTGTGTCAATTCAATTTATCAAATTTCTTTCAACATTTGATAACATTTTTCGTAAATATGCTAAAAGTGTATCAAATCTTAAAACGAAATTTGATAAATGGGATCAACAAAAAAATTCATTAAAAATATCCAACTATTTGATGAATTGTTTTGTTGATACATTTCATCAAACTTCGTTTCAATAGTTGACAAATTATCTTAATATATATTTACCCTCGACACTGATTCACTGATACACTGATTCCCTGATTCCCTGATTCACTGACTCTGTCACGCAGTACGTAGGAATTTAAATAGGCATTCTATAATAATTCTATAAATAATAATAATAAAAAAAATAATACTTTTTTTTTGTACAGAAATTGTGTTTTCCCCAATTTTTCTTTTTACCAAAATTTTTTTTTTTAGAAAATTTTTTTTTTTCCACAAAATTTTTTTTTTAGAAAAATTTTTTTTTTCCAAAAAAATTTTTTTTTTCAACAAAATTTTTTTTTTCAACAAAATTTTTTTTTTTCAGCAATCTTTTTTTTTCAACAAACATTTTTTTTTTTCAACAATATTTTTTTTTCCACAAAAATTTTTTTTTTCAACAAAAATTTTTTATTTCAACAAAAATTTTTTTTTCAGCAAACATTTTTTTTTTCAACAAAAATTTTTTTTTCAGCAAAATTTTTTTTTTTTCACAGATTTTTTGTTTCCCAATTTTATTTTTTTTCGAAGTTTTTTTTTACAAAATATTACAAATAATTTTTAAAATTAAGTAACAAATACTTTCTCAAGCTAAGAAAACAGAATGTAGCCCTTGCGACGATCCACAACAACTCTGTCTAATACACTTATTGTACGTCAACGAATTGCAAACACGCCTCCTCAACTTTTAAGCAATTAACCGTCATAGTTCGGTTATGGCTACACTTTCTCCTCCACCATGCGAGGTCAGAGAAAACTCCATTAAGAGTTTTCCCATTTCTATTTTACTAAAAATTGTTTGCTCGTCAAACCGCCAGCTTTAAAACATGCCTTAAAGAAGTCCACTGGAAGATTCATTCATTTCCGTTTGACTTTTCCACAACTGAACATACGCTACTCGTATGAACAAGAAATAAACCTTGTTGTTGTCATCATTACCACTGTGTATAACGCACCATCACCATTGTCATGATGATGATCACGCCGTATGCGTCTTCATGACACGACCATCATCATTATGATGATCGTTTGTTCGTTCGTTCATTCATCTGATCATATGTTCGGTGTGGTCATAGTTTCGCTGTGGAGTCAATTGTAATGTTTTTTTTGTTTTACGCGTGAAGGCCGTACGTGCAATTGCATGTGACGCAACTCTGCATAAACGCGAGCAGCAGCAGCAGCCGCCGCTGATTGTGGCCCGCTGTGGTGGCAGGCATTCTTCGCTTCCTATCTGTGCAGTCGAGACTTTTGCTCCATTATTCAATCGGAAACATTGTTTATGACACTACGCCGACGAAGACGCAGATCCGCGATGCCACCAGCAGTAACAGAAATGTGTAATTGATTTTTATCATTTGCTGTAATCGGCAGTGGATGATTGCGAAAATGTCATTCCAATAATACGACATGTCCATACTGCACGTATTTTTGTGAAGTGTTCGTTCGCCAGGAATTGTTTTAGTTTCATTTTGCGGTCTAATTAAGTTATTTTCATTGTTATTTATATTTCAATTAACATTTCATTAGACATTTAAATGACACCGGTTTTTTCTCCTGTCTGGTGTAATTTGTCTGGGGGGAAATTACGGAAGTTTTTTCTTGGCAAATAGATAAGCGGCCCAAGTGGTCATATGCAAGCGATTTGTTTGTTTGTTTGTAATGAGGAGGGTGATAGTCATATTTTCTGAAAGTAGCCGAAACGAAATTTTCCTTTTCCTGCCACCCAAGCCAGGCTAGACAATATTACCTCTTTTTTTTGGGTGGGTAATTGGACCAACAATTAACCTCAATGAGCTGTTGGTTTTCTTAAAATTTGTCGAGTCAAAGTTGCCCGGCCATTCCACAAAGAAACACAACGTAATGTGTATTATTTTTGTATTTTTTTTTGTATTTAATTCGATGCGAAACCAATGATTTTTGCAAAATAGCGTTGAGTACCTAAACAATTTATTTAACAATTGCAGTTTTTTGTGTGCGTCCGTGTGTGTGTTTGTGTTTGTTTTTTGTTAAACAATTTGTTTGGAATTGCAAAATAAAAGATTGATTTTTAAATTAATTGGGCAACAAACACTTGATACAATGTATGTATGTCGATATGTTGTGGATATTAGATGGGGTCGGTTCAAGTGCAACAATTTTAATTCTTTAAAATTTCATGATTACTAACTGTGACTCACAAAAAAAGGGAAGAATTGTCCCTGTGACACCCAGTAATTATACCTGCGACACCCTGTAATTGACCCTGTGACACCCTGTAGTTGTCATTGTGACATCCTTTAATAGTCCTTGTTATCTCATGCCATTATTCCTCTGACACCCCTGTAATTGTCCCTGCGACACCCTGTAATTGTCCCTGTGACACCCTGTATTTGTCCCTGTGACACTCTGTAATTGTCATTGCGACACCCTGTATTTGTCCCTGTGGCACCCTGTATTTGTCCCTGTGACACCCTGTATTTGTCCCTGTGACACCCTGTATTTGTCCCTGTGATACTCTGTAATTGTCCCTGCGACACCTTGTATTTGTCATTGTGACATCCTTTAATAGTCCTTGTTATCTCATGTCATTATTTCTGTGACAACCTGTATGTGTACTTGCGACACCCTGTAAGTATCCCTGTAACCCCTGTAGTTGTCCTTGTGACATCCTGTAATTGTCCTTGTCAACTCATGTCATTCTTCCTGCGAGATCCTGTAATTGTCCCTGTGACACCCCGTAATTGCCCCTGTGACACTCTGTAATTGTCATTGCGACACCCTGTATTTGTCTCTGTGACACTCTGTAATTGTCATTGCGACACCCTGTATTTGTCTTTGTGGCACCCTGTTATACCCTGTAATTGTCCCTGTGACAGCCTGTAATTGTCCCTGCGACACCCTGTATTTGTCATTGTGACATCCTTTAATATTCCTTGTTAGCTCAAGTCATTATTCCTGTGACACCCTGTATTTGTACTTGAGACACCCTGTAATTATCCCTGTAACCCCCAGTAATTATACCTGCCACACCCTGCAATTGTCCTTGTTACCTCATGACATTCTTCCTGCGAGATCCTGTAATTGTCCCTGTGACACCCTGTATTTGCCCCTGCGACACCCTGTAATTCTCCCTGTGACACCCTGTAATTATCCTATTAAACACTGTAATTGACCCTCTGACACCCTGTAATGGAAGAATTATCAAAAGCCGAGAAAATTGGAAAAGCCAGGAAAGCGAATTACGCAAATGTGTTGATGAATTAAAGACGATTTATGTTCGAAGCATTACAAGTCTTCAATGGTGCAACAGGGTGCAGCATGTAAAATATATTCTAAAGACAGGCGGGCTAAGTCAGATGCGGATTTATAGTTTGTTTTTTTTTACCAACGGAGCAGACATTTTGTATGGGACATGAAGTGACTTCTGAGATCTGAAAGTAGTGTAAGATCGTCTGGCCTCCAGACAAAGACAATCTTGTGGGCTGACGTCCTAAGTCAGACAGATGTACATGGTTTCTATGGTTTTTTTTTTTGGATTTTCTATAGAAGAATTTGTGACAACCGGAGTTTGAGATACGTTTCCTCTTTGTTTCTTTAAATGGAATGTTTAGGCAAATACGACTTCGGGAGATTGCAGCCGAACTAATGTGTCTCCTAAAAGAAATTAGGTTGTCGGCTCTCTATATAGTCTTTGCTCTGGATCGTCTATGGCAGGCGTTGCCTATGAAAGGCAATACGATTCCAATCGAATAGAATGAATGACCGGACATTGAACGTGAATTAAGAGAAATGGTAAATTTGCATTCGTCTTTGAACGGAAAATGCAAAACGAAACTCTAGGCTTGGCCCACTAAACAATCACGAAATATTCGAGAAATCATCTTCTATACTCTCATTTTTGATGTGGTGACCTGTGTGAAATGCGACCCTCTTTAATGTTCTCGTGCACACGGTTACGTTTCCCTTGGCAAATTGAAATTTCGAAAACAATCACCACGAAAAGTACACCAAAGACATAAATTGTCATCGTCCGATAAATGCGATGAATTGCTATGAAAAACGCAACAAATACAAACAGCACGAAAACAACCTTGATATCGATTTAAATATCTCTATAATCGATTGAAATGGTGTTATTTATGTATTTTTCTGCTTTACTGTTTTATTTGATTTTTTACTTTTCGAATGGTTACTTTGGATGAGCACTCACACTCACATTACCATGAGTGTCGTTTACAAGTTGAACATATTTCGATTATGTCGAAAAGTAGACCGATGCACGATGCGCCCCCGCAGTTGGACCCGTAACGTGCTGAAATATGTACGTGATTTGGTCGAACGTAACCAACTGAGTGACGGCCAACGATTTCAATGCGTTCAGCTGGAGGCACAAGTACCCGGTGCTAACTAATCGATGGTTGCTTAGCTGATGATGATGTTCAAGAAATTCCCAAAAATATTATTTTCAGCACATTTCACACACTGGATATGCGGGTGATAAATTGATGAAATACTTTGCAAAACTCATGCAATTCCATCTAATTCCCACTCTGGGTGTTCAAACACTAAACTGCAAACTACGACAAGGCGAGAGAGAGAGAGAGATGGAAAGGGAAAACCCTCATCCAAATTGCAAAAACACCACCAAGAGCAGCAGCAACACCTCAACGACACGCATACAAGTGTACACACTCAGCACGAATGGGGAGTACGATGTGATTTGAGGCAGTTTAGTGTCGTATTAAAACTCAATGTCGTCGTCACCACCACCACCAACACTACCACCCCAATCGGCATTATCATCGTGCACGTTGTGCCCTAATGATCATCAGTCGATGATCATTGCCATAATGTTGAAGTCATCATGACACACTGCCTCTTGCTCTTTACAAAAACAAAACACTCACACCTCAAGCAAAGTTGAAATTACTCTCACCTTTGTTGGGAGCTGCCGTGGTAATTATAACTTTAAATGAGAGCTTAAGGTCTGTGTGTTAATGAGAGATGTTTTTCGTATGAGTGTATGTGTGTGATCTCTATTTTTCGTTTGTGATAATCACAAATATTGTGATGACACACACACTCACACATAAGAGAATACCCTGGATGCGCTACGATAGTTTGCTTATTTTCAATAGCTGCCAAGGCGTATGACGATCAGAGGAATTTTTTTTTTGAAAGCGGACACTACAAATTTATCCATCTGCAATTCTCAATTGTAATTGGGATTTTATTTATATGTAACTTGCAAAAATGGCCTTTTAAATATATTTTGTTTTAATTTTTAATAGAAATTCTTTATGTGAATTGGAATTTTCCCATATCAAATGATAGTTTTCCAATTCGCTTGGACAATTCTTAATTTGAAATATTTATTTATTTATTATTAATTACACCGTGTTACAAAAAATAGATTTTTTTCTGTCCTATGAACCAAATGCACATATTCGGAAAGAGGGGGGAAAATAAAAATACACGTGTATCGGCGATTTTCATGTACACGTCAGAATTTTTTTTTCTTTAAGTTTGAAGTATGAAGCTCGTCGTGGCCTGTGTGAAAGCCTTTCGATCGATTTTTAACCCTTTTTCAGGGATCCAATCGAGCTGATTTTTGGCAGGCGGACTCGTGGAAATGTCTGTATCACGTCAAATTGTTTAAAAACAATTTTTATCAATTCTCAGATTTTCCCCAATTTTTATTATTTTTGAAAAAAAAATTTATGAAAAATTATGAATTCTCAGATTTTCCCCAATTTTTATTATTTTTGAAAAAAAAAATTTTTTTTCACTTTTAAAAAAAATATTTAAAACAATTTTTATCAATTCTCAGATTTACCCCAATTTTTATTATTTTTGAAAAAAAAAAATTTCACTTAGCATAACTTGAAGAGACTCCAAATTTTTAAACTACTTAAGCGTTACGAAAAAAAATGTTTTTTGACTGAAACCTTAAAAAAAAACGATAACCATTTAAAAAAAAAAAATTAGGAAAATCTGAGAATTGATAAAAATCTATTTTTTAAAAAAATTGACGTGATACAGACATTTCCACGAGTCTGCCTGCCAAAAATCAGGATCACTGAAAAAGGGTTAAAAATCGGTCCAAAGGCCACAATGAGCATCATACTTCAAACTTAAAAAAAAAAAATTCTGACGTGTACATGAAAATCGCCGATACACGTGTATTTTTTTTTTTCCCCCTTTCCGAAAAAGTAAATTTGGCTCATGGGACAGAATGTGTGTAACACGGTGTTTTAGGCCACATTTATAATAATTGATTTATCAATCGCCTCGGCGATGTCATTTTCCAACCTCGAAGCCGTTAGACTTTACTTGTGGGGACAGATCCATTAACGGTTTTGATTATTAAGGTAAATATTGAGCAAGCCATGCTTGAGTTAGAGCCCGAAAGCGTCACCAACAACTGGGTTGACAGGATGCATCTGCTCGAGGCCACATTCAGTAGAGGACAAATGTGTCTCCACTTATTTAAGAAACATTGTCAGACAATACTGTCGCCTTACGGACTCGATCTCTCATTGGTCACGATAAGATCACTGTCAGAGTGGAGTGAATGCAGTGGCACTGAAGGTTGCGACTACTGCAGAAGCCCTTATCCTTATCCTGCCCGTGCCAATAGGCAGGAATCACACTGGATTCATATTTCATTACGAACCTAGGCGATCTGGCCGATATTGATATTAACCTACTCTGGAGCTTTTTTGAAGTGTGGTTGGACTTGGAGCAGCTCAGTCAGACTATTTCTTTGAGTTTTCTCTACGGTCAACAATTCTGTACATAGACTTAGGTTGTGTGTCCCCTAGATTGTCATTGCTTTTACTTAGACATCTAAAGAAACTAACAGGGCAAAAGTTCGCTCTATTAAATTGTAAAAAGTTCTTGGCACTTTGGACAGCCGATCAGCTGAACTCTGACCATTCTCCATAATTATGATCTCTTCAAAACGAATTACATTTCATGACCGTTAAATGCGATTAGTTCCAGAGATTGGATTCTAAACGAAGTCTTGCCGTAATACCGTATCCAAGTGTCGTCCATGACCTTAACCAAACAGAAGTTGTAACTTTTTGAGCAAAATCTCTAACCGCACCACGGTTGTCATTGTATGAGTACAAACGACACCGCCGAACGATACGTACGATTCGGTTGGTCGTTTTCAGGGGGATGTTGGTCGCTCGCTTCTTTCGGTTGTGCAGTGTTCGTTACTTTGTTTTGTCGTTATTACGTGTAATTGCTGTGAGTAAGTTTAAGTTGGTTGTTCAGTTATTGGCTCTTGGTGGCCGGTCTCGCTCTATGTCTCATATTCTGCGAATGTGTGTGTGTGCGTGTGTTTGTGTGTATTTATGAATGTTATGTGGGATTTTGGTATTCGGCTGCCCGATTTGACTTGACTGCTGGCTGCAAGTGGTGGCACTGGGGGGCTGTTGGTTTGTTGACTGTTTCGGTTTCGGTTTCAGTTTCGGCATTCTCTGTTTTGCTTTTGTTTTTATTTCATTTCAGCTGTTGATGATAGCTTGCTGGCTGGCTGGTTTGGCGATGATGTTGATGATGATCTTTTTCCAAAATATAAATAGATCCGCCATGGAGAAATGTGGGTAGTTATATTAGAAGACCTCAACAGAGGCAGTCAGACATTTGGTGCTAAATACAAATTTAACGCGGCAACATAGCGGGGGGATTACAAATATGAGATCCCTACAATTATTGGTGGGTGCTGCTGAAATAAACAAAATTGCATTAATAAAAAAAATATAAAAAAAAATTTCAAAAAAAAAAATTGTTTAGTTTAAAAAAAGCGCGCGAAAAAAATAAAAGTGAAATGAAAATTTAATAAAATTATTTAATTTTGAACAAAACTGGTGCTCAATATTGCAGTCATAAAGGAAATGAAATTTACAAAAAAAAACAAAATATTTCCAATAATTTTGGAAAAATAAATAAAAAAAAAACGTTTTAAGGACTTGTCTTACTAAGCTACACCTAAAATTGAGAAAATCAAGGAGTAAAGCCAGTGGGCAAAATCCTTATGTTAAAACTTATACAAAAAAAAATGAGAAAAACCACAAAAAATCCGTCTTCCCAGTTTGTTTAGCAAAAGAAATGTTATTCATGAACCTGCCACAATATCCTTAGACAAAGAAAACATCCTTATTTGGTTAAGGGAATATAAAAAATAAACCTGCAACTAGTGAAAACGTCCAAACTTCAGTACATTTTAAATAATTACACCCCCACATAAGTCGAAAACCTGACACACACACACAAAGGACCTTTAAAGATAATTTTTAAATAGACAAAATTTCAATGGCCAACTGAGATTGAATTGTTACATTGAAGAACAAACCTTGTCCTTCTAAGAAGACACGATGTTGAACGTAATAGGATCTCTCACGACAGTTAACAATTTCACTTTCAGACAGAGTGTCCCAAATAACTTTTTTTTTCTAAACATGTTCTACCGTATCTATAAATGCTTAACTGGGCAATACAATTTTTTGTTTAATTTCTTTTTATTTGTCTGTAGCGTGTTTGTGCTTTTGTCTAAAAAATGTACAACTTGTGGAAAAGAGGGATGGACCTAACAGTGTTCTGGCCAATATATAAAACTGTCTTTAGGAAAACATAAGATTAACAATTTCTTCTATGTGACAGAGTAGAAGCTCAATGAAAGTGCTGGCAATTGAAATTACCGATTGACATGTGAAATTGGATTAAAAATTATTCGTATTCAATTTTAGGCAATTTTTTCTTAAATAATTGTTTTGACCAGTAGAACTTGAATGTTGCTGATACGATTTAACCAAGTCTGTCTGTTGTCCGTGAAAGCGGTTATTTGTTGTCCGATCTCAGTGGCATTCGACGTCGATTTTTCTTATGGCTCATAATCGGTTATTTAAGAGTTATTTTATTGAAATTGAATTTCCAATCGTTCGCAAATGTAATTCCCGAGTTGAGGTCCTTTGCAAATTTATTGCAGCTGTTATATAAAATAAATCTGTTACATACAAGCTGAGTAAAATAATTCGTGCTACATTTTCAATAATTCTGTTATTTACCCCCTATCTTTTATATAACGAATGGTCCACTCGCATCGGTCCAAACATGAAATTGGAACTTTTGTAACATGAAAGTCTCTGTCAAAATTCCATTTTAAAACTTTTGGTGACCCAGACGAACTGGATTTAAAGAACCTGATTTAATTTTAATAATAAAAATAAAAAAAGGTTAAGTAACAGAATTGTTTTAGTTAAAATATGATGCTTAACAGATTTCTGTTAAAGGAGGATTTTCTTTATACAACGAATGATAAATTGCAGATTTTTGCTTAAATAACATAACATTATGTTAAAAACCATAACATTATGTTAAATAATAGACTTATGTTAAATAACAGAGTTATGTTAAAGAACAGAGTTATGTTAAATAACAGAGTTATGTTAAATAACAGATTTATGTTCAATAACATAGTTATGTTAAATAACAGAGTTATGTTAAATAACAAATTTATGTTAAATAACAGAGTTATGTTAAATAACAGAGTTATGTTAAATAACAGAGTTATGTTAAATAACAGAGTTATGTTAAATAACAGAGTTATGTTAAATAACAGAGTTATGTTAAATAACAGAGTTATGTTAAATAACAGAGTTATGTTAAATAACGGAGTTATGTTAAATAACAGAGTTATGTTAAATAACAGAGTTATGTTAAATAACAGAGTTATTTTAAATAATAGATTTATGTTCAATAACAGATTTATGTTAAATAACAGAGTTATGTTAAATAACAGAGTTATGTAAATAACAGAGTTATGTTAAATAACAGAGTTATGTTAAATAACAGAGTTATGTTAAATAACAGAGTTATGTTAAATAACAGAGTTATGTTAAATAACAGAGTTATGTTAAATAACAGATTTATGTTAAATAACAGAGTTATGTTAAATAACAGAGTTATGTTAAATAACAGAGTTATGTTAAATAACAGAGTTATGTTAAATAATAGATTTATGTAAAATAACAGATTTATGTTAAATAACATGATTAATGTTACATAACAGATTTATGTTAAAAAACATGATTGATATTACATAACAAATTTATGTTAAATAACAGATTTATGTTAAATAACAGAGTTATGTTAAATAACAGATTTCTGGGAAATAACAGAGTTATGGGAAATAAGATAGTTATGGGATATAACAGTTATGTTATGTTAAATAGCAGATTTATGTTAAATGACATGATTAATGTTAGATAACAGATTTATGTTTAATAACAGATTTATGTTAAATAACATGATTAATGTTACATAACAGATTTATGTTAAAAAACATGATTGATATTACATAACAAATTTATGTTAAATAACAGATTTATGTTAAATAACAGAGTTATGTTAAATAACAGATTTCTGGGAAATAACAGAGTTATGGGAAATAAGAGAGTTATGGGATATAACAGTTATGTTAAGTAGCAGATTTATGCTGAATGACCTATCTTAAATAACAGATTCATTTTAAATAACAGCATGCTGCTAAAACAGTTCTGTGTTGAGTAACAGATTTATTTTAAATAACAAAAACAGATTGGTGTTAAATCGGGTACCTGTTAAATAACATACATTAACATACTTTATTTCCGAATTGTTTTTTTGTTACCAATGTCTGTTTTGTATTCGATAGACAATCTGCTACTTCACATAAGTGTATTAGTGCACAGAAATGGCTTGTTCGGACCGGAAATAAAATAATTATGTTATATAACATAATTATATATACATTTCATTTCCTTTCATACAATAAATATAATTGTAAGCCGCATAATTGTAAATTAAATTATAAATTAAAAATTATAGAAGTATTTCTATCCTTTTTTGAAAGGTACTTCTTTATTGATATTTAAATGTCGAAATACTCGGTATGTTCCCTAAATGCCCAGGCGATTTATTGAGGCCCAATCAGTTTGGTGCTATGAGGCTAGCAAAATATTATTTCCTGAAGGTCTTAAACAACAAACTAAAATTCCTGTAATCTTCTATAAAATGCAGGGTGTCATCTACATTCACCCCGCCCTCTGAGCAGCTCTGGGTATTTTACACCATTCCCCCATTTTAATGTCTATCATATTGTTTGTTCTTTCTGCGCAATATTTTAAAACCGAGACCATTCTCGATTCTGTTTTTCTAAAGTCCAGCTACTCTATTTTGGCCATAAGATGCCCAACAGGGTCATCACTTGGTGAACTCGGCCCTAATTGACCCCAATAAATATTGTTATCAGTTCATCTCGCCGCACCGGCTTTCACATCATGTATGCGTTCATCAACTTATGTCAAAACATCGATTTACATAAACCACCGATCAACGCAGTCGGACAAAACATAACATATAACAATTTATATACTTAATAAATATTTATTAATTAATAATCAAAAGTAAAAAAATGTGTCATGAAAAGATTTCAACATTGTTAACTAGATTTTTCCACCCACCCATTCCGACACAAAACGATAAAATTTTAAAACAGACAAAGCAAAACAATGCCCTCAACCTAAAGCAACAACACAAAACTTAAAATTAAATTTGCGAAAATCAAAAAAATGTGAAATATTTTTTTTTTTTTTTGTATACTTATCTGCACATCTGCATATCTGCACATAATTAGAAACCGTTTTCAACACATCAAGACACGGACACAGATCGCCGTTTGCGGCAACGTAATCAGCTTTAAATTAAAAACGAAAATAGCTGTTAACGACATAAACGCTTGCTCGACAACACAAAACACCGACGACCACCACCACCAACACCACCACGACCACGAAACACCTGAAATTATAATAAACATTTTTAATGATTAATTAGTTAAAAAAAAATCACCCGCGAAGTTATAACATCGCGGCGAAATCGTCCCACCATTAAGCCCATCCATATCCATAAACAATAATTAAAAGTCTATTCCGAATTTGTTCACTAATCTTCATCACTTGCTTTGTTCATTTTCATGTCGCGTCGTTGCAGCTCTTGGGTGCCAGCTGTGCTCTGATCGTCAGTTTTGCGTATGCCCATCCGCCGGAAGGTGTCTGGAAGAAGAAACTCACCTGGAAAGAGGATTGGGTGCAGGTATGGAAGACGGTGAAGAAGGAGGCGTGGGAAACCAAATGGAAAAAGATCCAAGTGCCCATATGGAAAGAGGTCAAAGTGCCCGTGTGGAAGGAGGAAAAGGTGCCCGACTGGAAGATAGTCAAGAAACCCCACATTGAGGAGCGCGAAGTGCCCGCCTGGAAGGAGGAAAAGGTGCCCGAATGGAAGAAAATCACCAAACCGATATGGAAGGAAATTCAGGTGCCCGTGTGGAAGGAAATCCAGGTGCCGGTGTGGAAGGAAATCCAGGTGCCCGTATGGCGTGAAATCAAGGTGCCCGTGTGGAAGGAAATCCAAGTGCCGTTCTGGAAAGAAATCCAAGTGCCTGTCTGGAAAGAGGTTCAAGTGCCCGACTGGAAGAAAATGTTCGTACCGGAATGGGTGAAAATGGGCATACCCGGCGAAAAGTACCTGGGCAAAGATCACGAAGGCTGGGAATACACCAGTCACGATCTGTGGCGCAAGAAGCTGATCTGGAAACCCGTCTGGAAGAAGATCTGGCGTACCGAAAAGAAGCAAGAATGGAAGACCGAAAAGAAGCAAGAATGGAAAACCGAAAAGGTTCAAGAATGGAAAATCGAAAAGAAACAAGAGTGGAAAACCGAAAAGGTCCAAGAATGGAAGACCGAAAAGAAACAAGAATGGAAGACGGAAAAGAAACTCGAATGGAAGATCGAATGGATTCAAGTGTGGAAGCCAGTGAAAAAGCAAATCTGGATCAAAGAGAAACGTGAAACATGGGTCGAAGAGAAAGTGCAAATCTGGCGCACCGAAAAGAAACAAGTCTGGGCCACCGAAAAGAAGGAGGCCTGGAAGGATGAATGGAAATCAATTCAAGTGCCCGTCTGGAAAGAGGTTAAAGTGCAAGAATGGAAAAAGGTGTGGAAGCCCGTATGGGAAAAGGTGTGGGTGCCAACACCACACAGTCATGGCTGGGACTGAAGAATCCCCGTCCAAGTCCACATAGGTGATAAGTAAGACAAACAAACACAAACCATAGAAGACACACAATGCTGCAAACAAGTGCAAATGGTTGCCACAGTACTGAAATCATTTTTTCACTTTTACACTCATACGTATGTTGCGATTTATTTAAGCATTTCTCCCATGACATTTACTTTTCATTCTAGGATTTATTTTTTGTTTTTTTTTTTAAATTCTTTTCATTTTATTTCAGAGAATATTCCGTTGTTTTAGAGGAACAATGAGGCTTTGTTGGCGAGTGAATTTGAGGGTATTTTGTGGGGGAGATATTTTTAAAAACCTGGAATGTGTTCTGTTTTGAAAGCGACAATAACAGAAGTCTGTTAAATGGTAGAACTTTTTTTAAAACAGCAGAAGTGTGTTAAATAGCAAATAATCGCAGAAGTCTGTTAAATAATATTAGGCTGTTAAATCGTAGATCTCGGTTAAATAACAGAAGTATATTAACTATAAAAACGTCTGTTAAGTAACAGAAGTCTGTTAGGTAACTGAAGTCTGTTAAGTAACAGAAGTCTGTTAAGTAACAGAAGTCTATTAAATAACATTAGGCTGTTAAATAGCAGAAGTCTGTTAAACAACAGAAGTCTGTTAACTAACGAATTCTGTTAAATAACGGAAGTCTGTTAAGTAACAAAAGGCTGTTAAGTAACAGAAGTCTGTTAAGTAACAGAAGTCTATTAAATAACATTAGCCTGTTAAATGGTAGAAGTCTGTTAAACAACAGAAGTTTTTTAAATAACAGAATTCTGTTAAACAAGAGAAGTCTGTTAAATAACAGAATTCTGTTAAACAGGAGAAGTCTGTTAAATAACAAAAGTCTTTTGAGAAGCAGAAATCTGTTAAATAACATTAGGTTGATAACTAACAGATAACTAAATAAAAGAAGTCTGTTAAATAACAGAAGACCGCTATATAACAGAATTCGGTCAAAACATAAAATTCCAGAATAGAGTTCTATTAAACAGCCGAATACTCCATATTGGTAAATTATCTGTACTGTTAATAACAGATTGCTGTTAAGTATCACTGGTCTGTTACGTAACTTAATTGTGTTGGTGACCAATATTATTTGAAACATAAGAATCGAAATCGAGTTCTGTTAAATAACAGACCCGTGCTAAAAAATTTAAAATACCCTTATTTAACAGCTGGTTAATAGACATTTTAGTGTAGCTAACAGATTTATGTTTAATTTATGTTAAAACGCCCAACAATTGTCTCCAAATTTCACAAGCCTATTTTCAAATGAAATCTAATAAGAAATAAATTCCTTGAAAATAATAACAATTTTTTATTGGACAAAAAAAAAACTTTAGGACAGTTAAAAGTAAAGGTCCTTTATGACAACTCAGGAAGTAGCGGCCAGTCCATTTCTCATCTAGAAATAATCCAGCGAAAAATCTGCAACGAGTTCCACTGAGATTAACGATTCCCCATTCCAGCCATAAGTCCACAACGGAGCTCTGTTAAATTAGCCGCGCTTGCGGAGGTTTACAGAATATCATCCGTTTGAATTGTTTCTTCAACCCCACAAATATCACAATATCCTTGCAACGAAACCTCATTGTTTATTTAAAATTCCCTGTCTTTCCATTGTATTTCATTATTTTATTGATTTCTCTCTACATATATTTCTCTATCTCTCGCTCCCTATTTATATTTTATAAGTTTTGTTAAATTTTTTTTTTTTATTTTCTCCATTTATTGTTATTCCTTTAGCATAAGTTTTGTACAAATTAGTCATTTACTCTTAATGTGTGAGGCTTTTCAATTGCTCTCCCTTTCTCCAAACAAAAAAAAAAACAACATGTTAAGAGTTAATTTTACACAAAAAATATTAAACGAAAAATCATTTACAAAAATTCAATGTTATTTTGTAAATAAATACGTATTATATTTTTAAAAAAAAAAACGGCGATATTTTTTTATAAAATAATTGTTACGTTTTTTTTTTGTTGCAAAGAAAACTGAAACTATGTCTTCTTTCGATTGTAAAATAAAATAAAATAAAAAAAATATAAAAATAAAATTTCATTGGTTTTTTTTAACTGTAGCAAGAGCACCAAATTTAACAGACTTATGTTAACAACAGTGATAGGAAAATAACATCCTGACATACGCCACCATGGATCCTAGGGTTTGGGTATAAAATTTGACAACAAAATTTTTCATGTAATGAAAGGCAACAGGAAAGACTTAAGCGACAAACATTCTTCATGTGGTGAAAGGCAAAATAAAAGACTTAAGAGACAAACATTAGTCATGTAAAACGAAAAGACTTAAGAGCCAAACATCATTCATGCAACCAAAGTAAAACAAACGACTAAAGGGACAAACATCCTTCATTCAAAACAACAAATTTCGTCCATAAAACATTATTAATTAATTTTAGGTCGCTGAGCATGTACTCCCTCTTTCCTCCCTCCAATACCCTTTCTTCCAATGGCTTACACAGTGCCTTGCATTAATGGGGAGATCCCCTGAGTGTTGGTTAGTTCAAAATCAAAAAATCAGAGTTCACATTCAGTTTTCATTGTGACTAGAAATTATGCGGCCAGGAAATGTCTCTTGCAATAAAGCAATTTTCGCTCGAGTTGTGTGGCATGTGGCACCGTTTTATTGAAACAACACATTCTCCAAGTCGTATTCTTCAATAGCAGGCAAAACAAAAAGTCGGTTATCATACGACCATAACGCTCCGAATTAACGGTGACAGTCGTTCCCTCGTCGTTTTCGAACAAGTAAGGTCCAATCACACCTTCGAACCAAAGAGCCCACCAAACAGTGACAGTGTAAACCATAATCTCCTCTTAAAGCACGATATGTGGCTGTGTCAGAATCACCATTTTCGTAGTAGGTTTTTGATAATTTTTACTCGTTGTGTGATTGTTAAGCGATCCGTTTTCGTCAATGTCAGACTTCCAACTGGAAAGAAAAATAATTGGTTCAACAACTCAGTTTGACAGATGTCGAATTCCAGCCCTATACTTTTGAAACCACGAAGTGGATAACCCTATATTTATTTATTTTAATTTCCAATTAACCTGGAAACCTATTTTATGTCAAACTTTAAGGCCAACTGGAGACTAACTAATCAGAGGGCAAAAAAAATCAAATGTCCAACCCTCAATTTGCTTCCCTGCACCCTTTGCAAATAATCATCGCCTATCGTGCCTGAAAACATGAAACCATTTCTTTATAATTTTGAAGATTTTTTAAGAATTAACTTTTTTCTAAAAAAAAAAAAACGCCAGTCGTGACTGAAATCATTTCTTTATATTTTTCAAGTTTTTTTAAGAAATTTATTTTTTTTAAAACATTTGCCTGAAAACCATTTATATTGTCAAACTTTAAGGTCAACTGGAGACTAACTAATCAGAGGTCAAAAAAGTCCAATGTCCACCCCTCAATTTGCTTCCCTGCACCCTTTGCCAGTAATCATCGCCAGTCGTGTCTGAAAACATGAAACCATTTCTTTATACTTTTGAAGATTTTTTAAGAATTTTTTTTTCTATAAAAATCGCCCGTCGTGTCTGGGAACATGAAATCATTTCATTACAATTTTAAGATTTTTAAGATTTTTTTAAAATTTTTATTTTTTTCTAAAAAAATCGCATGTCATTTCATTATATTTTGTCAGA
This sequence comes from Hydrotaea cyrtoneurina, assembly GCA_958296145.1. Taxonomy (NCBI): domain Eukaryota; kingdom Metazoa; phylum Arthropoda; class Insecta; order Diptera; family Muscidae; genus Hydrotaea; species Hydrotaea cyrtoneurina. The sequence goes on along the minus strand of OY282516.1, from coordinate 66,541,797 downwards.
TTTTTTATGAAATTTATTTTTTCTAAAATATTTGCCTGGAAACCATTTATATTGTCTAACTTTAAGGTCAACTGGAGACTAACTAATCAGAGGGCAAAACAAGTCCAATGTCCACCCCTCAATTACCATGCCCCCCTTGCCAATAATCATCGTTTTTAAGAATTTTATAGCATGTTGTGGCTGGGAATATGAAATCATTTCATTACAATTTTAAGATTTTTTAAGAATTTTTCTTTTTTCTAAAAAAATCGCATGTCGTGTCTGGGAACATGAAACCATTTCTATATATTTTTTAAGAATTTTTAAAAAAAAATGGCCAGTCGTGTCTGTGAACAATTATTTCATTACAATTTTAAGATTTTTTAAGAATTTTTTTTTCAAAAAAGAATCGCCCGTCGTGTCTGGGAACATTAAATCATTTCATTACATTTTAAGAATTTTAAGATTTTTTAAGAATTTTTTTTTTTCTAAAAAAATCGACTGCACTGTCTAGTATCATGAAATCATTTCATTATCATGAAATCATTTCATTTTTTTTTTCTAAAAAAATCGACTGCACTGTCTAGTATCATGAAATCATTTCGAATTTTCAGATTTTTTTTTAAAAATTTATATTTTCTTAAAAAAAATTGCCAGTCGTGCTGTTATAGTGTCACCCAATATTCTACTTACACCTGATAACGTAACAATGTCTCCCAAATTTCCCCTCAAATAAACCGACTCAAAATTAATCGGAAAATCATACATTCAAAATTCGGTCAACAATTCATTTACACGTTTTGCACTTCCGATACCACAAACGGGAGAACAAACAATTCCAAAGAATTGTTTGCCAAATAATTTAGTCTACCAAGTTTTCCCGTTTCTTCATTTCCGTTCACGCTTTGGCAAGAATTTCAAAACCAAAGCAAAATTCAGACCAGACAAAATTCCACTTAATTTTGGGCCACACGAAATAGTGGTAAACAGTTCCAACGAACTGCTTACCAAACGATTGACATTTACAAAATATAAATATTGTACGATCGAACCGATCGAGTAGTCTTAAGATAGATTCGAATTGAGAAAGAACTCGCGAATAAAGTAAACACTTGAAAGAGTGATTAAGAAAAAATTAATTTGGTTTTATTTTTTTCCGTTCCCACAAAGTGATTACGAAAGTTCGTGCCTTGGAACAAGAAACCATTTCTTTATATTTTTAAAGAATTTTAAGAAATTTATATTTTTTAAAAATAATCGCCCGTCGTGTCTGGGAACATGAAATCATTTCTTTATATTTTTTAAGAAGTTACAGACTTTTTTTAAGAAATTTCTTTTAAAACTGAAAAATTTAATTGGGTCATAATCGGACACAAATGAGCAAAGTTCAAAAACAAACTTTAAAAAATGTTGCTGTTTTATAACAGATAAACCGAACTTCTGTGTATTTGCTGCCAGTTCACCCCTTCAAAGGCCCTCGGCATATTTTCCTTCCCTTTTTACCTTAATCGATAATGAGCACTTCCTGGATGGCTTTTCCACAATGTTTGACCTCTATTTGTTTGCAACGGATATACTTTCATTTCGCCCGCATAGACCAGCCGTTCCTGTTGGTTCCCCTATTGTGTAATATTCACATCGACGAGAGGGCAATCCCAATTTATGGCTGCAATTTACCAAGAAGATGCCTTAATTGTATCCCACAAAAAAAAGAAAACAATAAAAACAAAAACAAATACAGACACCGCACAACAAAACAAAAGTCAGCAACAAGTCCAACATGAAGATGTGACACGGAAGTTAGATAAGAAGCCAAAAACCCACTTGTTGAGCGGCAGCGGCAGCAGCAGCACATCTGTGGTGTCGGTCGATGTGTGTGCAGCCGGCAGTGGCATTAAAACACGATTTTGCCATTTTTTTTGTTCGTTTTGTTTTGGTTTTTTGGCCGGTTGATCTTCTTCAGCCATCGGCATTTGCCGAAAGATGCTATTGCATAATCACGTACAGGAAACCTCTGGCAAAAAAAAAAACAACAACAGCCAACCAACCACATACAAAGCCAAATAGCAAAGAGCCTTCATTTTTCTTAAGAGCAACTGCCAAAAAACATGAAATTTTAATTTACATTAGTCCGGGCAGAAGAGTTCCCTCCCGCCAAAAACCAGCAGACTGAAATACCCAACCAAACAAACGATTTCTTGAATATTCGGCATTTCATGTTCATCTTCTTTTCAATGTTTGCCGGCGGGCCACCACCATCGGTTGCATGGTGGCTTTGTGACCGTGTAGCACCGCCATCGTCATCATCATCTGAAGACTACACCAAACTCGTACAACGGAGCCAACAGCGGCTACATTCATAAACAAGTAGTTAACATTCATTCAATGATAAGCCTGCTGTTTGTTGTTGTCTTTCTGCCATAATCTCAAGGAAACACTCGCACACAGACACACGCGCGCGCAGACACAAAAATCAAAACAAAAAGCACTCCAATGGCAAACAGCATCTTTGCATTGGCGCTTCATCGTTTAACTTCCTAAATTGTTCAACAGCAGCCGCTGATGATCGCCAACGAAAATTGTTGTTGCATTCGCACCAAAGCCAAAAAAAACAGCAAACACAAACGTTGCACTCGAAACAACTTCATGCTGCACTTTAGAAATGAGTGTAGTTTTTTTCTTTCTTATATCGCTTTAAATGAAGACGAAGGTAATATTTATTGCATCGTATCGTGCTGCAAAAGAAAAACGGCAAAAATAACGCAACAACAAAAGGTCCGTCCCCACCACCGCTAACACACTCGTCGCACACATCCATCCATTCATACGTTCAAGTACTTTTGTTTATAGGATGTATAAAACAATAATGATGTACGATAAAAATCCGATGGGGTGGAGAAGGAACCCGAAAGAAACACCTCAACAAAATCAGCAGAAAGTGGTAATGGCAAAACGAAAGACTTAAGACACAAACGGAATTCAGGAATCACAGTGATGCAGCTGGAGAGCATTGATAACTTCCGAAAGACTTTAACGATCCTTAAAAATAACCTGAAATTACGGAAATACATTGGAGAAGGGGGGGCGGGGGTCTCTCTGAAAGTCGCTACTGACATCCGAAAATAAAATAAAAATTGATGAGGATGAAGAATATGACAAAAAAAAATGTAGGCTTGACGAGCATAGGGTCTAGAGCAAAAAGAGGCCAAGCCTGTGATCGCTTTTTTCCATACAAAAATTCAATTTTTTTCCTCGACAACTAAAATCAGTCATAAGAAGGCAAATCCTGTGATGACTTTCTTCCATACAAAAGTTCAATTTTTTCCTCAAAACTAAAATCAGTCATTTCTCTGTCACTAAACGTTCTAGAGCAAAAAGAGGCCAAGTCTGTGATCGCTTTTTCCATGCAAAAATTCAATTTATTCCTCGACAACTAAAATCAGTCATATCTCTGTAACTAAACGTTCTAGAGCAAAAAGAGGCCAAGTCTGTGATCGCTTTTTTCCGTACAAAAATTCAATTTTTTCCTCGACAACTAAAATCAGTCATAAGAAGGCAAATCCTGTGATGACTTTCTTCTCATACAAAAAATAAATTTTTTCCTCGACAACTAAAATCAGTCACATCTCAGTAACTAAGCGTCCTAGAGCAAAAAGAGGCAAACCCTGTGATGACTTTCTTTCCATACAAAAATTAAATTTTTTCCTCGACAACTAAAATCAGTCATATCTCTGTAACTAAACGTTCTAGAGCAAAAAGAGGAAAATCCTGTGATGACTTTTTTCCATACAAAAATTAAATTTTTTCCTCGACAACTAAAATCAGTCATATCTCTGTAACTAAACGTTCTAGAGCAAAAAGAGGAAAATCCTGTGATGACTTTCTTTCCATACAAAAATTAAATTTTTTCCTCGACAACTAAAATCAGTCATATCTCTGTAACTAAACGTTCTAGAGCAAAAAGAGTCCAAGTCTGTGATCGCTTTTTCCATGCAAAAATTCAATTTATTCCTCGACAACTAAAATCAGTCATATCTCTGTAACTAAGCGTCCTAAAGCAAAAAGAGGCCAAGCCTGTGATCACTTTTTTCCATACAAAAATTAAATTTTTTCTTCGACAACGAAAATCAGTCATAAGAAGGCAAATCCTGTGATGACTTTCTTCCCATACAAAAATTCAATTTTTTCCTCGACAACTAAAATCAGTCATATCTCTGTAACTAAGCGTCCTAGAGCAAAAAGAGGCCAAGCCTGTGATCACTTTTTTCCATACAAAAATTAAATTTTTTTCTTCGGAACTAAAATCAGTCATATCTCTGTAACTAAACGTCCTAGAGCAAAAAGAGGCCAAGCCTGTGATCACTTTTTTCCATGCAAAAATTCAATGTTTTTCCTCAAAACTAAAATCAGTCATAAGAAGGCAAATCCTGTGATGACTTTCTTCTCATACAAAAATTAAATTTTTTCCTCGACAACTAAAATCAGTCATATCTCAGTAACTAAGCGTTCTAGAGCAAAAAGAGGTAAATTCCGTGATGACTTTCTTTCCATACAAAAATTCAATTTTTTCCTCGACAACTAAAATCAGTCATAAGAATGCAAATCCTGTGCTGACTTTCTTCCCATACAAAGATTCAATTTTTTCCTCAAAACTAAAATCAGTCATATCTCAGTAAGCGTCCTAGAGCAAAAAGAGGCAAATCCTGTGATGACTTTTTTCCATACAAAAATTCAATTGTTTCTTCGACATTTTGAACTTAAATTGTCTTCTTTGCTTTTGAATTGTTCTAGTCCATTTTAGTCCACCTCGGAATTAATCCCACAAGCGGCGTATTTAAACTTAAATTATTCTAGTCCATTTTAGTCCACCTCGGAATTATTCCCATCGTTACAAACGTTGTTCCGTCTACTTTTTGAATTTAATTCTGAATTTAAATTATTCTAGTCCACCTCCGTATTATTCCCATCTTTGCAAGCGGTGTTCCGTCTACCCTGCTTTTGAATTTAAAATGTTCTAGTTCATTTTAGTCCACCTCGATATATGCTTAGCCCTAATGGGAATCCGCAGTCACTCCTTTATTTACAACCTCCCCGAAAAGCTGAGATATTTCATCAGATCGCTCAGATCGATCTCTCACACAGGGTGATTCAATTGTTAAGCAAAACCCCTACAGTTCTACAATTGTGTGACCCAATTGTTTTGCCCACAAACCAAGCCGGTGTCTTTGACATTTTCCAGAGCCTCCATTGGCCTACTTCCCCACGCCAGCTGGCTGGAAAGCTATGACGAAAATAAAAAAATAAAAAAAACCTTATTAGATTATGTGCGAGTGTGCAACAAGCACAAAGCAAAAAGTTCGAGTTCAAGTAACAATGAGAAGAAACCAATGTAAAACAACAACAAAAACTCACAGCAGTAACACACAGTAACATATTGCCACATATGTATGTTAAGACCGGCACTGGCATGCAACATTTTGAAGCAACAAAGCCAAAAAGAAACAATAAAAACAACCAACAACTTAAAGTCACCATATAAAAATTTGTAGACGTTTTCCACAGATAACACGACCATATTTTATGGTCTTCAAACGCCACAATTCGCGTGAATGCGACTGCCAGTGGGGGGAGGGGGGGAAATGACACTATGAATACGTATACAGCTAACAATAAAACTGTTAAAATCAACACCTTCATAAGGAAATCCCAGAAGAGGAGGACAACAAAATTAAAACAAAATAATTTCTTGTCAAAAAAATGTGTGTGTGTGTGCGACAAGAAATGATTTCCTCAAATAAAAGTGAAATAAAGCAAACCCCCTCCCCACCGCTCCCCCTTTTCAAACTGAAAATGAGATTATATAATTTGAACAGACACCAACAAATGTCACATTCACCCAGAAAACCAGAAAATGGTGGCAAATCACGCACCTACGCAGCGAAGCGAACAACGTGAAGAGTTTGTGCAAATACCCAGCGGAGGGAAAATGACTAATCTGACAATGATGCGGTCAAGAGTCTAAAAATAACTTTTTACTATGGGTTTATTTCTGTGGTATTTTGTTTATTACTATTTTTTTATTATTAATAAGTAATAACGTGACTCTGACCCTTTGCCGGAGCAGTAATTAATTACGCATGCGTTACGTCGCCCCCCTCTCTCTCTCTCGTTCGTTGCTTCGTAGAGGTGTTGGGTTTTATGGCAGTTGGGGGCATTTATCACCTCAGATTGACGCAAGTTTTTGGCATAGTTTTCAGCTGAACTATCGTAAATCACGGCGCTGACACAAAAGACCTCCTATCAATTGTTGCTAATGCATTTTAAGACATTCAACGAACACGGGGAAAATAAACAAATAGAAATTAAGCAATTTTTTTCCAAAAAATAATCCCATATCTTTTGGTAAAAATTGGCATGTTAGTAAACAAAAAAAAAAAAAACTGTATTTATTGATTCGTTATTGGGCAATATGATTCCATTAATTTAAATATCTGTTATTATGTCCCGGAATTTCAAAAAGAAACAGAAATATGCCGATTTTCTGTTTTGTTTTGTTTTTTTAATGTCATAAACAATTTTTGAATATTTGATGTCTGATCGAGTGAAGGGAAAGATGCGTCAGACAAAGATGTGACTGAAGTTTTCGTCTGTGACTGACCCTGAGGTATTTGGGCCAAATTACATTTAGCCTTGGCAATGTTACATTTAACCTTGGCTATGGTTCCGCCATAACAGCAGCGAGACATGATATTTAGGCCACAACGTGGATGATAAACCCAAAGTGTTTTTTGTTTTTTAATTGCAATTATCTGTATGAGATATTGTTCCAAAACACTTTAAGTGATTTCAAGAGCTCAGATAATATTTTTGTTATTATTATTCATTGAAAATTTCAAACAGCTTTACAAATCTTTAGTAAGGAAAATGTGTGAATTTTGGTATTTTCATAAATTTTTTTAACAAAGGTTTGAAAGCTGTTCTAGTAAGAATGTCTTAGCTCTCGAAATTACTTAAAGTGTTTTTGAACACGAGAGTAAATATTTAAAATCAGTCGCAAGCCGCTCGGTTAACTGGTCGCATATTCATAATGATCGGAGATAATTTTGTAAATCCACTTAAGTTGAAGTGAATAAAAAGGAAACCCCGCTTAGACAAATCATCTAATTCTGGAGTATTTTAGATTTATTTTTCGATTTTTTATCCCTTGCTCAGTGAAATTTCAAACAGCTTTACAAAACTTTGTTAAGAAAAATTAATGAAAATACAAAAACAATTTTCATACACTTTTCTTAAACCTTTCAGTGGCAAATCATTATTTTTTTTTGCTGACGTGCTAAAAATCATATGAAGAATCCACTGAAAGGGTTAAAGCTGTTATATACTGGGTTTTCCAACAAGAGGTATTATTTTTCATGAGTTATTCCTCTACCGAGAAATGATTGTTGCTTGGACTATTTTTAGATTTTTTCAATTAAATGTTTCTTTGTCTAAATTGGAATGCATTTTTTTTTTGCTTAATATCCCTTATGAAAAATTGGTTAATTCCCTCAATCACAGAGCTGTGTCTCTAACATTCGAATATCCCTTATGAAAAATTGGTTAATTCCCTCAATCACAGAGCTGTGCCTCTAACATTCGAATGCTCCATTTCATTTCTATGCCATTGACCTTTAAAGACCCTCACATGGCTGCCACAGTGAAGTGAAGAGAGCCTTAATCACGGAAATATCACCTCATGAAATGATTAATGATCTGTTTTTTTTTTTGTTTGCAAACTAAATCGCTAAGCCTCTTTGTTATGTAATTAATTGTGTTTTGCTATTTTAAGTGTCTCGGAGATGGCTTTCGATTTGAATATTTGTAAGACATGACCTTATTTATTATTTTCGCTCCTCCACAATGACTTAATTAAGTGTTCTTCTTCTTGTTCGTGTCAATATGCCAAAGTAAGTTGTAATTGCAATAACAAGCCCAGTTTACAGATAAATGTGAACATTTAAATCAAATGAAACGCTTTAACATTTGAAAAAATGTTAAAACAGATACCAAAACAAAATTCACAACGGCGGTGGTGGCGGCGGTTTCTTTCTTATAAACAACATTTATTAACCCATCTACCCATCGCTTCCCCGTTTCTCCAACATCACAAGTGATGAGTGTGTAATTCGTAGGTCGGTGTGTGTACAACGTACAAGATTCAAAACAAGGTCATTCCACCAACAAACAACAACAAAAAAAAGAAGTTAAAGTTTATAATAAATTACCAAAGAAAATAACAACTTCAAATATTTCAAACAATGGGAAGGCATATCATATACATGTGTATGTATACAGCAACAACAACAACAACAATTACACAAAACATATCATATGTATGCACTTGTTTGTATTGACATCCAGCTCAGGCGGGCGGATAGAGTAAGTTTATCCCAACGTCTGTAACATCTCAAAACAAATGTACACAATGATCTCATCTTAGTCGCTGACGAGGTTCAAGTGACTGAGCAATTGAAGACCATCCGTTCCGTTATCGCTCCTTTTCGGCTTGGGCTTTAGAGCAGCTCGAAATGGCCAATGATTTAACTTGGGGAACTCGTATTTTCTGTAGGACCTCATTTTCATCTCCACACTAATGTTAACAAGCAAAAGTGCTGCATCTGGGTTTTGGACATCGGAATGCCAGAGAGTGACAGTTTGTCGGACTCTGACAAACTTGCTCGAGCAAATTTCTCAATTCCAAGATTTTTTTTACTTACATTTCGAAAAAAAAAATTAAATTTGAAATATTTTTTTTTAGAATTTAATGGGCCGGCAAATTTCCGGACTCCGATTTCCCACAAAATAAAAAAAAAATTATAAATATTTTTTTTTTAAATTTGAAATATGTTATTATTTATTAGAATTTAACCAAATGTTTAAGAATTTAATGCAAATGGTCAAATTTCCGAACTCCGATTTTCCACAAAATAAAAAAAAATTATAAATATATTTTTTTTTAAATTTGAACTATTTTCGATTACATTAATTTTATTAATTAATTATTTATTAGAATTTAATAATTTTTTTAGAATTTAATGGCAAATTTCCCGAAAAAATTTATAAATATTTTTTTTTTAAATTTGAAACATTTTACTATTTATTAGAATTTAAATAATTGTTTAGAATTTAATGCCCGGGCAAATTTCTGGACTCCGAATTTTTTACTTACATTCTCCATAAATTTTTTTTTTTTTTAAATTTAATGTATAAGAAAAATTATAAATTTTTTTTTTAAATTTGGAATATGTTCGATTTCACCAATTTTGTTAATTTATTTTTTATTAGAATTTAATTAATTTTTTAGAAAAAAATAAAAATAACTATTAAGATTTGAAGTAATTTTTTTAAATTTGAAATATTTTCGATTACTGTAATTTTATTAATTAATTATTTATTAGAATTTAATAATTTTTTTAAAATTTAATTCCCGGGCAAATTTGAATATTTTTTTTGTAAATTTGATTTTTTTTTTAATGTGAAATATTTTCGATTACTGTAATGTTATTAGAATTTAATATTTACTTACATTTCCCACAAAATAAAAAAATTATAAATATTTTTTTTTAAATTTAAAATATTTTTCAATTAAAAATATTTGTTTTTGAATTTGAAATATGTTCGATTACACTAATTTAATTAGATTTTAATAAATTTTTGGAATTTAATGACCGGGATAAATTTTTAGAATTTAATGAACGGTCAATATTTGTGAAATATTTTTTTTTAAATTTGAAATATTATTTTTTGAATTTTTTGAAATTTTTAAATTTGAAATATTTTCTTTTTAAATTTGAAATATTATTTTTTTTTATTTTGATTTTTTTTTTAATTTGAAACATTTTTATTTTTTGAATTTAAAATATTTTCGAATACCTTAATTTTATTAATTTAATTTACATTAATCATTTTAATTTATTATTTACTAGAATTATTAAATTTTTTAGAATTTAATGCCCGGGTAAATTTCTCGACTCAGATTTTTTTTACTGAAATTTCCCATAAAACAATAAAAATTTATAAATATTTTTTTTTAAATTTGAAATATTCTTTTTTTTAAATTTGAAATATTTTTTTTTAAATTTGAAATATTCTTTTTTTTAAATTTTTAATTTTTTTTTTTTAAATTTAAAATAAATCTTAATATATATTTACCCTCGACACTGATTCCCTGATTCACTGACTCTGTCACGCAGTACGTAGGAATTCTATAATAATTCTATAAATAATAATAATAAAAAAAATAATATTTTTTTTTGTACAGAAATTGTGTTTTCCCCAAATTTTTTTTTTTTCCAAAATTTTTTTTTTACAAATTTTTTTTTTTACAAAATTTTTTTTTTTTTCCAAAAAAATTTTTTTTTCAACAAAATTTTTTTTTTCAACAAAATTTATTTTTTTTCAACAAAAATTTTTTTTTCAGCAAAAATTTGTTTTCCATTAATTTTTTTTCCCAATTTTATTTTTTTTCGAAATTTTTTTTTACGAAATAGTTTTCTCAAAATATTTTTTACAAAATTTTTAAAATTAAGTAACAAATACTTTCTCAAGCAAATTAACGGGCGCCATAGGCGCATTACAACTTACTAGTTTGAAATATTTTCTTTTTAAATTTGAAATATTATTTTTTTAAATTTGAAATATTTTTTTTTAAATTTGAAATATATATTTTTTGTTTAAACACACGTTTATCATTTCTCGACTTTGGGTAAGTATTAAAACTAGTTAAATGTATTTTTTTTTTTTTATTACTATTTTTTTTATTACAATACAAAGTAAATTTATATGCTAATTTTGGGTCCCATGGCAAACCGACAGACCAAATCTGTCTGGTGGGAATCGAACCCACAAGCCCGCGCTGATAGGCAAGTACGCTACCAACTCGCCTACCGGGGCGCTTATAGAGGGTGTTTTTTTTAGACGTGTGTTTATTAGATAAATGTGAATAACTAAATTTGTGATGGTTTATATTAAAGTTTGGCGCATTACCAAACAAAAACATATTTTTTAAAAATTTTCGCAATTTCCATAAAAAGGGATGAAAAATATACTTTTTTAAAATAATCATGTAATTTGTATATAAGAAAAATAAAAATAATAGTATTGTAACATTATACCCAACAGAAGGGGTACATAAAATTCGGCTTGGTCTGAACATAATGATCTTTTTACTTACATATTTTCTACTTGTTTTCAAAAAAAAAAACACACACACACACACCAAAACAAAAAACAACAGTCAAAAATACAACTCACTCCCTGAAATCCGAAAACATTGTGTGTGAAATAAATGATGGTATGTATTATTTTTTTCTGCGGTAGTTGTTGCAGTAATAATTATTCACAGATTTACCCTTTTTATTTTGTCCAAAAAGACAATAAGAAATGAAAACAACAGGCCACCACAACCTTTCAAGTGGCCATAAAACAAAGACAGGCCAACATAACATTTCATTGTAGTACTTTTTGTTTTGTGTTTACTTCTGCATCTCACAATTCGATAAATAACAAAAAAAAAAACAGAAAATAAATAAAACAAAAAAAATACCACCAATGCTCTCCGCCTGTCCGTGCAGTCAATTTTGTAATGCAACAATACATTTTACCAAAAAAAAAAAAAAAAAAAACAACCGGCAACAAATCATCCGCAAACACACACATGCGACATTAACTGCAAAAACATCCATCAGTGCGATTTTGCGTGACAATATAAAATTTGTTTTGTGTTGCTTTTCATAAACAACTCTCCCACCTCTCCAGTTTAAGGCAAAAACTAAATAATTTAATGACGTGTAAATTTATGCACACTTTTCACAAAAAAAATTCCAAATCAAATCAAAATAGACCGTATTAAAACTAGTCAAGTAAATCATAGCTACTGGTCAGCAGCGTAACGTCGCTTAACTTAATTACAATGCAATGCGAGAGGGGAATTAGTCTACGGTGATAAATGTCAGTGATAAATCAAATTAGTAACAGTTGATAAAGAAATTACATAAAGAGGAGAATCGTTATAGTAAAAGACTCAAGACACGAACATGAACATGAACTGCCTTCTGAAGGGAGAGCAACAAGAAACGCACATCAAGTGCTTAAAATTTTCCGCATAGGAAATGCTTTTAAATTATGTCGAGGAATTCATAAAAATTGAAAACCTTTATTAAGAAAAATGTATGAATATACAACAACAACAATTTTCACAATGGTTTTGTAAAGCTGTTTAAAATTTTTATGAATACGACGATTAAATCGTACAAATTAAGTTCTTTGAGCGAAATAAAGAAATCGTGTGTTGTCTCCGCAGAAACGTGTTACACTCAGCAGAAATGCAAGTTAAGGCAAATAGACAAACAAAAGACTTAAGACACGAACATGGACATGGATATCAACAAAGACTGGTGTTGCATGTACGGCGGTTATATTCGAGTGTGTTTTAAATTGATTCTTTAGTGGGCAAGAGGAAGTGTCGGGATATTTCTCGATGACAAATGCTAAACGAATAATGAGGCTCTTCGAAGCGCCCCAGTAGGCGAGTTGGTAGCTTGCTGACCTATCAGCGTGGGGCTTCGTTTCCCACCAGAGGCTTTGTCACCCCGTTTACTCCGTGGCTAGGAGTATTCTCTACACCTTTCACCTACAAACTTGAAAATCATGCAAAAAGGCATCGTGTTAATTTGGATGTAATTAATTCGTGCCAGGCAGTTTTTTTTTATTTTATTTTATTTTATTTTATTCATTTATTTATTTTTATTATTTTATTTTATTAATTACAATACAAAGTAAATTTATATTCTAATTTTGGGTCCAAGGGTAAACCGGGTGACACAGACCATTTGGCTAAAATTTTGCAGCGACAGACCAAAGCCTCTGGTGGGAATCGAACCCACAACCCCCACGCTGATAGGCAAGCACGCTACCAACTCGCCTACCGGGGCGCTTTTTTATTTTATTTTATTTTATGTCTTACTTTAAAATTTGTCATTATCATCCCACACATCTAAGTTTCTTCCTTTGAATTGGTTTAATTTTGGTACGAATAGGGTTAAATAAAAATAAATAAAATAATTACGCTCATTTTCGGGTGTAAAATGTCATCCCAGCATTCAACAACTTCATTCGTAATTTGCTTAAAATGTGTCACTACTTCCTGCTAATCTAGATGAGCCCTCAAGTCATCTTAATCTTCTCCTTACATTTCAAGTTGCTGATTTTATTACATTCTTCAACATGACTCTGTCAGTTTGTTTATAATTATGTCATGTTTTGTCCAAAGAAAAAAACAAAAGTGAAAAAACCCTTGTTAATCTCTTCGAAATACAAAAGCCAACTGGTGACAACTTCCAATGAAATAAGAGAAACTTGAAAACAAATTGAAAGGGAAATGTCATGTAATTATTATTACATTTGTCCAAAAAAAAAGACGATTACAAATTATTCCGTAATTAACTTAAATTGTAATGTGAAATTACTTTATTTCAGGGAGTTTCTCTGAAATCAAGTGATCAAAGTCCGGTCAAGGTCGCAACCGAGGGTTTAAATGAAAACTTTATTAAATCCAGAACGATCCAGACTTCATTCAAAACTCAACGCAAAATTCGTAGACGCTTGGAAATCCTTTAAAAGATTGTAAACATTTACAAGCGTTATGAGATTTGTCTGACCACAAACGTCCTATGCGAAGAAAGCTAAGTGGAAAGCACTGAAAGTAGTTACTTTTCCAATATTGCACATATAAGTTGGAGGGACCAACGCCATCCCTAGAGAAAGCTAAGTGGAAAGCTCTGTAAGTAGTTACCGATCTGTAACTTTTCCAATATCTCACATATAAGTTGGAGGCTTAGTGGAAGCCATGTTTGAATAATGAAGGGCATAAATAAATAAAAGAAATCGATAATAATAGTTTGAAGAATGGTTTTCTTTTAATTGCAACAGATAAATGATTTTTTTTAAAACAATTTAAATATTAGAAAATTCGTCCTCGATTACCTTTTTTAATTTTTCTGAAGTGTTTGTAACACATTCAACATAATCCAAACCCGTATGTCCAATCTCAACCCCACCCCCCACCAATAAATCATTGCCCCTACGAATAAGAGATTTAATATCACCTAAGAAACAAAAAACAACTTCCACAGCAGCCAATGTCATCATAAAACAAACCTTAAAATTGTCACTTCAAAATTGTAAACCAAATTGTAAAAAAAATCATCAAAATCAAATCTTCTTCACTTCCAACGCTGAGGTCGCTCGTCGTCAATGACGGAAAATTAGTTGGCCTGTACAAGAAACGACGACAATGAAGATAATGGCGAGCGTTGGTTATGATTATGACGTTGGTGATGGCGATGGCGATGGAGTTGGGGAGGGGGAAAAAACACAAAGAAATCTTAAGTACCGCACAAAAGACTGTGAAAACCGCAGACTTGTTAAGAAAATTACAGCGCTAAAAACTAACAAATTGCAAATAAATTATACAATTATTACAAGAAAAACGAACATTCATTGAATGTTAAATACCCAGAGCGAGAATAATAGAATGTTCAAATGAATGGATACGAGGTGGGCTTAGGAAGAGGTGGCAACAACAAGAAAAAGAAACGTAGGCTCCCCGTTAGGCGAGTTGGTAGCGTTGGTGTTGTCGGTTCGATTCCCACCAGAGGCTTTGGTCTAGCCATATGGTCTCTGTCACCCGGTTTACCCTTGGACCCAAAATTAGAATATAAGTTTACTTTGTATTGTAATCAAATAAATAAATAATAATAAACGCATATCGCTGACATTTCGTTACCATTTAACTGGCCAACCCAAGTTAAAGCTGGGTAATTTTTAGCTGGACACGGTTTTAAAGTTTGCTATTGTGCCTGCTTTGAAATTTACAAGATTTTCTAAAACAAACTCACAGCTCACATTGGCCATTCGGTGTCGGTTGTTTGCGAGCAGATCCCATCACATCAGCTTTAACATTTTAGAGAAATTCCCTGTCATTGTCCCGATGTAGTATAGAATTCAATTGTATCGTAAGAGCCACATGCCGCTTTGCTTAACCACACAAAAATGACTCTCCTGTAAAATGTTATTTTTGGCGCTTACGTATTTTTCGCGATTAGGGCTCGACTTTGGGTTTCGAAAAAAAAAACATCCCCTCAACAAGGTCTAATCCAAAATTACTCTACTCGACTCGACTCTAGCAATTTTAAATAGCTCAACTTCAACTTCAGTTGTTCTATAGCAAAATTTAGAAAATTTTATTTCCCTCC
Source organism: Hydrotaea cyrtoneurina (assembly GCA_958296145.1). Taxonomy (NCBI): domain Eukaryota; kingdom Metazoa; phylum Arthropoda; class Insecta; order Diptera; family Muscidae; genus Hydrotaea; species Hydrotaea cyrtoneurina. Next base: position 66,526,525 of record OY282516.1, on the reverse strand, counting down.
GTGCTGCGTTTGTAAGCAAAAGATACATCCTACATTCGTGCCAAAATCGGAGACCTAATAATTGGGTGTAGATAAAAAAAAAGTGTTGACAGTTGTCTATATTTTCTTTCGTAATTTAGTAGTGGAGAGTGTACTGATTAAATGAATTAAGACTTTTAAATTCTTTCATTTATATTTTGTTAAAAATTGGTTTAAATTCACTTTAAAAGAAAAGTGTTTTTTTTTTAATTTTTTTTATTTCTCTGCTTGTTGGTATTGCTAAAAATAAATAAAAAAAAATAGCTTTGTAAAATTTGCCTTATGCTTTCAGTTTGGCCATTAATGGGTTAATGCAAAATTTTTTTTTTTTTATTTTCTTGGGAAATATGAGTAAACAAAAACTTGAAACTCCGACTCCGGGTAAATTTGTCAGACTCCCACTCCACAGCCCTGGGGATAGCTCAATGCGAACATCATGATCCTAAAAGTGGACGAGCTCTCTTTGTAATTAAGTGGTTGTGAACATGGGGTACCCTCAGACCTTAAGGTGGCTAGAGGAACAAGTGAGAAGAACCACAAAGGAAAGCTGGTGAAACCTCGATTACAATAAAACAAAGAGAATACTCGGGTTTAACAAAAATGAACTGAGTAAGCTAGTTGGGGTCATCACAGGACACACTAGCCTAAGGGATCACCTATTTAGAATAGGAGCAACGAATGTAGGGCATGCGGCGAGACGGCGGAACACTTCCTGTGCCTCGCAGGTCAGGAAAGTCAAGTTAGGAGACGACACCTTAGATGACCTATCGGCCGTCAAAGCAATAGACATAAGGAATTTAAGGAACTTTATAGAGGGGACGGAATTCCTAACGTAGGAAAAAGGGGAAGGGAATTTGTAGAAGAAACCTGGAGCGCCCAACAGGCCAAATTGCTGGCCTAGGTGTATGTCAGTGACATGAGACGGTCATGGTACATGACCGATCCTCCATTCAACATAACCTAACCTAATCTAACCCTCAGACCATATGTCGTAAAGGGCTTCATGAGGCCCTGATGATCCAAAAAGCGAACAAGGTCTATTTAGAATTACATAAGCCTGGCCATAGGGGCCCTAAGGCCAGTGGGCATGGCTTCATGGGGTCCTCATTATTAAAAAAGGGTACATTAGCTCGTTTTTTAATTAGGATTAAGTCATTGTCATTTCACCCAATGTCTTAAAAATAAAAAGAAATTAGGGACCCTCAGAACCCCGAAAAAATCACCATAAACAGTTCTTATACAAATCCACCATATTCACAACATGTGGTGGCAACCAACTGAAAAGGGCTCTATGATTCCGAAAAGATTCTGAAAAATCCCCCAAATAATTTATGAAAAATTGCAACAATGCAGAATCCGAAATATAACTGGTGCTATTACAAAGATTCTGAAAAAAAATCCCCCAAATAATTTATGAAAAATTGTTACAATATATTATGAAAAATTCCCCAAAAAATCTCATACAAAAAATTGGGGAGTTCTTCATAATCTTTAGGTAACATTTGTTTTTTGGTAATTTTTCACATGTTTTTTTTTTAATGTTGTTTTTGGGTTATTTTTCATAATATATTGTTGCAATTTTTCATAAATTAGTTGGGGGATTTTTCAGAATCTTTGTAATAGCACCAGTTATATTTCGCTGTATTATGTTTTATTAAGTTCTGCTTTTTCCAATATTGTCTCCATTAGAATACTAAAGAAGTTGCACGATAAGCTGTCGCACTGTCGAAGACCTCTTGTTGTCGTGTATCGTTCGGAGAGGTCGCTTCCGATTTTTACTGAAGATCTGGTGTCACTCAGACTCATTCGTTCGTAGAATTTTCTGGCATTTTTTCCATTCCCATAGGCCTCGATCTCTTCGCATTGTAGTCTTTCCATTTTTCTTCTCTTTTTTGTAGAAAAATCGAGTCTATCGTAGTGGATTACTTTTTATAAGGCGCCATGTTTATGCCGACAAATCGGCAACTCTGGAAGCCAATATTCAAGCCATTGGAAGACAACATTGGAACCCAATATTCAAGCCACCATTGACGTCATGCGGACAGATTTATTGGAAAATGCAGTCAAACAATGGACTGATCGAATGGACTAAGTAACTCTTAGTCGCAGCAGACATTTGCCGAAAATCATATTTTAAAAATAAATGGCATGGAATTATGTACCAGTTTTTATGAAATAAAAATTGCATTCACTTGAAGTTCTCAATCTCTGGAAAAAAAACACCCGATATTTGTATCTTTACTTCGACATGGTTAAGACTAACATTTTAAATCTATTCAAAAGCGATATTCAACATACAAATGTGGGCCATTTCTTTTCTTTTACTGTTGGTTTTGTTTTTCGTTCATCATTATTGCACAAATGTCGTAACAACCATTCACCCACACACACACACACTGACATTTACGCGATCAATTCATTAAAAGTAAATTTTTGCCAATTGAATATGCACCATTGTCAGCTTCAGTTTATTGTCCATAATGATGGTCTAACGCTCACATCGTTGGTTGGTTGGTTCATTCATGCGTCCGTCCGTCTGTCCAGCCAACGGCTCACACACACACACATCCACCCATACACGTGCCTCCACTTCGATGGAGGTAAAGTACAGATGACGGACAACATCTTTATTCCAATGGCATTGTTAGAAAAAATGTTTTTTGTTTGTTTTGTATCGAAACTACAACAACAAAACCACCACAATAGCAGCAGCATTAACAAAATTATAGTTACGATGTATAAATGTGTGATTGAGACAAATTTATTGCAACATATAACAGTTTTATGACTTCCTCGGAAAAATTGAAGTAACAACCACAGCCACAATGGATGCAACAATACTAATTGTTGATACAACGACAACCACAACAACAAGACTGCCAAAGTTCAATTTACATTATCCAATCGCCTCGTACACTCTAACAGCGATTACGTGGATGCCACTCAAAGGCGATGTTGGCATAATGTAAAGAACCCTTTTGCGAAAATGGACAGCAGCAACGTTTATGATTGCATTTGCATTTCATTCATTTTTAATGAGAGATCAACAACAGCAAATACACACAATTTGTTGCCCACCATAGCTTAATTACTTACCAAGTAAGTGCTGGCTAATGATTATGGGAATATTTTTCCAGTTGGCTGAGAAGACGTCAAAATATGCAGGGGAAGCCCAGACAGCTACTTTATATGTTAAGCCTAGTTTATTTTAAAAAAAAAACACACACTAGCGCCATCTAGGTTTCCTTTTATTTAGTGTGTATAACAGTTTTCTTGTGTTTCTCTTTTCATTTTTCGATAATGATAGGGAGAGTTTTTGTTGGTTTTGTCTTTTGGGTTGACTTACACAGCAAAAGCTTTTGCACATTATCGCCATCATTATGATGTACACGAGCTTTTGTTGGAAGAAAGTTTTACATTTAAGTTCAAGTTTAAACATTGAATGGGCAGCGGTAGCGGTGAAGCTTGGATTTGTAAAGTAACCGTTACATTTGAAATTACGGAATGGAAATTTCAGCCGTAGAAAGGGTGGAAAACGTTGTCAGTGATGTTTGAAATGAGACAAAGGAAAAATATTCCAAATTGGTGTAATAAAGAAATTTTAAAAATGTGACACGGTTTTCAAATTCTATGATCAAATTCCACAGCTTACACTAGGCAACAAAAAATTAATAATTTCAATGAAATGACAAAAAAAATTGTCAATGTTGTTTGAAATGAGACAAAGAAAATCTATTCCAAATTGGTGTGATAAAGAAATTTAAAAAAAAATGATGTGACACAAGATTCTCAAATAAATTTTAAAAATTAACTAGGCAACAAAAAAATGTTTGTAATAAATAATTTCAACCGTAGAAATGACAAAAAAATTGCCAATGTTGTTTGAAATGAGACAAAGAAAAAATATTCCAAATTGTTGTGATAAAGAAATTTAAAAAAAAATTAAAAATGAAAAATGTGACACACAATTCTAAAATCAACATTTATAGATTACACTAGGCAACAAAAAAAAAATTGTAATATTTCAACCGTACAAATGACAAAAAAAAAATGTTGTTTGAAATGAGACAAAGAAAATCTATTCCAAATTGGTGTGATAAAGAAATTTAAAAAAAAAATGATGTGACACAAGATTCTCAAATAAATTTTAAAAATTAACTAGGCAACAAAAAAATGTTTGTAATAAATAATTTCAACCGTAGAAATGACAAAAAAATTTGCCAATGTTGTTTGAAATGTGACAAAGAAAAAATATTCAAAATTGGTGTGATAAAGAAATTTAAAAAAAAATTAAAAATCTGACACACAATTCTAAAGTCAACTTTTATAGATTACACTAGGTAACAAAAAAAAATAGTAATGAATAATTTCAACCGTAGAAATGGTGGGAAAAAATTTCCATGTTGTTTCAAATGAGACAAAGAAAAAATATTCCAAATTGGTGTGATAAAGAAATCTAAAAAAAAAATGACTCAATTCTCAATTTCTAAAATCAACACTAGACAACAACAACAAAATTTTAATGAATAAACATTATACAATTCTGTTGAAATGTGATAGCCTGAGTGGATTTTTTTTTGTGGACAATTTGTTTTTTTTCACGAATAATTGCTTAAGGACATTTTAGGTGACTTTGAGTTATTAAGACCAAAGTGCTACATTTTCGAAGAACTTTCCTTTAAAGTAATTTTGTTTTTATAAAAATGTGTCGTTACTTTGTTAATAACACCTTTAGTTAATCTTTTTAAAGCAGTTGCCATTTTAAAAAATATTTGTTTTCCCTCGCGTTTACTATTAACACTTGTGTTCTTATTCGTGAAAACCACCGAATTGTCATAACTAGAAAACGACTTGTCTGATGTGGTTGAAATAAATTGTAAAAAAATTAACCACTAAATTAATTTTCATCTTTAGAGCCTTTGAAACTCGACGACAGTTCCACAGTTATAAACAAATATAAATTAAATTTTGTTCGTACATTTTTTTCCATAAAAATAATGCATACAAAAATTAAAGAGACAAATTTTTTTTTTCAAATTTTTTTGTGGAATAATATTTATAAAACAATTGAAATGGCAAAAAAGGTAATTTTAAGTACAATTAAAATGAGGTATTTAAGCCGATTTTTTTTTCATAAATTTTTTGAATTTTTTATATTAAGAAACACAAAAAATTGTAAAAAAAATTTAAGTGGCAAAAAAAACCATTTTCAGCAGTTCATCTTAGAATTAAAATGAGGCATAGATCATTAAAATCGATGGAGTAATTTCGATTGTATCCCGAATTTGGTAAAGGACCCTTCTGGTTCCTCCCATACAATTTTTTTTTTTTATAGAAAAACCGGAATAGTGGATTTGTATGGAAGATTTCAAAAGGGACCTGCACTAAATTGTGAATAATAAATTGTGTGTCAATAGATAAAAAAAAATGTTGGCCATTTTTATGCTTTTCTAAACCGCAAAATTTTCGTTTTTATGTAAAACTTCTGATAATACACTCTTTTTGTCAATTTCGATTTCTTTGTGAATTTTTTCACCAAAAAAAAAATTACTAAAAAAAAGTTTTCCTCCTAAACTTTGTCAAGTACTCTAAAATTGTACTTGGTACTCAAATGCACTAGAGGCCAAGATTTAAAATAATTTAGTGATGAATTTTTTAAAATGTATTCCAAAGAAATTGAATAATTCCTTTAAAAGGAATTATTATATGGCAATTTATGTCTCGAAAAATTACATTTAAAAAAAAATTATAAAAAAAATCAAAAAATTTCGGCCATTTTTGTACTTTAGATAAACCGAAGATTTGTGGTTTTATGATCTTTTTAAAATTTAAAATTTTTTAAGAATTTTTTTTGAAGAAAAAAAAAATTACTAAAAAAAGTTGTCCACCTAAACTTTGTTAAGAACTCTGAAATTGTACTTACTATTCAAATGCAAAGATTAAAAAGAATTGAGTGATGAATTTTTTAAAATTTATTTCAAAGAAACTGGATAATTCGGTTTAAAGTAATGACAATTTATGTTTATATTTAAAAAAGAAACAGAAAAAAAACTGTTAATAGATAAACAAAAATTTCGGTCGTTTTTGTACTTTTCTAAATTGCTTTGTGATAATGGACTCTTTTTGACATTTTAAATTGTTTCGAGAATTTTTTTAAAAAAAAAAAAAAAAATTCCGTCTTATTAAGAAATTTGTTAAGAAATCCGAAATACAAGTTGTAGAAAAATTATGATTTAGTAAATTATATTGGGCGACTTCGCTTGGAACTTCTTATTTGGGGTGATTCGAAAAGAAAAGGTTACGCCATCAAGACTCGTAACAAATATTCGCTAAACCTCTGTTATGCTGGAAAAAACTTATGGAGAAGTCAGCAAAACTAACACATTTTGCCGTGTCGATCAAATTAAATAAAAACAAAATATCATGAGTGGAAAACCCCATAATCGAAGGTATAAAATAGTCGGATTCTGCATATGTCCATGTTTTAGATCTTGAAAATTGTTCAGTTTAATATGAAATAACCGCGTTTCGGTCTTAAGTCTTTTGTTTCGGGCAAAAATCATCGCCAAACCCCCGATATGCTCGAACATGGAAAAGCCAGCAAAAAGTACACATTTGGCTGTGACGATCAAATTAAATAAAAAAACAAAATAACAAAATCATTTCAAATATAACAAACCTTCTTTCTACATCGACAGATTCTGAAACAGAAATCCCAATCTAGCAGGGATTTTTCCTCCCTCACATTGTTTAATATTTTTTTTTAATATGAAATAACCGCGTTTCGGTCTTAAGTCTTTTGTTTCGGGCAAAAATCATCGCCAAACCCCCGATATGCTCGAACATGGAAAAGCCAGCAAAAAGTACACATTTGGCTGTGGCGATCAAATTAAATAAAAAAAAAAACAAAATAACAAAATCATTTAAAATATAACAAACCTTCTTTCGACATCGACAGATTCTGAAACAGAAATCCCAATCCAGCAGGGATTTTTCCTCCCTCACATTGTTTAATATTTTTTTTTAATATGAAATAACCGCGTTTCGGTCTTAAGTCTTTTGTTTCGGGCAAAAATCATCGCCAAACCCCCGATATGAACGAACAGGGAAAAGCCAGCAAAAAGAATCATCCACCATAACAAACCTTCATTGTGCATCCGCAGATTCTGAAATGCCAATCATCCATGCGTTTTTCCCTCCCGCAAAAGCGTTCAGTTTAATATGAAATAACCGCACTTGTGTCTTGAGTCTTTTGTTTTACTTTTCACCATTTGCCGCCGTTAATCGGTGATAATCTGTTGTCGGACAATTGTTCTTCTTGGCGCTAAATGTATTGACATATTCGTTTCCGTTCGACAAACCATTTGGCTGCTCTTTCTCTATTTATTATGTTTAATGCGTTTGTAATAAAACTCCATATGTTGCGCTGTCATGCAAAACGTGATTATGTCACAAAACGCAATGATTGATGGTAATCTGATATTTATGTACATACCCAAACCCCGTGTGATATGTGGCACTTGAGTGTGGATTTGTGTGTGTGTGTGTGTGTGCCAAACGTACTCGTGTTAATCGACTGATGTAATCTATAGATATGGGTTATCAGGGATAGGATTGAGGAATTCCAAAACTTTTTTCGTAGCTTAAGTAGCCGAAAATGTTTGTGAGAGGCAATAAAACAAAAACTATTTCATTAGAGTGCCTGTCATAAGATTATGATGGTAGTGGTGGCTTCAATTTGGCGAACCCAGTGTGATGATTTGGGAAACTGTGTTTTGGCATACGTTCCAGTGCAATTCCATCCAATAAGGATTCCATCTCAAGCTAATTTGGAATCGGTGATTTGGACATGGAAGCTGCAACTAACATGTAAGCGACACAAACGTCCGACGTGTTAAATAAATTGGATTTGTTGTCTGATTTGTATTATTCGTCTTCTTGTGTCCTTTCGTCCATCCCGGCGGAGCTTAGGGCCGATTTATAGTAGCCTTGAAATAACAAAGACTCCACTAATCTATCAGAGGATCATTGAAACACTTCAACAACAGTCAAAACTGGTAATGGACATCAGCCACTGTGCTGGCAATTGCCTGGGGGTCCACAGTTTTGGATGGCTTGGAAACGACGGATATTGAAACACTTCACATAAAAGTACTCAGAACTTCTTTCAATCAAGAAATCACAATCCGAACACAAAACTCTGGTATTCCAATTTGTACAATCGAAACGGATTCTTTTTGGTTTCTTGACCAACAGCCACGGCTTAATAACAAACTAACACCGCTTCAGTTAATCCGGATAAAAATATTCGTCATATCGAAAATTGCATTAACCATTCGAAGCTGGCTCTTCACATTGTAGGTCCGGATCAGTAAGTGACAAAAATGATAACTCGCTCAGCTCACATATTTGAAGTTATTCCTTAATCGCATGTTGGCAGGGAAACCACACATGTATTTCAACAATTTAAAAAAATTTTCAATGCAAGACAATTAAAATATTTGGCTTACACAAAAAGGAAAAAAGAAAAACCAAAGTGGCAAACGCAAACCAGTCGTCTCTGTGGATGACAACATCGGCGCAGAGGTCATTATCCGGAGCAAGAAAAATTTAAAAACCCCCATCGAGTATTACTAGATCGACGAACAGACAACATCTAAACGCCCTTCACGCAACGCAAAACTCAATTGAAATGAGAAAAACAAACCCAAACATATAAAATGCATATTTGCGTCGTCCAGTTTCCACATAACACACAGATATCCTCCCGCTCGTGTGCGTGTGTGTGTGTTTGCTAAAAGCCAGCACTCCTGCACCATACACGGCCAATTAAAACCAGTAGTAGCCTATTTGCTATGCATTTTAAGCATTTTGTTTTTATTTTCCTTTACTCTTATGCAATAGCGACACTGCCACAATATCCAGACAAACAAAACTAATAAACGGCGTCTTTGAAACAGAAAATCCTTTTCCGGTTTTTATGACTATTTGGTCACCTAATCCGAACGACTATGCAAAGGCACTCGGAACTCACTCTGTGTGTTGTCTGATGATGATGATGATGGTCAAGAGCAATGCAACGCGACTACCGCATATCGACAAGCTGCACCCGAAGCAGGCTGTCAAGCGCCGGCGCGTTGGCCGGTAGGCAGGTGCCAAAAACCATGGTCTCTTATTTTGGTCCGGTGGCTGCAACACAAGTAAATAATGTGTTTTAAACTTTGTTCATATCGTTAACTCATATGTGGCCGGCTGTAGATGCAGACACATGTACCAGCATGCATGTTTGGTTATATCAACATGCCATAATAATATAATGACAATTTTTGTAATATGACATTGTAATTTGGTAGTTTATTACGAGAGAGCACAGCGGAAAAAAAACAAAACAGACACCGATCATACTGACATTATCTTGATACAACAAAAAAATGATAAATTGAAATTGAAAAAAAAAAATTAAAGTCAATAGAGATTTTGTGTTGGAATAAAGATCTATGGATACAGATGGCTATTTATTAGGGAATTTTACGGGTACGACTCAATCGCAAAAACAGCTCAAATCCCCAAAAGAGGTCGTTAAACACAAGAACATTCTTATACTGACAAAATTTATGTTTGATTCTTCTTGGCGACTTTCATAATTTTATGATAAGAGTAGAACCATTTTTTTTTGTTTGGTGTACACGACAAACAAGAGACATTGTTTATTGTGAAAAAATTAATGTTTGTCTCCTGTTTTCGATTTTTAAACAATTTTTTGGTAACAGCAAAATAGTTGCATCAACCATTTTTTTGTTGTTGTTGGTAACAGGAAATACTCATTCTCTCGAAATTAATGTTTGTCTCTTGATTTTTAAAATATTTCGATAAGAGTAAATAGTTGCATCCACCATTTGTTTTTTGTGTCCACGACATACAGAAACTACTTATTCTGACAAAGTTTACGTTTGTCGCTTGTTGTCGATGTTTTTTTTTTAATATTTTGTTAACAAAAAAATATCAACCATTTTTGTTGTTGTCTGACAAAATTTATGTTTAATTCTTGTTGTCGGTTTTTATAAAATCTCGTTGACAGTAAAATAGTTGCATCCACTATTTGTTTTTTGTGACCACGACAAATACCAGACAATTCTTATACTGACAAAATGTATGTTTGATTCTTCTTGTCGACTTTCATAATTTTATGATTAGAGTAAAATAGTTGCATTAACCATTTTTTTTTGTTTGGTGTACACGACAAACAAGAGACATTGTTTATTGTGAAAAAATTAATGTTTGTCTCCTGTTTTCGATTTTTAAACAATTTTTTGCTAATAGCAAAATAGTTGCATCAACCATTTTTTTTTGTTGGTGCCCTAGATGTGCAAAATTCGGACAAAATGCATGTTTGATTCTTTGATTTTTATAATATTTAAAAAGTTGCATCAACCATTTTTTTGTGTCCACGAAATTTGTTTCTGGTGATATGCATCATTTTTGAGTTATTTTTGGTGGGAGCGTATTTGTTCAAATACACAATAAATTCATTGAAAATGCTGGTAGCAAACAACTCTGGGTTAATAATAGTGCTAAAGTCTTGCTTTAACCATTTTTTTTTTGTTTGGTGTACACGACAAACAAGAGACATTGTTTATTGTGAAAAAATTAATGTTTGTCTCCTGTTTTCGATTTTTAAACAATTTTTTGATAATAGCAAAATAGTTGCATCAACCATTTTTTGTTTGTTGGTTCCCTAGATGGGAAAAATTCTGACAAAATGCATGATTGATTCTTTGATTTTTATAATATTTAAAAAGTTGCATCAACCATTTTTTTGTGTCCACGAAATTTGTTTCTTGTGATATGCGTCATTTTTGAGTTATTTTTGGCGGGAGCGTATTTGTTCGAATACACAATAAATTCTTTGAAAATGCTGGTAGCAAACAACTCTGGGTTAATAATAGTCCTAAAGTCTAGCTATAATTTGATACCTTATCCGTTTCGATACCTTGGGTCGTTGTTCAAAAATTGGACGAAATAGTTTCAATGGAACTTTTAAATCCGCAATTTTGAGAAAACCCATTTTGTGGACTATTTTGCCATTTCTCCACAACCATTTACTCAATCTAAAAAATGAGGACACCGTCTTGTTCAGATTACGATACGCATTGCATGAGCATGAATTTCAGTGAAATTTATTTTTTTCAAAAAACCTAAAATTTTGATGGGTTTTTTTTTGGTCGAAATTTTTTTTTTTCGAATTTCCAAAACTTTGTCTCATGCATTGGTTCTACTTTCAAAATGATGTAATTATAACCAAATAGTGTTGTTATAACATTGGCCATTACAGAATAACGGCGAAAAAACACATTTTGTGAATGTCCCATTGGATACACAATAAATCCGGTGAAAATGATCGTAGTATATAACTCTCAGTGGGTCAATAATAGGCTTAAAGTCTAGCTTTAATTTGATACCACACTCGTTTCGATACCTTAATCTGTTAATATAAAAAAATTTAAATTGAATCATCCGTTCATTGTCCAATCACTATAGAGAAAATTCGTTCTTCAGCCGAACTGTTCGTATGTGGAATAATCTTCCAGCAAGTGTTTTTCCTTCCTGTTATGACATTCTCAAATTCAAATCAAACGTCAACAAAAACTACTCCATCTTTCCTCCCTCCAATACCCTTACTTCCTATCGCTAACACAGTGCATTGCATTCATAGGGGACATCCCCTGAGTGTTAGTTTACAAAAAAAAAAAAAAAAAAAAAAAAAAAAAAAAAAAACATGCGATTTCGAATCGCCAATAAATGTTCTTTACCAAACTTTAGAAAAATAAGAAGAACTTTTGTATCAAAGACCTAATGAAAACATTAAACAGTTTTTAAAAACATGTTTATAATCACAATTGTTTAGAAAAATATAGTTTTTGATGATCATACAGTAAGAAAACATATTAAATTGTATAAGTGCATCGTTTTTTGAAGCTTTTAAAATAAATTCGAAGCAAAAAATATGAGTTCACCGGATAAAATGCATGCGATCAACAATCGCCAAATACTAACCGTTTGCGATCTCTCTGACAGCAATTTTGCGATTTAACAAAATGCGATTGTCAGGACATTGGCGAATAGTTTCAAGGGACTCACGAAACTCTAATTTTGAGAAACTCCCAAACTTTTGGTTCAATCATACAAATTAAAACAGCGTCTTGTTTGGATTAGCGGACTTTCATCATATAGTGCCGCCCATTTATAATCCCTGTACCGTTTGAGGTGTATCCCATTCATTTGAGTAAGACAATTTCAATTCAATTCAATTTTATTATTTCATTAACAAACATAGTTAACAAATATATTATATGTAACTTAGAGTTTAAGAGTTATGTCTTCTTCTTCCTTATAATTAATTACAATGTATGACAATTATTAACTTAACATAATATAATACAGTGTGTATAATATACAGGGAGGCAAAAATTTACAACAAAAAAACCTATTTGAATCAGTTAAAACCTTAAAACACTACTTAACCTAACTATGAATGACATAATTCATTAATGTGATAGTAACTAGATGATTCGACCATAAATATAAATGTTCGAAAGAACTCCACGCCAGCGCCACCTACCGTGTCCATATGTACATAAATGTTTGTCTCATGAACAAACATCAATACATTCGGCATTTCAGTTAAATTGCTCCATACGTTCAAATTTTCAATATAAATTCACCACAGCGCCACCTACCGGGTGGAAACTACATAATCGACCATCAACCGAACCTGTAGAGTAAATATTGCCTCTGTAGCTCTTATCGTTAAGATCTGATGCTCGGACAAGCATATGCACGAAAGTTTTTATATATTAAGATTTTTTTTAATATTTCGTTGACTGTAAAATAGTTGGATCAACCATTTGTATTGTGTCTAACAAATTATGCGACAGCAGAGAATATTTATTTTTAAGTATGTTTTAAGTCGTCTTAGTAGTCCTGTACTTTTCATAACAAAATGTTGTGCCTTAAGTCTTTCGTTATAAACGGCCACAACTTGACCTCTCATAATAATGTTTGTGTCTTAAGTCTTTTGTTTTTATTGTCACATATCATCATCACGGAAGAATTTAACACTCTGCGGTTGTTATTGACGCCGTTTTTCCGCTACAATAACTGGCCGAATACTAGTTGATGCTACAAATTACCTTAAATCACTGCGAGCGTAACGCAGGACAAAAAAAAAACGGAAATTAACAGCAAATAAATCATAATACGATAATGTTGCTATTAAAAGCCCAGCATACCCCACATATGGTGTGGTCTCGCATATCACATCCATCCACTAACAACGAAACGACACATGAACAGGCCGACAGACAGACATTGTATCTTGCTGAGCCCGTTGAGCGAACGATCACATATTGACTCCATTGAAAATAAATAGATTAGGCTATTATGGACTTTGGTGTAACCGGTTGTCACTGCTGGTTTTCTGGTGATTTTCTTCGGCGATCGCAGTATGTAATCTCATGTACGCATGACTGGTTGCCTTTGTTCAGTATGGGGAGTTGTAGATGTGGTTTTGTGGACTTGGCTGCTTTACTGCCTGGCTGATGATAATTTCGTTGACAAAGTGGACAACGGCAAATTTGAGCAGGAAGTGCCAATAAATATACATGTGTAGACCATAAATGTTTGTTCGGAGTAAATGTCAAACCAAAAACAACAAAAAAAAAAAACCCACAAAAATCTGCGCAAGGAAATGAACGGAAATGCAAAATGTTACAGCACGCATGTGGCAATTTGTTGCAACACCCTGGCTGCTACTGGGTTTAGTAAAGTGATGATGACAGTGATGGTGGTGGCGGTGTCGCTGGATATGTTACGAGGGATACGTGATGATGGGATGGTAAAACCTCATCAACGAGCTTTTCTCAATATGTATTTTTCGGGCAAGGATTGGTGATTTTTGAGGCTGTAGAATGGCAAAAAGCCGTTTGTGACAGGACAGGTCATTGTTGATATTAATTGACCAAAATACACCTCACCATTGTTGATATTACTTTGAGGATTAATTGACAAAACTGCTCTTTCATCTTATCTAAGCCATCTCCATCTAAACGATAGCTTGAAACGATTATTTTAAAAACGTTCCTTTCTAATAAAAATTTGTTTATTCCGATGTCTTCTCGCTGCAGTTTTCCAAACAACTCTAACAATGAAAATGACAATGACAACTTTAACAAAGAATTGATTTTCTTAAGTTCGGATCGGAACAGCGTTTTGTCTGCAAAAAAAAAAGGAAAACAATTAATAACCAGGAATACCAGTAAACAAAAGACATACATATATTCTCACCTACGCGCTATTTAGGAATCTTTATGAGTTCTCTACGGGACATAAATTACAAAGAGTAGAAGTTTGTCATTTGCGTGGTATGCACCAGAGGGCATGACTTTCCATGGGACTTTCTCTCATACGCAAATTTAGATCCACAATAACAACTAATTTTTTCTTTAAAGTCTGCTTGTGAATTGTCCTCAGTTCATTCGTGATGCTCGCTCAGACTGAATATTGGAGTTTGTGGGATTGGAAAGATGTGATATTGTGTAGGTCGCCTTCTGCCATAGGAGAATAGTTCGGATGATCGCCCTGTACAGTCCATAACTTGAACCACCATTAGAAAAGTTCGACTCTCGTAGAAAAGTTCGACTCACGGAGACTTTGAGTTGTGGAATTACTTATAAAATTGTTAAAGGGAATTTGTGTCCTTAAGTGGCTCCTGAAGTGCTTCGTCTTCACGAAAATTCGTCTTATGGAAGTTCCACTGTACATCTAGTTTCTCATTTTCCGTTGGAGGTCTTCATATCCTTTCTACAGATTTAGAAATAGAAAGGGTATTAGAAATAGAAAGGCTAGGTATTGGTTGCGACTATCAACCAAGTAAACCCAGGTTCAATACCGGGTAAGACAATCAGAACATTTTTCTGCGGCTGTTTGAATTTTTGAATTCGAATTTATTTCCATTTTGTAATTTAAAGCCGTCAGGCCAATTAGAACAAATTACAATATTGCAAAAAATTACAAAATTACCTCGTAAATGCTGGCGACTTTACGAGTAAGAGAGTACTTCTTTAGAAAAGCATTAGCAATTCGGAGTAAGTCCCGGTGAGTGAGTATACAGAATTATATCGCGCACAGCTCACTGATGCGAAAGAAGTTCCCCGTCCTTAAGGAAAATAATTAAGTAAAGAATATTATTCCTTAGTATTCCAATCCAGTAATTTTTAATGTCAAGAATGATGACCAGTTAATTTGCTTTCGGTGATTGCTTCAGTGTCCTTCCATTCAGTTTTGGGAGTTAGAAGGTCGACATCTCGATATTTTGTCCATGAATGGAATGAGTTCAGTTGTGAATTGGGCGGACTTGGCAAGAATTTGAGAGGTAGTGGGTGCGACCATAATCCAGCAAACTGAGGTTCGCATTCTGATAAGACCATCGAACATTTTTTAGCAGCTGTTCCACCTCGTAAATGCTGTAAAACTTCCCGAAAAAGTATTCTGAGTAGGTCCTGGCCAGTGGGTATGGAAATTATAACGCAGGTTTACTAGAAGTTCCCCGTCTGCTACTTTATGGAATCTTAAGGGAAATAAGTACGTAGCCAAGTACTGTGATGATTTTTCCTGAGAAGGGATGGCTGGCGGTAAGCCGATCACACATTTTTCAGCAGCTGTTTCCAACTCGTAAATGCTGTATGACTCGAGAAAAGTATACAGAGTCGGCTTTACAGAGTATGTCCCGGCCAGTGAGTATGGAAATTATAACGCAGATTTACTAGAAGTTCCCCGTCTGCTCCCTCATGGAATCTGAAGGGAAATAAGTACGTAGCCAAGTACTGTGATGATTCTTCCTGAGAAGGGATGGACCTGCAAATAAATGAAGAAGGTTGAGATTAATTTAGCAGTACTCAGAGAATAACAAAACATATTAGAATACATTCATATGGCTCCACTTTATTCAGGAAACCTATGATTTGTTTTCCTATATTTGCTAAGTAAGACGCAATTGAGAACTTTAAACGGTTCACCTGAAAAAGTCGTATTTTGTGACACTATTGAAGTAAATGAGAGATATATTCTCACCTAGGCGCAATTTGTAACAAAAACTTGGCCAGTGTAGAAAGACTGCTTCCAAGCTAGTCAGATAGATTGACCAGTGTAGATAGACTGCCTCTAAGCACGCCCTTGGATCCACAATGGTCTTTATTCAATTGTGTGATAGTTTCTTAGGATCCAACTCTTATTATTGACAATCTTAATTATTATGATTTAATCCTTAATCCTCTAATACATGCCCTATTGAATTTCTTAACTTTCTTAGCCGCCTTAAACACACACAATCATTAATTGTTTAATTTGGCCTCCCAAAAAAAAATTCCAAATTATCATTGAGAAATTATCAAGAAAAACTAATACATTTTCATTGAAAACAGCGATATTGACATTCTTTTTATTGTTGTTGTTGTCTTCAAATATTGCCACCGTTATCCGCATTGCAAACGCCTTAGTGGTGGAGTCGATGGCAGTTTTAATCCATTCATGGCCCATTAAAGAAAAGTGTTACATTCATTGGTTCGGTTTGTGTTGTTTTTTTTATGCAATTTCTGATGGCATTTCGTGATAACACCAACGATTTGAATAATTTGAAATTACAGACGGAGCATAGAAATGTAAACGAAAGTGTCTGTCAGGTGTGCGTGTGTGTGTTCGTCCGTCCGTATGGCTATCTATGCAAAACATTTGGCATGTGTCGTCAACGTTTGGACAGGCCACAATATGAATATGAAATACCTTGAACGAACGGTTGGATGACAAGGGACACCAGGGTGTCCCCTGGGATGAGTAGTTAAATAAACTGATGTGTAAAGAAAAAAACATAACATATAAATGGAAACCAAACACCATACAGAGGGCGGAATGAATTTCACAAGCAATTTTTTTCAAACTGCATGTACAAGAAATCAAGAAGAATGCTATGAGCTACGCAATATTAAAAACGAGGAACAAAAATCGTATACAATTGACATCGGTAAAGAAAAATATAACTTAAAGCAAATATTGGTTGTGGACAAAAATTTGCATCACCACATTTTTTTAATGTTCGTAATCAGGATGACTTGCGGTTACTATAAATAATTCGAAAGAATCGAAAGTAATCTCGAAAGGTAGTCGGATTATTTTCTGATTACTTTTGATTATTTATAGTAATCGCAAGTAATCCCGATTACTTTTAGATTATTTTATTATTCTAATCAACTAGAAGTCTTGAAAAACTGAATATGAAATTTAATTATTACTCTACACAAAAATTAATTAAGTATAGTAATTATTGCGATTAGTAATCATAAAGTAATCATAAAAAAATCATAAAACTCAAATCAAATACTGGTTGAATTTGATGTGGACAAGCATTTGCAAAACCATATTTTTTAATGTACGTAATCAGGATTACTTGCGATTACTATGAATAATCAAAAGTAATCTCGAAAGGTAGTCGGATTACTTTTGATTATTTATAGTAATCGCAAGTAATCCTGATTACTTTTAGATTATTTTGTTATTGCAATCAATTATAAGTCCTGAAAAACTGCTTCTTTACAAAAAAATTTAATTTAATTATAGTAATTATAACGATTAGCAATCATTACTTAACAGCTATGTACACAACATTAGATGGCAATGACGCCATTGCTGGACTATTTTGCTAAAAAGTATTCCAGACACTATGTAATAGAGATTATTTGGCCTTGTAGGCTTCGTATATTACAATGAAACCAATAAATGAAATTGGTTTTGTGGAGAACCCATTGTCAGTGGGCTTGGAATGTTTTTGTCTAAATTTCCTTTTTTTTTTGTACTTCGCATCCTTTACTATTACAATATCTCTCACTTGAAGGGACACACTAATACTCATTCATATACACTTACGTCAAAGGCAAACGGACACAACGCAACTCCTTTTCTTTTGGTTGACGTGGTGGTAGTTTTCTTTTTATTTTCTTTTTGAGGTTTCAAGTTTTCAGACATGTTACCAAAATAAATTGGAGTACTTTTCTCGAAAAAAAAAAAATGTCTGTGTGTCCACGTAAGTGGTTCATTTTGGAGCTGGTTGGCCGGTAAGCCAATAACTTCCTTATTATTGATTACACCGAAAGAAACCAACAACAAAGTTTAGAGATTTTATTATTTTGTCCCCATCATTGTCGGCCTCATCATCATCATCATCGTCATTGTGTGCTTTTTTTTGGTCAAGTCTTACATACATTGTCCATTCCATTTGTTCGGCCATATAAGCATATTCAGGTTGTTTTCCCGAAAACAAAGTAATTGTTACTTCAGTTTGTCAGTGTCTCGTTTTGCCTTCAGTCGGCCATAAGCGAGCTGCCTTTTCCAGGCGTTTCGTTGCGTTTCTTTTCTTTTCGTGTGTTTTTTTCTCATGGTGCGTTTAAAAACAATTTTTATGATTTCCTATTATTATGCAATTTATATCGGCGCTGTCATGTACTCTGAACGACGTACATACACATTGCCCAGCATACAACCGCCAATTGACAAGATACGCACATTAATGGGATCGCCGTACGTTGGGGCCATTTGTTTGGGTGTCGGGCCTCTATAGAAGATTATAATCATAAATAAAGATTTGCAGCAATAAGGAAACATAAACTAAACGGGTATAAACAACCCTCGCCAAACACACTAAATCATGCAAAACATGACTTGTGCAAAGGACCAAAATGTCATGGTGATTTTATTGGTTTCTTTGTGAAATTTCTTCGGATTTGGAGTTGATCTTTAATGCTGAGGTGATAATTAGCTAACACCTTCGGAGTCTAAATCAAAAATGAACAAATGCTCCTGCTATTTCCACAGTTAGACAAGAAGCAAATTGCTTGGGAAAACGACGATTTAGGCTAAAGAAAACAAGTGTATCATGTGTGAGTGAAAATGTCGCACAGTGGTTCGCTCGAGGTAAATAATGTTGGCACTCGAAGCCAATATGATCAGGGTTTGTTGTTGGCAAACGGAGAGAAGTGATGAGTTTGCAAGGATACCCTGTACACAATCATAGCGGAGCGGCATTTCGTGGTTGGCCACTTATCAGCTTCGAGCTGTAGTAGTACCAACCTTCTTCGATCTGTTCTATGATACTAATCTTCCTAGGAAAAAACCAGGTGAGAATTTACCATTACTGACTGCATATCAATTACTCTACCATTTGACAAACATGTCGGACTGGCTTTTTTTCCAGCACAATACATGACTTTCTCGGTTTGACGGTTTGAGCGAAGAAGACGACATTTCCTTAACTTGTATTAGTTTCTGTTTTACTGTTGCTACAATATATCTAAGGCAGAATACATCCAAGGCCACAACAAAGATTTGGAAATTGAAACAAACAAAACAACTAACTTTAGATTTTTTTTAAAAAAAATAATGTTAGATTTTGTTCATGCTTAGCGGATCTGAATCATTTTCATAGGATTTTTATGTCTTCAAATGTATTTTTGACCACTAATCTGTAATAACCAATGTTATATTAACACTATTTTGTGATAATTCAATACATTCAAGAGAAAATATTTAGAAAATAAAAAAAAACGAAATTTCGACTCAAAAAAAAAACAAAGGGGTAAATACATCGAAAATTAAGATTATTCAAAAAAAAAAAATAGATTTGATTGAAATTTTGCTACTGCATAGCGGACGTGTCTCATTTTTGCAATTGAACCAATAGTTTGGAAGAAATAGGCTGCCGAAAATGGCTGTTTTTAAAAATTCCAGATTTGAAAGTCACTTGAAACTGTTTGAGAAATTTGTGCGCAACAGACAAAGGCATTGAAACGATTGCAGTATCATATTAGAGCTAGACTTTAGCACTATTATTAACCTACTGTGCGCTTTGTGCTGCCATTTTTTTCCCCAGGATTTATTGCGTATCCCATGATGCATCCTCAAATTGAATTTTTTGGTTATTAATCTGTAATGGCCAATGTTACAGAAACAATATTTAGTTACAGTTACATAATTTTGAAAGCGCAATAACACCACATAAGATTGTTTTGAAAATTGAAAAAAAAATGTTAACCCAAAAAAAAAAAACCAAGGGGTTAACTCATCAAAATTTAAGATTTTTCAAAAAAAAATAGATTTCGCCTACATTTTGCTCATTCAATGCTTTTCTTAAGCCTAACAAGACGATGTCTTTATTTTTTCGATTGAACAAATAGTTTGGGAGAAATTTGGGCTCAGAAAATTTGTTTTCTCAAAATAAGGAATTCGAAAGTCACTTGAAACTATTTGAGCAATTTTTCAGCAACGGATTCCGGTTTCGGGGCGTGTTTGGTATCAAACTAAAGCTAGAATTTAGGACTATTAATAGCACACTAAGACTTGTAGGCCACCATTACTTTTTCCGGATTAATTGTGTATCTGATAGGACACTCTCAAAATGTATTCTTTGACCATTGCTCTGTAATGGCTAATTGTTATACAAACTACATAAGGTTACAACTACATCATTTCGAAGGCAGAATATATACAAACGCTAAATTGTTTAAAATTCGAAAAAAAAAATTTCGACCAAAAAAAAAACCAAGGGGTTAACCCATCAAAATTTGAGATTTTTCAAAAAAAAATAGATTTCGCCTAAATTTTGCTCATGGATAGCGGAACTGAATGTGGTAAAGGCTGTAGTCTCATTTTTGCGATTTAGCCAATAGTTTGGAAGAAATAGGCTTCTGAAAATGGATGTTTTTTATAATTCGAGATTTGAAAGTAACTCAACTATTTGGTCAATTTTTCAACAACCTAATAAGCAATCGAATCGTTTGTGGCACCAAATTAAAAATCAAACTTGTAACTATTATTAACCTACTGAGTTGTGTGCTACGATCAGTTTCAAAGGATTTATTTGCAAAGAATCAGCTTTCTTCCCTTAAACCTTTTATCCCCTTAACCACAAAAACCCGTTAACCAGTAACCATTAAAGGATATCTATTAACCTATAACCTATAATCATTTACCCATATCAATTAACCCTTACCCATTAAACCATAACCTTTAACCACTAACCCATCAATATTAACCCATAACCATTAACCCATAATTATACACCCACTAACCCATAAACACTAACCCATAACCTTTAACCATTAACCCATAATATTTAACCACTAACCCATAACAATTAACAATTAACAATTAACAATTAACAATTAACAATTAACAATTAACAATTAACAATTAACAATTAACAATTAACAATTAACAATTAACAATTAACAATTAACAATTAAGAATTAAGAATTAAGAATTAAGAATTAAGAATTAAGAATTAAGAATTAAGAATTAAGAATTAAGAATTAAGAATTAAGAATTAAGAATTAAGAATTAAGAATTAAGAATTAAGAATTAAGAATTAAGAATTAAGAATTAAGAATTAAGAATTAAGAATTAAGAATTAAGAATTAAGAATTAAGAATTAAGAATTAAGAATTAAGAATTAAGAATTAAGAATTAAGAATTAAGAATTAAGAATTAAGAATTAAGAATTAAGAATTAAGAATTAAGAATTAAGAATTAAGAATTAAGAATTAAGAATTAAGAATTAAGAATTAAGAATTAAGAATTAAGAATTAAGAATTAAGAATTAAGAATTAAGAATTAAGAATTAAGAATTAAGAATTAAGAATTAAGAATTAAGAATTAAGAATTAAGAATTAAGAATTAAGAATTAAGAATTAAGAATTAAGAATTAAGAATTAAGAATTAAGAATTTAGAATTAACAATTAAGTATTAGGAATTAACAATTAACAGTTAAGAAATAGCAATAAGATGAATTGTATCAATAGCAAACTAAATAAATCTGAAATCAAAAAAAAAATTAAGAATTAAGAATAAAGACTTGACAATTGAAAATTATGTTATTGGTCAATGGTTGTGGGTTAGTGGTTATGGGTTAATATTTATGGGTCAGTGGTTAAAGGTTATGGGTTAATGGGTTAATGGGTAAGGGTTAATTCATATGGGTTAATGGTTCAAGGTTATCGGTTAATGGGTTAACGGTCATGGGTTAATGGTCATGGGTTAGGGTTAAAGGTTATGGGTTAGTGGTTGTAGGTTAATGGTTAATAATTAGGGGTAATAGGGGTGTTAATATTGATGGGTTAGTGGTTGTGGGTAAATAATTATGGTTTAATTGTTATGGGTTAATATTTATGGGTTAGTGGCTAAAGTTAATGGGTTAATGGTCATGGGTTAATATTGATGGGTTAGTGCTTAAATATTATGGGTTAATGGTTAAAGGTTATGGGTTAATGGTCATGGGCTAGTGTTTATGGGTTAGTAGTTGTAGGTTAATGGTTAATAATTACGGGTTAATGGTTTTGGGTTAATATTGATTGGTGAGTGGTTAAAGGTTATGGTTTAATGGGTAAGGGTTAATTGATATGGATAAATGATTATAGGTTATAGGTTAATAGATATCCGTTAATAGTTACGGATTTTTGTGGTTAAGGGGATAAAAGGTTTAAGGGAAGAAAGCTGATTCTTTGCAAATAAATCCTTTGAAACTGATCGTAGCACACAACACCCAGTAGGTTAATAATAGTTTAAAGTTTGACCTTTAATTTGGTGCCACAAACGATTCGATTCCTTATTACGTTGTTGAAAAATTGACCAAATAGTTGAGTGACTTTCGAATCTCGTATTTTAAAAAACAACCATTTGCAGAAGCCATTTTCTTCCAAACTATTGGCTAAATCGCAAAAATGAGACTACAGCCTTTACCACATTCAGTTCCGCTATCCATGAGCAAAATTTAGGCAAAATCTATTTTTTTTTTTGAAAAATCTCAAATTTTGATGGGTTAACCCCTTGGTTTTTTTTTTGGTCGAAATTTTTTTTTTTCGAATTTTAAACAATTTAGCGTTTGTATATATTCCGCCTTCGAAATGATGTAGTTGTAACCTTATGTAGTTTGTATAACAATTAGCCATTACAGAGCAATGGTCAAAGAATACATTTTGAGAGTGTCCGATCAGATACACAAATAATCGCGAATAAATAATGGTAGCCTACAACTCTTAGTGTGTTATTAATGGTCCTAAATTCTAGCTTTAGTTTGATACCAAACACGCCCCGAAACCGTAAGCCGTTGCTGAAATATTGGTCAAATAGTTGAAAGGGATTTTCGAATTCCTTATTTTGAGAAAACAAATTTTCTGAACACAAATTTCTCCCAAACTATTTGTTCAATCGAAAAAATGAAGACATCGTCTTGTTAGGCTTAAGATCCGCATTGAATGAGCAAAATTTAGGCGAAATCTATTTTTTTTTGAAAAATCATAAATTTTGATGGGTTAACCCCTTTGTTTTTTTTTTTTGATCGAATTTTTTTTTTTTAATTTCCAAATCTTTTGCCTTTGGATATATTCTGCCTTTGAAATAATGTAGTTGTAACCTTATGTAGATTGTATAAGATTAGCCATTACAGAGTAATGGTCAAAGAATAGATTTTGAGAGTGTCCCATCAGATACACAATAAATCCGGGAAAAATAATGGTAGCATACAAGTCTTAGTGGTTTAATAATAGTACTTAAGTCTAGCTTTAGTTTGATACCAAACACATCCCGATGCCGTAATGCGTTGCTAAAAAAAATTGGCCAAATAGTTTCAAGTGACATTCGAGTATCGAAAATTGTTGATGTTTTTTTTTCTCAGCTCCCAGTGGGTTAATGATACTCTTAAAGTCTAGCTTTAATTTGGTACTACTCTGAAAAATTGGCCAAATAGTTTTAAACCAAAAAAAAGACTAAAGAGACAAACTTTCAACCAGATTTTTCGAACATACTCACTTTTATAAAACCCCATCATTAAAAATAATATAAATCATAAGACTTAAGACACAAATGATGTTCTTCGCCAAAGAAAAAAAACTTCCCATGAATGTATAATTTCAAAATAATAATAGAACAAATCTAACGAGGTGCAGTGCTATCGCTGTGATAAATCAAAAGACTTAAGACACAAAAGAAAAAAAAAACGGAAAGACTTGAGACACACGACCATATGAACAATCAGCAAAAATCCCATTCGAAAAAATATTATTACAAATTTCATATGCAAAGCATATAATTGAACTATTTACTGTTGCCAGTATTAGCAGTAGCAGCTATGTTAGTAAACGTTATCATAAAAATGTGTTCAAGTTTTAATAATAAAACCACACACATAATTAACCATAAATGTTGCCATATAGCCGACAACATTGTCTGCATACCAAATTTCCCCCATTATCATTGATTATGGCAAAGTCGGGTTTTGCAGTTCTGCTCTATTCTTCTTGTCCAAAAAAAAAAAAAAAACAAACAAAAACCAAATTAATCCGTCAATAACCCTCAGTGTGAAAAAAAAACTGAAACGCCGAAACAAAAACCCAGAAACATGGGTGATGGCACATATACGTGACGACCTTGCGTACATTGCCCAAGAATTCCCATAAATGTTCAATTTTTTATTTTGCGTTTCAGCCATTGTTTGTATGTTTTATTAATTGTGTAAATTTTTTCAAATTAAGGTTTCTTCTGTTTTGTCGTTGTCATTATTACTATGATTATTATTATTATTGCCATCAATCGAATGTATGTAGGCAGGGGGCTTAAGCCAAATTTTTATTAAAATTTCATTTCGATGATGAGTAGATGATTGTACAAAGGCAGAAATAAGCACACAGCTAACATGCATCTCATAGATATCCAACATCAGCCGATCGAACCAAAAAAGCAGATATACATATTATGCAATTCTTAGCTTTACATGACAGCGATTGCTGCCAAATGTTAAAATTGATTTTTGCCGTTTTCTGGTGTTGTTGGCCTTTCAAGTGTCTCTTTGTGGTCGTTTCCATTAAATTATGAGATCATATGCAAAGAAAAAAACAAGCATATCAAATGAAGTGGAGACAATGTTGTATGGTAATGCCAAAGGAAAAAAAATCACCACCACCAAGCCACCAGTTCAGCTACCACAATACCAAGTGTGGTTTAACTAAATAAAATAAAATGTTTAGTAGCGTGTGTGCACCTCATGACCGGGTAATTTTTTTCCATTTGGTTTTACATGAGCTGCGCATTGTTTTTCTCAACAAACAAAAAAAAAACGCATGATTTGTTATTTATTTTGTTGTTTTGTTATAATAAAAGAAACATGAAGTAAATGTCAAAAAGACGCCAAAAGCTTTTTACTCCCCAATTTTGTTATTAATATTATAATCATGACAGTCATGAGATTGTTAATAAATAAATTCAAACACAGCAGACAGTGGGAACGAAAAAGGTAAAAACAAATATTAACAATTGTTGGAGGAGTGTTTAAAACCTGAAAATACATTTTGTGGACTAAATAAATGATGGTGGGAGATTTATTACTATACAAAAACAAAAAAACATCTGAATTTGTTGCCTTCATTCGTTGAATGTAAATTGGCAAAACAAATTAACCACATTTTGCAAACTTATGCGAATATAAGCCATCGAAAGACTTCAGACACAAACGAATGAAGTTTTATGATGCCCCCACTTTTTGAACCGTTCAACAACAACAGGTCTATATCCCAATACATCTTCAAGTGTTTATGGATAAGAGGAATAGAGGAATAGAATATAATAACCGAGTAAGACATTTTTCAGCGGCTGATTGCCTCCTCGTATACGCTGGCGACTTTACGAGTAAGAGAGTAATCTCTATGTCATGTAAAACTTCTTTAGAAAAGCATTAGCCGTTCGGAGCCGGCTTTAAACAGTAGGTCCCGGTCAGTGAGTATAAACAATTATATATTTCGCACAGCTCACTGATTCGAGACAAGTTCCCCGTCAGTTCCTTCATGGAATGTTAACGGAAATAAGTAAGTTGGGTGTAAAATTGGTATACTAATAGAAAAGAATACATAACCCTTTATACGGGAACTCAATTATATAACGGAGCTATATAACGTGCTTTTGATTTAATTATTTCTATATTCTACATATATTGTAAGCCCCGGTGGCAAGGGCGAATTTTCCTTTACTTCTTACCATGCTGTACACATGTTCTCACTTCCTTAGGATATTACATTTTAGTCTTAAGTATTCGTTGATATGTTGCCATTAGTTCGTGTATTGATTATTAAAAGAGTCTCAATAAATATAAATATAATATATATTCTACATACATATTTTCTATCCATAAATATTCTAATAAGTGTGTATCAAAAAGAAATTACAAAAACATAACATAACATATGAGTTAAGAAAATTAAACGTAGTTAGTATAAGTAAGAAAAACATCTCTAAATTGGCTAAGCAGCCACTCTTAGCCAATTAACAAAGAATTATCTTTAAGAAAACCAATAGATCCGCATTTCTGTTGATATAGATTTTAAATAAATATCATAAGAGTTGGGAGAAATAAGACCTGTAAAGTCTTAATTATGGCACACTGGAGTACCACCGAGAGAGGTCTTCATGTTTGGTTTGGGCCACTGCTCACGGAGCCATTGCAGCCAATATGGATAAAATGAAATGCCCATATTGCCGGAAAGACGTTAAAGATATTTTGACACTTTATGTGTGAAAACAAAGTACGTATAATTACTATTACTGACTGTTTCCATAAAACGAATTTTTTCGTTCGTTGCAAATTGTCAAAATTGAAGGCGGAAGAAAATGGATTCTAATCTGTAATGAGAGCTTATTCTTTTGGAATTGTGTTCAATATGTCGATATCTAACATATATCTTAAAGTCAGATTTGAATGATGTCTGATACCCATTTTATAACACTTTGTAACGAACGAATAAATTCGTTTTATGAAAACAGGCAGTTAATGTATAAATTTAAAATATTTTTCTTTTTGTTAAAAAATACACTTTTCCAAATTATGAAAATCTGTTGTTGTTGTTTTTTTTTTGGGGTATTTTTCAAAATATTTTGGGGATTTTGTAGTGGATAATTTTTCATAAATTATTTGGGGGATTTTTCAGAATTTTTGGGACATTTTCATATTGGGTTTTTGGGGGGGGATTTTTTTTATTTATTTTGCGGAATTTTTCATTTGGGGCATTTTTCATAAAACCGTCTACATCCTGGAACGACGACCCATCGATGTTAGCTGCATTGACAAATTCTGAAGAAACTCCCGTCAAACGAACATTAAACGACTCTTTACTTGGGTTAGATTAGGTAGAAGTGGTTGATCTATTAAGCACACTTTATCTATTAAGACCTGTGCCGCATATGTGGCAATGAGCCTCGCCAATTCCCGGTAGTCGCCTGGCCGAGCATCGGTACATGTAATCAGACAGTTATAATCTATTTAATTGGATTAGTATCTATTCAACTAACGTAAGCTGTACAGGAAACATCAGAGACCGTTTAGTGGAAACTTCTGTATTGCTGCGAGGTCCGAGAAGTACACCTCTAGAAACCGTAAATGTGCTCTAACAAAGAGCCGGACACGATCGATAAAGGTCTTAGCGTGACCAACTATCGTTCGTGTCTCTGAGAGCTTCTAATCTCAGATTGATCTTGTGTGTGGATAGAGGGTACCAACATGGTGGAACTTGTATGGTTGTCCCTGTACAGCTTATATGCTCTATCATTCCCTAAAAATATTCCTGTGCCCCGCCACTCAAATCAGGTGGATATTAAAATGCTTGTCCATCTCATTAAGAGATGGGCGGTTCTTGAATTTGTGAAAACAGATTTCAGAGATTCTATCACAGCCTTTATTTCAGAGTAAATGTTCATATCCGTAGCGGTTATGCTGTTATAAATACTTGGTCTTTAAGAAATTCAGAAACAGACTAAAACCATGCAGTCTCTCTTGGTTTTAGATAAACAAATTGTTAGGGATAATTTGGTGTTTTACTACAAACAAAATAAAATAAAATAACGAAAAACAAATAATCATAACCAAAAACCAAAAAACTTCAACATGAAATAGGTATCCCCTAAGATGGAGTGTAGTGAATCGAAACCAGCAACAAAGCGGCACACAGAGATAAAAGATAAGATCAGCAAGGACAACAACAAAAATATAGACTACTGGGCCATCACTAGAATAAATTTCACACAACAACTCTTCAGTGGCGCTCGGATCGAAACAAACATCAATCAAATTATTGGTGTGGTCTCCAGCGACTTATCCAATGTTCAAATCCACTTGGAACTCTATGTTTTCAAAACATAAACCCTATTAAAAATGTTTGTAAAATGGCACACAA
Source organism: Hydrotaea cyrtoneurina (assembly GCA_958296145.1). Classification (NCBI taxonomy): domain Eukaryota; kingdom Metazoa; phylum Arthropoda; class Insecta; order Diptera; family Muscidae; genus Hydrotaea; species Hydrotaea cyrtoneurina. The sequence goes on along the minus strand of OY282516.1, from coordinate 66,498,196 downwards.
ATCTATTCAATTATATTATGCAGATGCACATGGAGATTATACATCAACTAGTAAGTTGTAATGCGCCTATGGCGCCCGTAGAAATATGGAAAAAAAAATTTGTTGAAAAAAAAAAATAATTGTGGAAAAAAAAAATGTTGTTGAAAAAAAATTTTTTTCTTGAAAAAAAAAATTTTGTGGAAAAAAAAAATTTTTGTAAAAAAAAAATTTGTAAAAAAAAAAATTTTGGAAAAAAAAAAATTTGGTAAAAAAAATTTGGGGAAAACACAATTTCTGTACAAAAAAAAATATTATTTTTTTTATTATTATTATTTATAGAAAATTTTAGAAATTATTTAAATTCCTACGTACTGCGTGACAGAGTCAGTGAATCAGTGAATCAGTGTATCAGTGTATCAGTGTATCAGTGTATCAGTGAATCAGTGTATCAGTGTATCAGTGTCGAGGGTAAATATATATTAAGATATATCAATTATCGACATAGATGTTTTAGCAAGTGTAATCGTTTCCGGAAGATGAACAATTATTACCCGACTCAGCAATTTTGTCACACGGTTTCTTTGTAACAACTACAAAATACACAATAATTGTTACATTAAAAAACAAAATAAAAGCTTAACAATTCCCTCAAAAAGCAAACAAACAGCAGTGATACAGAGAGCGAGAGATAGAGAAAAGTAATCGAATAAGCTTCTTCGTTTGTTTACATTTTGGCCATTAAAAAAAAAGCCGGTAAAACAAATGTTTACAACCACTGCCGTTAACCGTTCAAGGTCTACCCACAAGACATGAGAGTTACACTCTCGCACACTAAGGCATGTACACTGGAAAATAGAGACGGGCAGATAAAGCTTTCGCTTTCAATGCACTTTCTGCCTTGAAAGCATTTAACTGTTGACATGAACTGAGCTGGGCGGGCTTTCCTCTCCTCAACGCTCCATCTAGGGAATATTTGAAATATTTTGTAGTGATTTTGTTTGGCATGTTTGGGTTTGTGGTTCGTTCGGTTACACTGGTTTCTGTGGATTTCATTTTCTTTAAAGCGTCGTCTTCTGCAGCTGGAAAGGTGTGTGTGCGTGAGTGTGCGATGTGCAGGTGATGGTGCTGGTGCTGGTGGTTAACAACAACGCTCGAGTATTTAACTGGAGTATTCGACAATTATTGAAACAGTTTATTCCTCACAGAGGAGGAGTGAAATAGTTTAACGATTTTTACACACAACATCAGAGACGGACCGTCCAGCCGTTACAAGGATATATTACAAAAGCAACGTTATATTTTATTTAATTTAATAAAACGCGGGCGTTTTAAATAATAAAAAAAAAAACATATATAAAATTTAAGTAAACCAAATTAAATGACCCGGGAGCCATGCGGATCCAGCGGAGTCTAGTGGTATGGAACAAACATTTTCTTTTAAAAGAAAACCAAAAAAAAAAACTATATGAGTGATAAAAAGGAAAATATGACAGCAGTGGATGTGTTTAGTTGTGAAGTGTTCATTTTCAATACGCTATCAAAGCGGATATAAATCATGAAATTGTTTAGCTCCTCGTGTGGTTTTATATGGCATTTCAGGGATTTTCAAGCTTCACTGATTTGCCAGACACTTATACAGACGAACACCGAAATATAATGATTTTTATTTTGAGTACGTTTGCATTCATCTGGAAACGCACTATTTTTTTTCGTCTTTCAACAATTAATTTTCTTCATATTATTTACACATGTTTTGAAAACATACAAAAAAAAAACGAAAAACTATCCAATCTTCTTTTGGGTTTTGTTTGTGTGCTTTTAATTATATAAAGTTTATTAACACTGAGCTTAAATAATAAATCATCATCTTTTTAACAATTTATTAGACCATTTCCATGTTTAATAAAGCATTCGCATTCGCATTTCATTTCGGTGCACTGCAATTCCTTTCCTTGCTACAGAAACAAAAGACTTAAGAGAGAAACGTTATGTCACGACCAGCCAAAGATGGGAAACTGAGTGATTGTTGCCATGAAAGACTTGGGCAACAAACATGAAATGGAAAATGAAAAATAAAAAAAGGAAAAACAAACGTGTTCCATTGTTGGATGTTGGAGAAAATTAATCTATTCAAATTAGAGATTTTATAGAAAATGTGGGAGAAAAAAATGGGTGATATTGAGAAAGATATTCGGGGTATAATTGTGGAATAATCTGAAAGTTTTTATGAGAAGCTAGGAGGATGGGCATAAACACATGACTAGTATTGATAGGGAGAGGGGATGGGGTTGGTGGGGGATAAGAACATCATTTGGGAGGAATACATTTACAGTGAAGCGTTCGAGTATACCCACATTAATTTTAATGCAAACTTTCGCAACAACATTTCCAAGTCTAACATCACTTTTTTACAGGTGATGTCTACATCTGTAGGATTTATATCCGTTTCTATACATTTTAAAAATTACTATTACTATTACATCAATCTAGCTTGAGTTTCAAAAATGCCAGTGAAATATTTCGCCCACCGAAACTAAAGCAAAACCCTCATGGTTGTTTATATCAGAGGCGTTAGCAAACCACCACCGTTATTTTTTGATTTTCAATTAATTCATCACGGGGGTAAGAAAAAATGAACAGCCACTTTTCTACTCAATCAAAACAAATTACAAAATTGGTTGCTAAAATTAGTCACACTTTAAACGCGTGTTTTAATACTTAACACATCACATTGTTGCATTTCTCATATTAAACATTTCAGGGGAATTTTGAAATGTTTCAAAAAAAAAAAAAAAAATTAATTGAAAATGTTTCATTGACTGAATGAACATCAGACGGTAAACTTTCCGAGACTGTTGTGCTGGTATATTTTTACAAATATGTTGGAGATTGGCAACGTTATGGTTGTCATAAAAGGGAATAGAAACAAAATCGTCCTTCAACCTTTCCCTGGATTTGCCAAATCTTTCCGACACCCCATATGATTTTTAGCACGTAAATTATTTGCCACGCAAAGGGTTAAAGAACATTTTATGCAATAAATGGGGTTTTCAACTGGCTAACGGAGCTGTAATCCCCGGTGAATCGAATCGCATTGAAATAACACACTTTGAATCTAACTAACCAGCTTTTATGAAATTCTGTAGAATTTTCCTATGACAATAATAACGGAATATTTTTGTATAGCCCACATGCAAAGCTATCTACTGATCCGATCATAATAAAATTTGGCATACCAATAACCAATAAAATTTGGCAACCATATTTTCATACCGCAAAAAAGGACCGCACCTGCTGCAGTAAAGCTAGATCAATTTCAGCATAGACACCTAGACTACCTATGTCTTGACAACTGGCATTACCCTAGGCCAACTGGTTTTTCTATTGGAAGGTGATGAACTAAAGCAGTACAAGAAGGGAAGACAGAGAGTAGGGTCAACATATTTTATTGCTGGCAAAGTTTATACAACTTTTCTGACAGCAAACTTCTATAACTTCAACCACCATTATCCAGTAGAAAAGTTTGAAATTGAATTATGGAATTACTTATAAAATTGTTTAAGGAAATTTGTCACCTTAATTGCCACTAGAAGTGCTTCGACTTATTTTTTGATTTTTTATGTTTTCTTGATCAATTTAAATTAACAAAAACAGGTTTACTTCTTTGGAAGGATTGCCAGGATGACAATAATAAAAGGGTGGCACAATAATACAAGGTAGACACAGTTGCCCTACAACAAAAACTCAGATACAACCCTGGGTATTTTGATTGTCAAATTCTGATATATAAATGGCAGACTGCAGACAGTTCCAACTCATGGCACAATTTTTAGCGAACTTAACTTTAGGTTTGAATTGTTTTGAAAGCCCCCAAAATTCATTGGTTGGCTTTTTGTTTTCGAATTATTTTATTTAAAGTTTTAATACGAAATGTCGACTTGAAAAACAAACTGAACAAACAATTTAAATGTTACCAATGAGTTGACAATCAAAATTCTGTCGAAATGAAACAAAATGTAATCAGCTGTCTACCTTATATTACTGTCCCATAAAGAACATAATATGTACACTGGCTATAAAAAAATAAAAACTGAAATTAATAATAATTATTAATTATCATTTTTTTCATATAAAAGAGAACATAACAAGCTAAGTAATTAAACATATTATTTTTTTAAACATATTTTTTAAAATGTTTTCTTTAAAAACGATTTATAATTTTATGACAACAAAAGAAATTTAAAATTGAAGTTTTTAAAGAAAACTTTAAAAAAAATAATAAAATTTTAATCAGCATGCGTCTTTTTTTAGGAAACGTGAGTCACATGGCACATTAACAAATAAACAAATAAAAAGAGTCATGCAAACAGCTGGCTAAATTTTTTTCATTTTGACAGCATTTTGATTGTCAAAATCATTGTTTACATTTCAAATGTCGAATACATTTTCGTATGAAGTAGAAGACAAAAAGCCAAACAAAGAATTTTGGGGCTCTGTAAACTATTAAAAATAAAGTTATAGTTCTATAAAAATTGTGACGCTAGTTGTAACTGTCTGCTATCTGCCATTTCTATATACAAATTTTACAATCACAATACCCAGGGTTGTATCTAAATGTTTGTTGTTGGGTACTTGCCATTACCTTCTATAATTGTGCCATGAAATTGATTAATTTGATTAATTTTCATTTTTATTTAAAAAAAATAATAAAAAAAATTTAAAATTGAAGTTTTTAAAAAAAAGTTTTATAAAAATGCATAACATAAAATACCTAAACGATAAAATGTTTTTTTGTTGGCGAATTCTAAATTTGTCAAGACCTTAAAAAATACAATAACAAAATCGCCCATGTAATGACCATCGCATTCTGTTATAATTTGCAATCGCCTAATATTTGGCGATTGTCGATTGCATGCTTTCCACCTGGTGAACTCATATTTTTTGCTTCGAATTTAATTTAAAAGCATCAAAATATCATTTGTGCGATATTTTTCTAAACAATTTTTAATAAAAACGTGTATTTAAAAAATGTTTAATGTTTGGATGAGGTCCAAAAGTTCTTCTTCTTTTTCTAAAGTTTGGTAAAGGGGGAAAACGCGTAAAGTGTATGACAGGAAGAAAACTTATTTGACTTTTGGCAAATCGCATGTGATTTCACAATCGCACGATTGTCAGGACATCGACGAATATTTGTGTGGGTCATTCCTACGATCAGCCCGAAATGTTTTATAAAATACATATTTGAGCATCAAAATACCTAAGGTTGGTATTAAATATTTTCCACCAGTAAAGAAACACAATGTTAATATCATTCAGTGAGTCTTATAGATCACCAAATCACCACAAAGATCCACCGAATTATTATACATTATCCACCAAATCGTATATATCATTCACCATGGAGTGGTTTCCAAATCGTCCCAGAATTTGAACGGGTATTTTTGTTGCTCCTTAATTATTTCCCTAATATTCCATAAAGCAACAGGCTTTATAACTTATATAAAGTCGGCTCCGAACGGCGAAAGCTTTTCTCAAGAAGTTTAACATGACTTAGAGATGACTCTCTTACTTGTAAAGTCGCCTACATTTACAAGGCGGAAGCAGCCGCTGAAAAATGTTTGATGGTCTTAACCAGTTTCGAACCCGTGTTATTCTTTGTGATAGTCGCACACACTACCTACTGAGTCTCAGGCACTATTTCGAAGAGGAAAGAGATGGCCCATTCATAATAACATATGGTTCACAAAAATACCACCAGAAGGACTACCTGTATACAAACTACAGTATGACTATTTAGTATTTTCGTTAATGGGATGTTGAGGATGGTTGCCAAATAGACACCCTGCACTACTTGTAATGTGTTAAAAACAAAATCAATCAACCTACGGCAATTTCTCACAAAACTAACTTTTACTTCCTGTTTTCCTATCAACTAAGCAATTTTCGAGATTTTCGAACCTCTGACCCTATCCTACACACACTTTTTACATATCATACATTCAATGGCTCTGATATATCCCCACAATAACAGGCCAATGATGTAATGATCTGCACATATAAACACACTGCAAATCCTTTCCTCTTGCACAGATCAAACAGATCAATGAATTGAAATAATTTACAGTTGAAATGAATTGAAACAATTTAACACACTGAACTGAAACAGTAAAAAAAACCGCAATAAACTCCCCTCGCAAGAGTCCATAACAAAATTTGCACTATCATCACACCACAGTGAAATAATCATAAGGCACGACCAAATAATTCATCAGCATCATTCACATGATATTTGCAAAATCATTAACCCACAACACACACAAACGGGCAAATTGCACAGCCAGCCAGACAGACGGCGGAGATGAATGGACGGACGACCCGGTGGATAGACAAACATACGGACCGACTAGAGTGGTCTGGGATGTGTGATATAATCCAAATGTACTTTCATCTTTAAATGCATTTGGACTCGCTTCACAAAGACATAAACCAACAAACCATGCAAGTGTGTGTGTTGGAAATCATGTATATTTAATTTATAACAATTCCTTCAGGAGAGACTTAAAATAAAAGAGGCGGGCGAGACGTGGCCGACCAAGATAAATGGGAGACAGGATGTACTGGTCTCATGCACACACACTTGATTGCTTGATGGTAAATGTTAGCGCCACTTTTTGCATCATATGGCCCACAAGTTGGCCATAGCGTTTATGCTGTTTCACTTTCACTAAAGCGTTATTCATAAATTAACACTTCCCCTTAACGTCACGATCTATGATTACGACAATATCAATAAAAATGGAACAGCACCACCACACACACACAGCTCCACCAGACAGACTCTAATGAAATGATATAATTTTTGGTCGACACTGAAGAAAAACCACATTATTTTGCAATCATGAATTTATCCAATAACACTAAAAGACACTAACCAAAAATAAAATAGACAAATAATTAACACATTTGGAGCCAGGGAAGCGTTGACATTTAGTTATGTTTGCTATAACAATAAGAGCCAGCCCCCCCTTTCCCACTCTCCATGTTTCTTGCCTGATCTGCAGCAGAGTCTTTAGCAAAGTTCCCGAAAACCTCATTTCGCGCCATAATTAAATTGACAATTTCAGGGTCAACACGCAACAAAAGACTCGCCCCCGCCCCAAACATAACAATCTTGGTGATTTGTTTGCTTTGGGACGTCATTCGGATATTTAAATTTCTATTATAAGCCAAGCACCGGTAACTCTTTACTTTCCCGCCAAACAACCATCGTTATTGTTCAATTATGAATTCATAATTTTTTTTTGGTTTTTTTGTTCACATTAAAAGCAATGCCGTTGTCTGAACGAAAATGAAGACAAAAAAAAATAAGATAGAGAAAAAAACCTGCAGTTACCGGTTATGTAATACAGCATTACCATATTTGTTTTGTTGTCTCTAAAAGTCCATTGACTTTATTTGGCTTGAATACACCGAAAGTAGGCTAAAAGAGTCTGTCGTTGGTGTTTGTCTGTCTGACCCACTTATAAAGATGAGCTAATTTTTTTTAGGTAACACAACAACAACAAAACTACATTTAATTCGATTATAATTAGTTTTTGCCATATAATATTTCTTTTTTCTATATTTTGGATAACCTGAACTGTTGAAATATTTTGCAAAATTTTGAAATTTTCATGACGCTTTAATTGCTGAGGCAGAGCACATAAATTACGACACACACACAAAAACAACTTATGCAATAAGCATCCGTCCAGAAATATCTGCATTTTTATACATGCCACTAGTTGTTGTTTTGATAAATGAAAACAAAAAAAAGACTTAAGACATAAACGTCATTCGTGAAATATGTGAACAGAAATATTATTAAATTAAAGGCGTGACTTCAGGTGAATAAACATAAAGAGATTTAAATAAACAATGAACTTAGGACTCCAACGATGAGATGTTATGATTGGATCGGGGCACGTAGTCTACCGATGTCTTCCCAGTAAGCAAACTGACTTTTCGGCTGTGATCGTCTTGGGCAGATGGTACCGAAAAGTGGAGCCTGAGAAATGCAGCACATTCTCTGTATAAGTGGGTCAGGGTAATTCAGGCTGACAAGACTGTCAGCTGTGATCGTCTTGGGCAGAAGGTACCGAAAAGTGGAGCCTGAGAAATGCAAAACTTTCTCGGTATAAGTTGGTCAGGGTAATTCCAGCTGGTGAAAGGAAAAGTAAATACTGATCAAATGAGTGCTGAAGAAGCCATCCGAGTGTATTTGTAAACCTAAGCACATTTTCTATCATGAGTCATGATATGACATTCAGATGTTAGGTTTCCACAAATGACACAATCGTCTGTTCTAAAGGTTCTGAAGCCCGGCTCGTCCATCGCTTTAGCGATAGTCACACATTTAGTTTGGTGGTGAATTTAAAACATAACAAAAGAAAAAAAAACTGAAGACATAAACTGGATAAGTGAAACATTTTGATATGACAGACACGAACGCTTACATAGACAGACCCCAACACTACCGTTCGGTCAATGTATGTGTTTTTAGAGCGGATAACAAACCAGCAAAAAAAAGATAGCAAAACGAATTAAGGCAAAAACAAATAAGTTCATGAAAATACATATTGAAATTTTGAGAAATTAACGGGGATATTAAACGAATCTAAAACATTCCCTGTCGCTTTTCTTACTATAATAAAATGAATGCTTTTGGAAGATTTTCCATCTCCTTACACAAAACACATGTGAACTATCTTATCCTAATTATGTTTGTCATTGCTTTGAGATGAGCCTAATGTACCCTGATAAATATTATTTCTTCCACTTGGACACAACTTTCGAATGAAACAACTGAAATGTTGTTGACACTTTATAAGATGACTTGGACTCTGGAGTTCATTGTAATACTAGGGAGACTACCAAACCATCCAGAGCTGAACCATACGGCTGTTACCGTTATTTTAATATCGGTCAGTTCGCCTAGGTCCTTAAATAAATAAGAACCGCCAGTTCGTCATTGCAGCTCAAGTGAATTTGTTTTACGGATTCCTCCTACTTTCCATTCACACAGATTGGAATTTTAGCACTTGTCCTGAATACCTGATGGCGGATTCGAGTCATTCACCACTTTGGTAAAAACTTTGGATATTTACAAAACCGCACGCGGTGCATATCATATGAGTGCATATCACAACTTAATGCATCGGGTGTCGGTAATACATTCTCTCGAATCATATCGAGTTTTCTATACAAATTGTCATAGAAGGGAATCTAATGAACATATGTTGGTCGCAGGAATGTCACAAGTTTCTGTTGTCTCTTATTCTCTATTTCTTATTTTCAATGACAACCTGTTGAGTCAGACTGTGAACTCAATCTATTCTATATATGAGTCGGTTCAAATCGACATAGTAGGGTAATTGTATATCGGTGCTTGTTTATATTCTAACGGCAAAATGTTCTTCGAATATCGTCGTCTAGTCTTTGATGTTAGGACAGTCAGCCGGGATACGCGGCTATCAAAGAACTCTCATCAGCCCTTATCAACACTACGTCCTCTTTCCTACTTCAAAAATCATAATATCCTACAGGTAACACAGTGCCATTGAATTTTTAGAGGTACCCTCTTGGAGTTGATCAAGTTACAAAAAACTGTTCTTATCTAATCGGGGCAGCATACAACCTCGGACAGACAGTCAACTACGTCATTATGTACAAACCAAATATAACTCGAATAATACAAAAGTGTAGTGAACGGACACCGTTTAAATGTTACCATAAATACCAAAATAAAATAAGCGAGCTAATATAAATATAAGTAAATCATAACTTACCGAGAGTGAAAGAGTGAACACCATAATTTTTTCCATAGCTATTCGTCATCATAGTATTTATCTGAAGATTCACTCACTGCTTTGTCGTTCGTTTCATTTTATGATTTGTTGTCAAAAGTTTCTGCAATAAAAAGAGACAATTAATCTTTGTTTATTCTTTGTAAGATAGACATCTCCACATGTACGATACTTCAAGATTCCAAGGTTTACCAAATTCTCGAGTGTTATGGCCCCATGGCAATATATAGTTCTCATGATAAGGACTTGTTGTTCGATGTGAAAACCGTTTCACATTAAGCTGTGCCCATTCTGTGGGCTAATCCATGTTCTGTATTGTATCCTTGGAAGTAAAAGAGTAATGTCTGAAGAGAATTCACCCATTTCTTTGCCATAGTTGGCCGGTTCGTTTATAAAAGCAAAGAGTTATACTGAGCTGATATTTTTTTAACATTTAGGAGTTCCATAGAACACCTGCTGGGCTCAAAACAAAGTAGGATCCGATCCGTGTGTTCGCCAGCAGTCGGAATCTCGAAATTGTCCAGCTATCAATTAATATATCCAGTTCTCTTTAGTTAAGATTACATCTGGTGTTTAGCACCATTTACGCCACACTTCACGCCCAAGTACAGAAGTAAATCGTATCCAGTTGACAATTTCTCCCTTTGCGACTTAATTCAATACTCAGTCGTACTGCCTTCCGTCAGATATATATATATATATATATATTTGTATTACTCATCCTGCCCAAGCATCCCGCCAGTTTCATTGTAATGATAGCTATATCTCAAATTAGGATTTCGAATGGTGTATCCGTTATTAAATCGGAATTATTATGGGATTCTTGGTGTAGTTATTCCAAATCATCTGTAAACAAAAATAAATGTTAATCGAAATAGTAACGAATATATTTCCAAAACCAAAAGAAATAGATAAGAAATTTGTTATCGGTTTCTCTAAGACTCATTCATCGACGACGTTGTAGTAGGTCACTGGTATTTTGGATGGCTTTAGGCCGAGGTCCTTAGGTAAAATCTTCATGGAGGTCGAATTAACCCAACTGCTGCGACGGATTCTCCACGGTAATCGCTCTACGGAGGAAACGGGTTGGTGGATTGATGTTCAATATAGCAAAACTGGTGCGACATTTGGTCACAATAGCTGAAGAAGACCAATCGGTTGATGGATCAATTATTCCGGTCACAAAATGGATGTGGGAAAGACTCTGTCAGTCTCCTCATTTTTGTTCATAGCATTCTTTCTTGTTAGCTCCTCCTCTCGTAGCTCATCATTTTCAAATATCTGCGTACTCTTTCTCAGTTATCCTGGCTTTCAATTTGGGAACACTTTAAAACATGATAGTCTATTTCCCACTCTCTGCACCGAATATAGCCACTTTCAACACCTTGGCTCAGCAATTAGACGTATGGCGTTTCCTTTCAAGATAAATAATATCCCAATCCTGTGAACTCATCCGCTATAGACAATATTCCGCTTTTCTTCATCTGTAATAGATACAAATTCATTAAACTGTATGTAAACCGTTTGTTCATCATTATATACAAAACTTTGAAGTGAGGCTTCTAAACTCTAAATCCTACCAACCACTGGCACCACATGTTTCCTCTTTATTTTAGATAAATCGCTAACACCTTTTTCCTTTTGCTCGTCTTTTTCTCTTTTCAGTTATCAGCATTTAGTGTCTTACTCATAGGCACCACATTCGTCCATAGCAAAGCTTTACCTGAGAATGGCCCACAGCCATCGTTGCCCGTCTTTCAACCCACCACGCCCAGCAAAACCATCTTCGATCAACAAACATCCGAATCGCAAGTCTCGCAAGTTGCCCAGCAGCGGATAGATCTAGCCGAATATCATCATCATGAACATCATGATCACCACGAGGACCATCACGATCCCGGATACTGGAAAAAGAAAGTGACCTGGAAAGAGGGATGGAAGAAGGTTTGGAAGTCGGCGAAGAAACAAATCTGGATACCACAATGGAAACAGATATGGAAACCCATATGGGTGCCCGTCAAGGTGCCAGCCTGGAAAGATATCCAAGTGCCGGCCTGGAAACAAACCTGGAAGCCCGTTTGGAAAGAAATCCAAGTGCCGGCCTGGAAAGAGATACAAGTACCGGATTGGAAGAAAATCTGGAAACCCATTTGGGTACCCACAAAAGTGCCAGCCTGGAAGGATATACAAGTGCCGGCCTGGAAGCAAATCTGGGTGCCAGTGTGGAAAGAAATTCAAGTACCCGCTTGGAAGGAAATTCAAGTGCCAGAGTGGAAACAATACTGGACACCCGAATGGATTAAAGTCGGCATACCGGGTGAGAAGTTCTTGGGCAAAGATCACGAAGGTTGGGAATACACCAGTCACGACTTGTGGAAGAAGAAATTGATCTGGAAATCGCACTGGAAGAAAGTATGGAAGCCAGCCAAGAAGCAAATCTGGGTGCCCAGCAAAAAGCTGGAATGGAAGGAAGAATGGAAACAAATATGGAAGCCGGCCAAGAAACAAATTTGGGTGGACGACAAGAAACTCGAATGGAAGGAGGCGTGGAAACAAATCTGGAAGCCATCCAAGAAGTTGATCTGGGTGCCCGACAAGAAACTCGAATGGAAAGAATCCTGGGTGCAAATCTGGAAGCCAGCCAAAAAACAAATCTGGGTCGAAGACAAGAAACTCGAGTGGAAGGAAGCCTGGAAGCAAATCTGGGTGCCCGGCTGGAAAGAAGTTTGGGTGCCCGATTGGAAGAAAATCTGGAAGCCAGTCATCATTTCGGAATGGTTCCCCTCACCAGACCACCATGACCACCACCATCACGAGGAAGAGCACGGTTGGGATCGTAAAGATGCCAAAGCCGATAAGGTGGTATGGAAGCGAGATGACACGGCTGCTGCCAACGGTGGAACACCAAAATCCACCCAACTGCAAGCAGTACAAACGGCAGAATTCCAAAATAAGCCGGCTGTCAATGTACAGAATGAAACTTCGAAAGCTTTCAAATTTCCAGGAGCGTAAAGAAGATGGACGGCGCGTAGTTTGTTTAGGACAAAAACAATCAATAGGCCATTTATGAGTGCTAAATCCGGCATCATCTTGTATATAAAGGAAATCTTTCCAAACAATACCTCCGTACCCCGTTCCCACTGTAGCGCTAGATAAGTTAAGTTTCTGTTTAATGCTGTAACATCAAGAAACGCTGCTATACTCCCGATATATCATTTTATTATTTAAATTATTTTATTTTTATTTGTTTTATTGCTTATTTAAGTTATATTATATGCGAGATCGTAGAGGATCTTTGAGATGTCTGCGCGATTTCATAGACTAAGTCATTTTGAATATAAGAAGATAAACTAAAGAAAGTTTTTTAATAAAAGACACATTTGTATGAAAATTAAATTCAAACATTATATTAAAATAGGCTTTAATTAGATAAAAACAAATCTGTGCTACGAAATAATGAAAAATCTGGCAGAGAGGGTATGTTGAGGCGATGTGGAATAGTTAGTAAAATAAATAATCTCTAGAAGAGATTATTTTGGAATCCGTAACTCTCCGATAACGTAGATCTAAATTAGAAGTATTTTTGATCTAATTTCAGGAATCCCTCGTACAAAGGTGAGTAATATAAAGTCGTATCCGGAAGTTGTTCCGACCAAAGACCAAGAAAAGCAACCAAGTAAACTCGATATACTTAGAGAGTTCAATAAAAAATTCGCTGAGCGGTACAATCCACCCTTTTAATTTTGATTAGGGATAGAGGAATGGGGGTTGACCAAACACATCTGGTAATATTTTGGTCGCTGCACCAGACTGAGATCGCACGGTTTCTGGTTCCATCTCACGAATGACTGCATTCATATTAACCTTAAGAGACTGATAAGTAAATCGATTTGTTGACATAACATCGGTCCTTCACGAACAAAAGGTCTAACGGCGTCAAATCGCAGCTCCCAAATGACCAATTGACATCGCCGAAACGGCTAATAACACGGTTAACAGACTTGTAGAGCAAAACATCGAAATGAAATAAGTATGCACATTGTTTTAAGAAAAATAATTTCATTTAATTTAATTAAATTTATAATTTATTATAATACAATATGGCAAGGTTGACTGAATCACTACGGGAAGGAAGATAAATTAATTGACGAAACAATTTTTAACATTATTGGAAAACAATTCATTTTTTTTAAAAAAAAATTATAAATTGATTGGAACAAAATTCAATTCGTCTAATTACATCATAGTATCGACAATGACAATGTCAACTACGTATCCAACTGAGTCTAGAGGCTATGACTATGGACATTTCTACCAAAGATTCGTAAGTTTTGTATGGAAGACTTGGTGACACATATTAACACGTTTGCAAAAAGACATACTCCGTCTAACCTATAAATTATCATGACTGAGAATTTTAACCAATACAGTCTAGAGAATAAACGGGTTAAGTCTATGTGGAGTACAGACGGGCTAAGTCTATGTGTAGAAGTTTTAGTCCAATTGGAAACACTTGATGGCAAATTCATAGGTGATGTTCACATTCTTAGGACAAATGGACAAGTTCCACATTACAAATGGGATCAATTGGTATTGAGACAAAACAAAAAAAGTAAATACAAAATCCAGCTCAGTATCTTCGTATTCAATTTCGGCAAAGCTGGACTTTTGCTGAAAATTCTGCAGTTTTCTTTTAACAAGAAAAAAAGAATCACTTTTTACAATAGAAAAGCTTTGCAAACATTTTCTAAATAAAGAAATTTGTCGAAAACAAATTTTAATAAAATATGTTGATGCTGCCGGGAAAGTTTCCCTTAGTTATTCGGCCCTTCATGATCTCCCTTCCCTCCGTTCGATTAGACCAGACATTCACTAAAATTCTATGTCGATGACTTCATTTCACTGGTTTTATACACGACACCGTATTTTTCTTCTATGCCGTTGAAAAATTTGGCAAGAAAACCACAAGTTATTACGCCCTTAATTATCTTCCTTCCTTTGTTTCGCTAGTCTAGACTTTCATTTAAATTCTGTGGCGATTACTTCATTTCACTGATTTTATAATCGGCACCAGATTTCGCCCATCCCGCTGGAGCATTTGGCAAGGGAACCCATTCATTTTGTATAACAGGACTCCAAACTTTTTTCCAAACGGGCACATAAATAGTCTTGGGTCTCCAATATTTCACCCAACGAGATTTCCAGCTGACATTTCGATGCCAGAAACCGTCCTTCTCGGGATCAACGGAATCAGTGTGTTTGACACTGAAGCAAAAAAAAACGAGAAAAACAAAAATTAAAAACCAAAAATTATTAGAATTTAGACAGTTGGTCTTACATTTTAGTTTGTGTAGTAGTTAGGGCAGCGGAAAGGGAGAATAAAGAGACGCTCATAATCCACAGAAATATAGTAGCCGGTAGCTGAAAATTAAAAAAAATTTGAATAAATTTTGTTTTCTAAATGTACTTTACACTCACTTTCATTTTATTATTTTTTTAAATTTATAAATACTTTTCCTGTGTGCAAAGAAATTATATCGGAAACAGTTCACTGATTTGAGATAATTCCCCAGGTTAGTTCCTTTTTTTTTTGATCACTTTAGTTTATTTGTTTTTCTTGTGTGTGAGTGTTTTCTTTGGTGACCACTTCACTCCTCAAGGTCTTTTTCACAAATCCAAACATGATCACTTTCGTTTTACTATTAAATACACCTTTCATGGATGTAAATCGTTTTGTAAAAAATACATGAATTTTGAATACATCTACAAAACTATTGTACAAAATAAAAACAAATTAAATAATACCGTTTTATACACCACCTGGGATTCGGTCTGAAAATTCATTTAAAATTCTCCACATCTTCCCAATGAAAGCCGTTAACGCACACGATGTATTGAAATGCTCAATTGATTCCAATTGTTAACTTGACTGTGATGCCGTTTAAAGTGAATTTTATTCACATCACATCGCATTTTAATAGAGTAGTCGGCATTTAAATTGTTTTTTGTTTTCTTCTGTTTTGTACAAAAGGCAAAGTGTATCACGATAAAAAAAATATTATATAATTTTGGGTGGTAGCGACCCAAAGAAATCACACCCCAAACACGAGTGAGATGTTAGGTTGATATTTACAATTTCATATTAGTCAATTGAAATGTGGACAATGAATTTCATTATCCCATATCAACGGGGTAAGGCAATAGTGTAGGTGAAACATGGTCGTTCATAAAACACAATCTAGGATTAAACAAAACAAAGTTTTATTAATGTTGGTGGCATAAAAGAAAACACCCAATGAACTTTTTCTGGTTGATATTTCGATAATGGAATCCTGCGCCCTGTTATATAGATCTCCTAAGTATATGGGCAATCCTGTGCTTGAGCGGTATCAGCGATGAAAATAAAATTTTTTTTTAAAGAAATAAAATAATCCCCCAACAAATTAATTTTGTTGACATAAGATTAGGACTTGATGAACATCAATGGTAGTTCTACTGAAGAATTGCTCACATATTTCGACATATCAAAACCAAAAGCCTCTCCAAAAATCGAACACCAGTCTGTCAATAATTGGTAACCCAGTAGTATATATTTTTAAAACTTACCCAAATAAAAAATTATATTATATGAAGTTGTTCAAGCGTTTTCATTTAGGGTCTTTCTGTATCAGCCGAAAGGCATTCTGCGGTCCAATTGCTTTATTGAGAACAAAAACAGATCTATTTTTGCATTTGGATTTAATTTTGATTCAGATTGATCTGGAAACAAATTAAAGATACAAAATTCAAAAACCATATAAGCAAATACCGTTTTAGTTTACCTTCGAAACAGTGTTCTTGAATATTCCACGATTTCTTAATTTATTTTGTAAATATATAACTTCCACAATCAGTTTTCCTGGAACAACATTCGAAACATATTTTCCATTAAAATCTTAAATGATGATTTAAATCCACATCGCACTACAAATTAAACAAAATAAAAACAAAAATTAAAAATAAATCTACAAATTTTGCCTTGTTCTGAATTTTTTAATGAATTTGTTCTGTCAGTTTTGAAGCGATTTAATTTATTATCTTTTTCTTCAGAACTTTTAAGAGGTTCGTTGCTTTTCGAAGATTATTTTTATATACATTCGCACAATATGCAACAGATAGCAATAATAACAGAGTGATCTGCATGTCTGAGGCTACATTTCGTATCAAACAGTTCCGAGCAGCTTTTTCTTTGTTTTTGTATTGACGCCATAGATGGGACGCCGGGATAGTTGAATTTCCAGTCTTCAGCATTTGTTCGGTTATTTAGTGTTCCTGTGGCTGCGGCCCACATTAAGTAGGATATATATTTCCACAACGTACTGATATCACCGGGATATGGTTCTTTTTTAATTCTCCTCTACAATTGAAAAAAAGAAAAACAACATTAATTTGAAAATGTTATTGTTTTTTTTTAATCCACTATCCAGTGAAAGTGAGAAATATTTTCCGAATCCATAATATAAAATATGAATTCGGCCCACAAAGAAATTAGTGAATTCAGTTCAGTTGGGTGGATAACTTTGTGACATCATCTGTTACTCTAGGTGCCGGATACATTCAAAAATTTTCTCTGCAAAAAATAATCTGAATAGGTTAATAATTTATCAAACCTACAATGACATTTGCACCATCCTGTAGTTGACAAAAAAAAGTCACGAATCCAAAATACAACTTTTAATACACGAATTCATCCCACTAAGAAATCACTGATTTCATTTCAACGCGAAAGTCAGAACAAGGCCGACTATTAATAAAACAAAATGTTCACCTTAGTTTTGAATTGATTTTTCTTCTGTTCTTTTCGTTTTATTTATTCGATTGTTGTTGTTGTTTTTTTCTCTGTATTTAACAGAATCTCTACATACTCTACAAAGAGATTGTTACACTGTTCATGCCTGTGTGTTAACTTATTTAAGATTATTTTTTTTTTTTTTTTGATTTTCGATTCTTTTTATTCATCTTGAAGTGTTGTTGTACATATAATGCAGATAGATGATGGAGTGAGGATGTGCGGAACTTATACTAAAAACAATTGTTTGTTGTTTTAAATTCTATTTCTTAATGGTACAAAGAAAGTATAAAAAGGAAATATCGACTATATGTAAGTATAAATAAACAAAAACAAAAAACTTAAATATTTTGCAAAAAATTAAGATTGCGAATGTGTTAAAAGGAAGAGAGAAGTGAAGAAATGCCTATACAGTGGTTGGTTTTTTTTAGTTTCTTATTTATATTATGTTCTAATAGAAAAAATTCGTTGAGATTGAGTTTTTGTTTAGACATTAAACTACGATTAGTAAGGAAAGAAAACGAAAAAAAAACATTTGAAGTACACATTATTTAACAATCTATAAAGAATTTTTATTTTCAATTATTGTCAGTCTTAGAAATTAAATAGTTGTTGTTGTTGTTCTGTGTTAGCTTTTGTTTGCATTTTAATGTTTTTGCTTTTGTTCAGTTGTGAGCGAGTGAAAGTGAATTGTTTACAAAAAAAAACACACACATAAAATGATGCAAGAGTATTGTAAGGGCCGAGGGAGGAGTAATTCCCTTTTGGTTTAGAAACTATCATTTGTTCACTTGGTTGTTTTGCTCTTTTTTTTTGGCATAAAGCTTCAGTAATATCTAGTCTAGTGTTTGTATGTATGTCTAGTATAAACTACAAAGTTCTACACATATATAATGTTTCCTTTGCTTTGATTTCCCCATATACGAATAAACTACTTAAGCTTAAAAAAATATCCCACAAAAAATATATTTTCTTGGCCGGTTACATTTACCTTTAAGTAGTTTTCCTTTCGTTTAAGTATTTTTATTTCCAAAGAAGACCCTGCGTCAGGGTTGCCAACTTATTCGAAAGACATTAGATTTATGGGCAAGGCTTTTGGTACCCTATTCTGCTGCTGCAGGGCTACTTTACAGATCGTACTGCACCACAGCTGTGTAGCTTGTGAACTGTCGGTACGAAATTTATAGACGGTGCCCAAAGTTCGATGATAGAGTTCAAATGTGTTTTTGTGTTTGGGATTTATGACAACATGGGCGAACCATCCTTCTAGCGGGCAGACCTTACAGGGTTCACGTTTGAAATCACTGCGCTCGCTGCCCTTGAAGGATTTTGGTGGGAAATACACCAACGAGTTGGCCCATATTTGCAACCAATAGCGTTGCCATGAGGCCACTGCCGGTTTGCGACCCTCCTTCTGCACGGTCTTACGTCTGACGCAACCTTGCAGGGTATTGCCGGCACCCTCATCATCCGTGGGTATTTGTAGAGTATTGACATCGTGTAAATGACAGGTTATAATATCAGTATTATCACTTAAATTTATGTGTATGCTACCATTGGGTGTGGTGCACGGGGGTTGTTCCAAAACCGAATCATCCAACAGATGTCGAGGTTGTAACTGCAGGTCATGATGATGATGATGTCCACCTGAGCTTGCACCATTGGTAGGACCATTTAGACTGTCGTTGTTGGATGTTATTATGTTCGACTTGCCGAAAATGCTGTAAAGAGAAGAATAATAAAATGTTACTCGGAAGTTTTTAGATGAGTATGTGAATGATTAGGCAACTTGCAGATATTAGTATATAACATAGCGTTAAGCTGGTTTTTAGTTGTGTTAGTCGGGATATGGCAACAAATTTAAAATCGATAAAATGATGTTCTAGTAAATGTACCTCTTCTGATATAAAAAAATCGGGTATAAAATAGTTTTGCAATACAGATGATGTTTCTACAATCTGTTACTCATTTTTTATAAGTAAAAGTGTTTTGGAGGATTATGATTATATACAGATTTTTAACCAGACAGACACCAGCCGACATCCACTAAGCAAAAGAAAGTCTTCACACACAGAAAGGCATTCTTTCTGTTATTTAGACACAAAAGCTTTATTTTGCCTTTCAACACAGACAAAGTGTCTGCAGTATGACAGACATTTCTCCGCTTTTTGTAACGATAGAATTACATCGTGAACATTTTTTTGTCAAGTTGTCAAAATAGACCACAGTAGAAAATCAATAGGAACTGACAACGGTGGAAAAGAAAATCAATCAGTCTGTAGAAAAGTAAAATGGAGTAAATTCTCAAAATGACGTTGCCAAAAAGTCTTTCATTAGAAATTAAACCACAGTAGAAACTCAATAAGAACTGAGATAAATAAGTCATGTTGTTGAAATATATCAGAATAGAAAATCAATTAGTTAGTCTGCAGAATAGTGGTGCGTCTCTTTATGGATGTCTAATAAATATTATAATCGTTGGTCGGAATAAAAATATTATTCGTACAAAAAAAAATTTTAAAAGTCACCGTACAGAATATTAAAATTTCAGCCAGACATTCAGACTGATTTGAACAATTTGATCAAACTCATGTTAGATATTAGTATTCCCTTTATAGACGTGATTCTTAAACATAATAGTAATATATTTGAGCGGTTCCGGAAAAAATTGATCGGCGTGCTTTAGAGAAATTCCAGAAAATTGTAAAATATATAAAATTTAATTTGATGAATATTTTTTTTAAGCGACGAAAAACGTTTTTTTTCAAATAGCCGGACATGATCATATGAACTGTTTGAATCGTTTGCCCTCCTTCTTTTGCTCGCCCCAAATAAGTGCTGTACGAACAGCTGCTGAGATCAAGTGCTGAATATCTTATTGAACCAAGGAGAAAACCTTTTCCATGAAAGAGTCGGACATGTGAACTGTTCGCTTACGTCGCTCACATTCTCCAATTCGTCCGAACACCACAGTATGAGTATCGTTAGTCGAAATCCCTAGTCTAGTTATAGGACTGTCCTCCAGTTACTGACCACTCCTGCTACTAAAATAGAAATTTAGCCCACAGAGATGGATATTAATAATTATTAGATATCGAGTAATTATCCGCCGATATACGTGGCTTAAATAAATTAAAATACCATAGTGCCAGAAAGGTAGACATCCAAAATTTGTGAATTTGAATACGTCTGAAACTCAGGACCCTACTATCCACCCTTAACTAGAGAGCACAGTACTAGCGAAATGTGAATTTGTTTGTTGTAGGAGTAGTAATGTAAAATTCCATGGAAATTGAGTTGATTGTTGTCAAAGGGTCGAATTGTATACTCTCTCCCTAACAATTGAAAACAGATGAAGATGGTATTTTGCTCCCTGTTTCCTTAATCAGTTCTATCCACGAATTACATATTTTCTAATAAAATGGTAACAATGTACAGCATAACAACTTAAATATTTCGAACAATGTGAAGAAGATATCCGATTTATTCTTTCTATACATCAGTAATATTGAAAACGAATGGTCATGTATAAATAAATCTCTAAGACAAGGCGACAGACTATTGCATCTCATGGGTAAAACAAACAACTCTTAAGAACATTTATTTAATAACAGATCTTGTCAATGGAAAATATTAAAAGTATCGTTTAATGGACTTCTTTAATCACTAAAAGACAATCATTGTACAAACATTGAACGTACACTCAAATCGATTAAAAGAGTTTGTTAAACATTTCAAAACTTACTCCACCACTACCCACATTAAAGAAATATCGATAGTAAAACTGTACACATTCACTATTGACTGTCACAAGTACTACTGACCAATTATACCGCAGACAATGATCTCTACTGTAGACATTCAACATTTGCTTGTCGTTGAGAATAAATGATCTCAAACTCCAACAGCAGAAATAATAATTTAAAAAGAAAAAAGTTCGAAAAACCAACTTGATTAATAATTGTTGGATTTTTTCTTTGGAATTCCACCCGAGTATTTGTTCAAACAGAAGCATTTATATTTTATTAAAATTAGATGTCTTATTGAAGAAGAAAAAAGAAAAACAGTGTCAAGCCGGCAACAATTACTCGGCCCATTAAAGGAAAAAGTGTTGACAATGTAACCAAAAAGTTACCCAAAATAGTCAACAAAAGTGGTGACATGGAGACGCTTGACTCCAAGCTTCCTTTACAGACATATACCTAATCAGACAGACGTACAACAGTGGATATGTTCCAGTCAAAAGATCGACTTCTCCGAATTGCATAATTTCGCCCTACACTGATCCGCTAGCTTAATTGATTTCTTCTCTAATCATTTCGCAAACCACCCTTTCATCTTGTCTTTGTAAAAGTCAATGTATTATAATATAAAAAAAATATGAATGCAAAAGTTCTTCTCTCATTATGAACGTTGTTTTTTTGTAGATGCTCTAGTTTCATTCCATTAAGAATTGTGTTGTTTGGATTATCAAAAAATATTTCTGCTTGTGATGTGTGTTCTTCGAGGTATTCTAATCTGATGTATAGATTTAAAAATTGTTGATGAACTACGAGTAAAGCAAATGAAATAGCGTTAATGCAAACAACAACAAAAGTGTTATGATGCAAATGAAAACGAAAGAAGAAATGAGCACAAATGAAAACAAATAATAAATGTAAGCATGTATGTTTTAGTATACATTGTGGCATTGATTTTATTTTATTTGTTTTGTTTGCTAAAGCTTGACAATGATGATCACCGGAAACTCACCGACATTGGCAACATGGACAACGTATATATTTTGCAGTTGTAGTTGTAGTAGTATTGGTAGCATTGTTGGCGGTGGTAATAGCATTGACAATAATGCCAGATTTTGTTAGCATTATAAGTGAGCAATGACATTTTTGTGAAAAATTTCGCGGTAAACTGGTGCTACGAAACCTATATGCGAGTAGTAGTAGTTGTAGTAGTAATTGTATGTAGATATTAAACCAAAAATAGATCAACAACAACAGCGAGTCAACAAAGCTCACAACAGATAAAAGGGAAATGCAACGAAATGAACAAATTGTAAAACCAAAAGAAGAACAAAATATGAAAATCAATTCAAACGAAAGCAAAAATGTTTTGAATGTCAATTCAAAGTGGTTGTGGTGTGTGGTCATAATCATGATCATGTTGTAATTATTGTTTGCATTTAAACCAAATGCAATGGTGATGGTTGGTGGTGTAAGACATGATGATGGTGGGATAGCACAGATTTTTTTGGGGGGAGAATAAAAAAGAGTAGAACATGTAAGTGTAGAACATGAGTTGATTGAATGGAACAATACAATTCAATGCAATGATGGGAGGACAATAATTTCAACAAAAACTTACTTAGTGCCTAAACTGCGGCATTTACGATGACCCGGTATGAACTTAACACCCGAGGAACTGGGCATTCGTACTGAGCCCACTGTCTTTGCCGGTGATAGATTTAGGCAAGCCAAACCTGGTGTAACAATATCCACATTAAACGACTCCTTCGAGCTACAAGAAGAAGAGCTGGGAACCAAAGGGGAAATGGGTTCCAATTTTAGGGATTTTCTGAAAAACAAATTCATGACTTATCAGTACATTCTAGTGGGTTAACTAAATTTTCACATTACTTGTATTGTTCTTCCTCGAAAATATTTTGCAATTCTTCTATGTAGCGTATCGAAGTCAAATACTTCTGTGTAGCCTCAATTGGCGGTATATTAGTATAATTCGATTCTTGATAATTGGAAATCACACGTAGTATATTGTTCATGCGATTCCGTCTTTGTTCCGGTTCAATACCATTCTTTTGGGGATATGCCAAATCGATGTATATCAAATCAGTCAAAAAGAGACCCAAATACGGTATACACGGCAAACGTAGACTTTCCAAGTAGGCTCGTAAATTTTCCCAATTATTTTGATCGCTAAAAATATCACTCAATCGCTCATAGCAATGTTTATCCTTTTTGGCCACATAAGCCCATGTCTTCTTCAAGCGATATATGCTGGCACTCTGCATGGCCGAGATGATGGCAAACAATGAATGGAGATTATTGAGCTCGTGGAGTTTTTTGGCGACCTGGAAAAGGAGAGGAGAAGAAAGTTATTTATTTATATATTCATTCAGTAATACAATCATTAGAAAGGTAGCAAAACGAAAATGGAAGATAAAAGAAATATAAAAGGAGGTGTTGAATAAAAATCGAAGGAAATAAATAACTTTTCGTGGGCTACCAAAAAATAATTTCTATAGTATATTATAAAAAGTTTTCGGTAAAGGGCTGAGGCCAAACAGGTCTATTAAAAAGACATTTGATTTCTTCTTGCTCAAATTTGTCAAAAAGTTAAGTTCCGTATTTCCTGAGAGTTTGTCAGCCACTGAGGAATTTCTCCGTCTGGGATACATTTCTCAATCACTGAGGAATTTCTCCGTCTAGGATACATTTCTCAGTTACAGAGGAATTTCTCCGTCTATTTGTCAAAAGTTAAGTTCCGCATTTCCTGAGATTTTGTCAGTTAGTGAGGAATTTCTCCGTCTAGGATACATTTCTCAGTCACTGAGGAATTTCTCCGTCTAAGATACATTTGTCAGTTACTGAGGAATTTCTCCGTCTAAGGAACCTAGTCTGGAATGTGTCCTTCTACGTTAAATCCTCCCTTCCCTTACCTTTATGAAATGCGCCAATATCTCAGCCCTCTGTTTGGGCTGATCTCCGCTCAATATCTCCTGAACTATCCAAAAGCTGGTATGATTGAAACGTTTTGTAAATGCAACTATATTCGGTGTTATAGTATGTTTATCCTTTTTGGTCCAAGCACAACTGGTCAATTCATCCGGTTGTATGGCAGCAAAAACGGAAAAGTCTAGTAAAGTCAATTGATTAGCTAATTCATCGGCGGGTATACGTAAAGCACTTAATATCGTAGCATCAAAGGATGAAGATGGCTTGGTCGAAGCATGCCCTGGTAAACTGTGAGACTTCAATGAGGGTGGACCGCATCTGAAAAAAAAACAGAAGAGCAGTCAATAAATGTCATAGCATGAATTACAGAATAAAACTTACCCCACACCATAATAATTACCGGGCGAGTCTGGAGATGATGAAAAGGCATTGAGACAGCCGATTGAATGTTTGCGCCTGCTGCTGCCCTTAATGTTAAGGGATTTACTAGTGCCACCTCCTCCATTGTGTTTATGCGGTGATTCCGTATCAAACTGGCAACTTTGGGTTGACGTCGTACTGTCCTTGCGTTGTCGCACATAGGCTATAGTGGCAGCACCATTGGCGGTACCATTTACCGAACTGTTGCTGCCGCTGCCACTGGAGAAACGCTTCGAATTGCGAAGACCCGCATAGAAGCCACTGAAATTATTTCTATTGTTGCCCAATGATATATTGTCATAGTAATGTTCATCATCGTCGCCGTCATCAGCCTCATCATCCACGTACAGACGCTTCGAACGTATATGATGATGGCGACGACATGAGGAAGCGGGCGATTGTGACACCAGTGGACCACTGCCGTTCGAGATATCACTCATGGGCGAGGATTCCCTGGGACACTCATCATTCTGGCCAACAAACTCAACATAACGTAGATTATCACTTGACAAGTCTCTCGAGATTTCCGAATAACGCATCATGTCAAATAATTGTCAGCGGGTTTTTTTGCGAAGAGATAGCGAGAGAGAGAGAGAGATAGGGAGAACGAGGCGGGACGATTTGCACAAATTTCAATTCACATTCACATTTACATCATCATCTCCCACGGCATCATTGGCGTCATCATCATCGCCGTTATTGTTATCGAGTACCAGCTTGTACCCAACATATTACGCGAATCCGATTTCCGTGTAATATTCTTTCAGTTTGAAAAACAAAATACGCTTTATTTTTGTTGTTGTTGTTGTATCGATTCCTCCAAGCCGAACAGCGTTTGCAGCGTCTGAAATAAAAACAATAAATGAATTATTTGTTCCAAGTATTCCACAATATTAACTCTCGCGTAATCGCATACCACTAGATATTTAAAAATTGTGGCCTTTTCTTCTTCGGGTGCTGTCGCTAGCTATCGTTGTTGATTTTGAAAAATGAAAGAAATTTTAATAAAACAACGTCATCTGATTTTTATCGCCGCAAACATTATGGCCTCTGTAACCTTCGCTAATTACACACTAATTTAAGATGTGCGCGCAGCAGACACACCACCACGCCATGCCACTACAACAAACAGATGACGAGAACCATACGACTGGCTACAGGCTCCAAGACAAATGTGCCGTCTGTCCATCGGAACACCCGCCCCCCTCGGCATACTGTGTGTGTGTGTGTTTCTTTGTGAGGAAACAAAAAGAAGAATATAGATCATCGCGTAGAAAACTCTGAGTGTATATTGTATCATTGGAATTTATTGTCATTATGGTCAATAATTGATGGAAATTAGTAGAAAGTGCACCGGAGGCGACATGTCGACATGCTATTGTTCTACCAAGGAGACCACTTAAGTGACACTAGATAGAGCGGTGACATTATTTGAAGACATTTGTAACCCAGATAGCCTGTTGAAGCACATACAACTATTGCACATGGACCAGAGACATGTTTAGGTTTGAATGAGTTGATATGAACGCAATAGTTGACGATATGCACATACAAATCACAACTAGACCTAGACAACTTTGACCTAGATGGAGAGTTTTGTAACTAGAGGTATATGTACATTACTAAGTGCTTGCAAGCAACGCTCTCGTACCCAGTTATAAAATGTTTAAGATCTTCCCATAAACATTTCTTTTAGAATTTAAATCTCCTAAGGTTGTTGTACAAAAACCGATTCTGCACACAGTCTTCTGTTGATTCTCTAGCAAGTTCTGGCTTTATCTTTGCAAGTCTTATAAATCAAAGGCTCTCACCCTTTGAGAAGATCTTCTTCTACATGACTGACGAGTGAAGGATGCGTAAGGAACGTTCAGGGATCAGTCAGTCAATGTCGCATATTGAGAAAAGTCGAAGATTTTACATGATACTCGTATTGTAATATACATGGTGGAGCAAGTAAACATGTTTTAACTCAAAAATATTAGCAAAAAACAATTTGTTCGACATATTATTGGTTTGTTCGAAAGAGCAAACATTTCCATTATTAAACATTTAGTTATTAATGTCGAATGTACAGGAATATTATTCCGATTTAATCATCCATACCACGAATCCATTCTTAAAATCACATCCGTGAAGACCTGTGAAATTTAATGGCCTCAAAGACTTCGATACGAAAGACGTTTTATGTGTAAATTTACATTTGAATTGTAAATGAAACTTATATTAAAATTATTAATACGACAAACTTATATTAAAAATTGCGTCCATAAGATAATCTTCAAATTGACAAACCAAATCAGCCAAGACAATTTTCTCCTCGCGATGAAATAAAATGTCCTTTTATGGCAACGATTTTAATGAAAGCTAAATAGTCTTCAGGTTCTGTTCTGTATTGTTTATAATTGTTGTTTGCCATTTCTGGTGTTAATTAAAACCCACTGTATTTTTTTTCAATTGTTCTTCCTGAGATAATAAATCAATTAAATGTTTATAGACTTTGCCACCACAATCACCATCGCCAGAAATTGATGTCATTGTTTCATGAATGATGTACATTTGCCTGTCTGTCCATCCATCTGTCCGCCCGTCTGTCCACGCGATGTCCGATATTCTGGCACATAAAAACGAATGAGTGAAATGTCTTTATACTTTATGGCAATACAAAAAAAAAATATGTGCACAATTTAAAATTGTTTTAATATTTTTATTTTTTTTTTATTTCAAACGAATTTTTGAAGGTTTTTGAGTGTGTGAGCGTGTGTGTGTGTGTATGTTTTAATCGCTCAATTCTAGCTGTGGTCAACGTACTGTGGTGGGGGTCTGTTGGCCGCCGTCACAGTTTGTAGAACGTACAGATGCATGTAACAACCCACAAAGTTTAATGTACACATATAAATTGTATATATGATGTATGCTATGTGCCCGATATCTACTCTATATATCACCAATAACAACAACAGAAAAAACACCATACAACGCCCAGACGGGGGACGTCGGAAGAATGTTATAGTTTCGTATGCGTATTAAAATGCCGCTGCTACTGTTTCCATTATTTCCATTTCAATTTCGAAACATTTGACTCAATTCAAGACGCCCATTTTTATCATTTTTTCGAACCAGCGCATAGAGGAAAAAACGTATATAAATTGCGCCAGTAAAAATTAAAATACAAAAAAAAAACGCAACATTCAGACAAACTCTCACAACTTTTACACAACAACAACAAACAATAAACAAATGCCGACTAGGAATGGATGGGAATAAGTAAAACAACAGCGAAAACCGCGTACGGAAATACATAAAAACTTATCGAAACAAGAAAATATGTACAAATCGTTCCAAAGTTGTTGTTTATCATAGCCACCGCCAACGCCGCTGCCGCCTCTGCCATTCCTCCAAGGGAAACACCAACGGGGGGACTGAGTGAATTTCCTCGTAAATTCATTGTGAAGACAAAAGTGGCTTGTAACATTTTTCGTTTTGAATGAAATGAAAAAGAAAAACGCTTTGCATGATGACGATGGATATGCTTTCGGCTGGCTAATGAACTATTTGGCCTGGCCTAATAGTAAAAAACCAAACGCCAAAATATGTATGTAGATACCAACAAAAGCAACAACGCTATTGTTGATTAGTTTTAGGCAGTCAATTAAGCAAAAGAAAAAAGCTTAAAACACACAGCGTACATGAAACACATATGAATTTATAGCAAAGGCAAACCAACAAATGCGAAGGATGGTTTCGGCTACGGCGACAATAGACACATGCTACAAAGAGATAGGAAAAGGTTGTGGTCATTGTACTCTTCAAAGAATTCCCCAGATTCAGAAAAGTATGTTGCACCTTCAAATGGAAACACATGAATTGTAGAGCGCACGGATTTCCCTTAGCATTCCATTAAGGAACAGACGTCGAGGAACGCCTCTCAATTGTGTGAGCTCTGTACGTGTGTGAACAACTGTCTGATGTACTGATACTTCTCTGCTTTTGCCCTACTCTGGCAAATTTGAAGGGGGGTTAATCTCTGGATTCTTATATCATTAGACACCTAGAGATTTCTGGAGATTTGGCCACTAGAACCTAAACTCTCCGAACTTGAACCTGGGGTTCATAGTTGGCGATGCACCCATGGCAATAGGCTTTCCTTTTAAACCTGGCCTTTATGTTAGGGTGTTGCATTTTTTAAATCATTGACACACATTGCTGTCAAGAACAACCCGGAAATCGAAAGCCATCCTCGTATACGTGCAACAGCTGATTATAAGCATATAGCTCATTTACTTCGTGTCAAAACTCAAAATATGATTTTTTCAGGAGTGGCGTTTAAATTGCGTCTTACTTAGCAAATATAGGAAAAACTCACAGATTTCCCGAATAAAGTAGAGCCCTGACATATGTATGTATAGTACTCGCAGAACAAAAGTCAGCTTAAATAAGAGATTTACAGAGTGAATTTTAAATGTTGACACTATTGAAGTAAATGAACGATATGTTAACCAAGGTTTACATAAAACATAACTATAAAAACTTTCACTCTTTCCAACTTTTGAAATTACACAAAATGCTCTTTCTCTGGACTTTTGTTGACAGATAGTTCTAATACAGGTTTTTTTTTTTGTATTTTGTTAGAAAGTTTGTTTTAGAAAAGTAAGAACGCAGTTGAAATGATGAAAACAATATGCTGCGATGGTATCGTCGAGTAAAATCACATTGTAAAGCTTCGCTATGGAATATAATTTGTATCCGCATCAAACTTTAGATCTCTCTGTGAGTTTAAAAAATAGTTTTTGAGATATTGAAAATAACAAATTTCTAGACGATTGAAAAACGATGCCGTGATGTGATAGGTAGCATGAGAGACTATCACACAGCAAACCCAACTCAAAAATAGTTTTCTGCGGCCGTTCCGAACTTCTACAAAAAGGAATGGCTTAAAAAGTTTCTCCCGGTCAGTTTATATCGTACACAATTCCTTCTCAGTTACTTTATAGAGGGACATACATTCGTATATATCTGATAACATTTTCTAATCTGCACCCGCTGTCCAGAGTCCCCAAAATTGCGGATCAGTTGTATTCGTTGCCAAACTGATAATGTCGCCCTGAGTATAACAACAAACAAACTCCAACAATGACGAACTTCAAACAAATTCTTAAATTTATTTTCAGTTTCCAGCATTACTGCAATTATTCTATTGTACTCCCCACCAATAATTTACATATCGATGGCAAATTATTTTATTTTCCGCAATTATTTATACTCAGTTTCATTCTGAACTCATCATTCTGTTGTTATCAATAATTTTTGGGCTGCTATGACTAAACCCGAGATTTTTTTCAGTTTGGAATTTCGTGGACTTTGGTATTCATCATATTTTTTATGCATTCAATTAAATTTACAAAAACAAAGTGATTTATTTTGTTAAGCGCTGTGATTTTTGGAAAATAAAATTCAATGTTATCAGAACGGTTTGTGTCGGTACGTTTTGGAGGCAGTTGACATGACTCACGAGTTGGTTCCCATATTATGGCTTATTAGAAAAAGGAGATTGCAATATGTGTGGCGTCATATTGAAAATATATTTGGAAAAAATCGGACAACATTATTTTGAGAAACCTTGGTTGGAGGTATTGCTCAGAAGAACATCTCCAAAACTAGACAGAGGTGTTTACTACAAATCAATTAAACGGCTTTCTGGAAAGATGAACATGGAAGTTTTCGATGTTGCCTTAATTACAACAGGGTCGTTAATGAAATTCTAATCATGAAATATAAGGCAAAATCAATAGAATATCTATAATTATTAAAGTGATGCCTTTGTCCTTAATTGGCACGCAGGTAGACTAGTTGACAAATGGACCTCTATCTGTATAATTTATCATCATATATGTAAGATTTTTCTATATACTAATTTGAATATAAGTTTTTGTCTATATTCAATTCAATTAGTAAAAATAGTTTCGTAACTGAACTACGACGTCAGTTTGAGAAGTTTTTCACATTTCCACAATATAATTTTTAACACTCACTGACCCGAAAATACTGTTTTAAAGCTGGTGGCGGAATGCTGATGCATACTGATGAACATACTCTCTTACTGTCTTAGTCATAAAGTCGACATAATTTATGAGGTAATTTTTTTCACAATGATACGAAGATGGTCGCACACAAACTCCTTTCTCAAGTCAGCTCCGCAACGGAATTTTAAAATTATTCCGTGAATTTAACCGACGTCTTTGGTGGGTGACGACCTCTTTTAGTCGGCTTCTGTGCTTCTACCACACAACGGAATTTTCAGGTTGGACTGGCAGCCAAACAAAATGATATGATTATTGGCTTAAAAATGTACGGTAGTCTAGAATGGTAGTTGACCGGAGAACGGTTGATTTCAAATTAACTATGAGGGATGTTCTAAATGTCATGGTGTTGTCATACTGTCATCATAGATAAAATATCAAACAGCTGATCTTTCACAGAAGATGCACAATAGACATTTTATTTAGACAGAATTTTCACCACATCTCCAATCACCCCAGCCACCAATGCTCACCGGCTACTAAGTGTTGAGCGAACATAAAAACCGAATTTTCACGATCCGATTGCACAGTAGGGCATTACAACAACACTGACAACAATTATATATAAATTTATGCCGTTTCTGTAGGCGTTAGAAATATGTACGTTTCCGGAATACCAAAATACGCGCGCACCCACAACAACAACTCATTAACATCAAATTTACGTATGCATGCACAGACATGTATCTTTGTACGATGGAGGATTGGATACATATCTATCGGTTCTAAAGATATTTTAGCAGTATCTGCTCTTCGGATATCCGTCGTCTAGTCCCTGATATTAGGATGGTATAGGTTAGGTTAGCATTGGCACACTTACGTATGAGACTCACTTAGACTTTGTTCATTGTGATTTCACGAAAGCTACCGAAAAACGTATCCCTGGTTCCTCCGGTTGATTCATCCTTAGACGAATTGGCCAATACCAATATTTGCCAAGTCGCCTAGGCCCCTAAAGAAATAAGAGCATGTTCGACAGGGCAGAGAAAGAGTTTCATGGACTCCTTCAACTCGTCAACATCACAGCTTCTGCAAAAGTCACTAGTCGCAACAGTGTCATTGCATGTTTTCGACTCAGACAGTGTCAAAAGTGTCGACTCAGACAGAAATAAATAGACATCGGGTCTTAAGAGCGACGGACCACATTTGTCTAGATTGATTACAACCTCGGACATGCGTCCCCTATCGTTTTTTCGTATATCTTCTAATATATATCACGCAGTAGGATCTTGCATTTGGCTAGGCATCGTATGTCAGTTTTGCTGAAACGAGTCTAGATTGCTATTCTGCTCTGCCATTCTTGGAATACTCAGCCTCGACACAGGTCTATCGAACGACTCTCATCCATTCACTGTCAAATAGAGAATATTCGTTCCACAGGCGAACTTTTCACTCCCTCTTTCCTTCAGGCAATATCGTTATATTCTATCGCTAACACAGTGCTTGGCATCTACGAAGGCATCACCTGTGATCAAACATATCAAAAGTAGGAATTATATGAAATTTTAAAATATATTTACAAACAATTTTTACCAACAACCACATGAAATGCCATTAACACATGACATTGAATACATTCCAATCGGCCCTCGCACATTTTCATTTTCATAGTCATAGGTACAACGTATGGGCCTACACTCAGGATAAATGGTGTATGAATGAACTGATAAATATAGAGA
Organism: Hydrotaea cyrtoneurina; assembly: GCA_958296145.1. Classification (NCBI taxonomy): domain Eukaryota; kingdom Metazoa; phylum Arthropoda; class Insecta; order Diptera; family Muscidae; genus Hydrotaea; species Hydrotaea cyrtoneurina. The sequence continues at coordinate 66,465,679 of OY282516.1, read as the reverse complement.
AACACCACACTGACTGACAATGTGAGCTTTTAATACGTCCGCCACCGTTATCTCTCGTTTCACGTGATCGCGTTCAAAGAGGATTTCGGTTTATAGTATAGCGCGTCGTTTATATTGCTGACGTTCTCGTTGAAAAATCTTAAGGGACGCTCTGGGGGGGGGGAGTTTTTCTTGGTTTTTAGGTAAACAATAGTTTTCAGAGGTAGATCTGCAGTTTTTGTTTTCGTTTTTTGTTCCTTATGGATTTCCTTAACAATAAAATTGCATTCATTAATTCGCAATCGTTTCAATTTTAATCGCCACACAGCCAACCACTATAACATCTTTTATGGGTCTTCTTATGTGCCGATATTTTTCATCTGTAATATAAAAATCTTATTTTATTTTATACGATTTTCTTTTCATTTCATTCATACATTCTTTGTATACAAATAGATGATACTAATAATGCACACAATGCACATCCATTTCGTTGTTTTTTATGGTTACGCTTGGTAGCCCGAGTTTTGCTTTATATTTTGTGTCGGATGAACAAAATAGAATACATACTGCAAATTAGGAAGTTGACGTATTTTAGGAGATAAGACAACAGTGGCGATTGTTCCGTGTATTGAATCGACAACAAAGTCTCGTCTTCCACGTTGTGAGAACTGTTACAATATTTCAAAAGTTAGCTGAGGGACAAATGGAATATGTAATCAGAATTGCAAATCACAATAACTGCTTATAATTTTGTTCCAGTGTGCGGTATAGACGAGTTTTTGTTCTGCGTTTGAAATTACAATCAAAAGCTAAAAATATATTCGCTATGCTACGATTCGAATACAAAAAGAGTTAGTCAAGGTCTACCCAGAACAGTTTTAGAATAGTTCATGCTGTATTAGATTTGAGCTTTTTGGCAATAATATTTTATACCCTCCACTATGGAGTAAATTCTATTAGTGGATTGGCAATATAGAATGTGATGATAGTATGGGTGTGGTTGTGAGAGTTGTGATATGTTTTCACACAAAAATTTCCTCCAACTTTAGTTTCTATAAAAGCAACTATTGACAAAATATAGCGGATATTAAAAAGAAGTACATACTTTGATTCGAGAAATAATTGTGGTCCAGTTTTTGCACATGGATCCGGGAAACAAATGTTGCCAAATTAACCGCATAGTGTGCTTATTATGTAGGGTCTGCGTATTCTTCCCCTACGGAGCACGGGCCACCCTGGCCTAATCGGGGGCCTGATATAGTTAAGGGATTTTTTTTCATGTTTATTACCCATATATCTGTGTGGACCGTTTCCTTACATCGCAAATTATCTACAGAAGTTTTTATTGTGAAATAAATAAAACTTAACGGCCGGTTTCCCTATTTCGTTAGAAAATGGATTTTGGGATTTAGTCAATTAGGAATCAATTGGAGATCTTTTTTTTGACTGTGTTCATAGCTCTTGGACCTAGCTTTAACCAACACAATTTTCAGTTCGCTCAGGAATTAAAGCCAATGACGATGGACCAGCAACTTCGACAATTCATTAATTTCTTTGAAGAACAAACTGATGGTTTTCAGTATAATTGTAAGCAAATCGTAAAGAAACCAAATACCCTTATTTACATTCGTGTTACTGTTTGATGCGCTATTCGTATTGCTGGCATTGATACAGTTTTCTTGGAAAATGCAGCTGAAACGGATTACGATATCGTGTAATGTTGAGCATTTTTTTCTGTCCAATTGTTGATGATATGGATGTGTTTTCAATAAGAAATACATTTATTTTGAACTAATAATACACGAAATTTTTCAACAGTTTGGTAGATTTACCGCCTTCTTGGGCCAAGTGCTAAATTCTTACAAACACTCAGCTTGTGTACGATATCATTTTCAAACATCCGAGATGATAAGGGATGACAAATATTTTTTGGTTAATTTAGGAGTGCCTTCTCTCTCTATCTTTCTTCAGACGAAATTTTCGACTTTTACATTTGATTTTCCAGAATTCGTAGTTAAGCATAGAACATATGATAACAATTTCAACAGAAGTATCAGCACACTCCAGTGTTATACTTCTATAAATAGAATATTTTTTTTTTAATGAAGTACACTCGCTCACCCACTACACCCTCTTATTGTTGATTGATGTAAGTTTTCCCAGCAGTGTTCTGCGAGATATCTCTGCCGTTACAACCACAACAATAACAACAGCAGCAACAGCAACCATGAGAAGATTCTGACCTACACCATCAACAAAAAATGTAGGTCTGTTGGCTTGTGCAATGACTGTCTGTCTGTCGGCGGCTGTTGTTCTCTCAGTAGAATGGTAAAATGGAACAGATTTTCTCAGACAGGATAAGGTTGCAAGAAACGTTTTTTTCGTCTTTTTGTTCTATTCGATCTTTGCCTTAATGGTCCGTCCGTGGACCCATGCAATGACTGCTGTTGCATCCTCTTCGGATATCTCATTGGAGGTTACACCCGAGTGGACAAACTATTTTCACTCAGGATAGGTTTGCAAGACATTGTTTGTTTCTCTGTTCTATATTTGACTCCGAAATAAGAAAAAAAAACATTTTTTTCTTTCTGTCTAAATGAAAAATTAAGCAAAGCATGAATCATAGGCGTCGTTATTGTTGCGCTTCTTTGCATTTTCCATTTCCCCCAATTATGTTTCGTAATTCTCACACACACCAATTATAAGATCCTGTAATTTTTCCAATAGAAAGAAACGTATGGACAGACGCCACGATTATTGCAATGGAATTTCTTCAATATTAACTAGATGACCCCACATTGTAACAAAACATCGCTCAATTTTCTTCGGTCTTTTCATTAATTCTAACTCACCCTTGTTACTTTCGCTGCTGAGTTTTCTTTTATTTGCATGTATTTATTTTTAAGGTTTTATTGTTGTTGTTTTATGTTACATTTTTTTTCTTTCTTCGAATACTCATTGATTTTTTAACACATTTACATTTTTCATACTTCTTTTCTTGGATTTAACTTGTTTTATAACTAATTAATTTAATTTAAAGAAAGAATTCACAGTCTCACCACACAACACACACTCGCCTCGCGTTTGTTTGTTCTTCTGATTGAGAGTGAAGGCAAACCACATCAGGGCGGCAAAATGGTTTTTCATTTGTACTTTCCGCTCTCTACAATTGTACTTTTTGATTCCGATGGTACCAAAATCGACAACGCTGTTCAGTGTACCAAAAACAATTAAAAAAAAACAAGGTCTAATTGAGCTGCGGTTGGATCAGAGTACTTTCAATGTCGAAAATGTATCAAAAACTGTAATTGTATCATCTTTCGCATTCCTCGTCCGTATATGTAGCCGCCGTTATATTAAATTGTGGTGGCGGCGTTATATTTTGAAAGATTGGCGGCGTCGCCATGCTAAAGGCGTAGTTAGTGAAACCCGCAAAGTAGGCGATGTATTAGAAAAAAGTTGGAAAACGAACATAGTAGTGGATTTATTTCTCGTCCACAGAGAAAGGTCAAATAGTAATTAAATTAAATGCGGAGGAGTGTTTCGGAAATTAAATTTTTAGACAGTATCACCCAGGTTATATATTACTATAAGACGGGTTACTTGGCCTTTGCTGCAACGTAAATGCAATCGTTACCGTAACGTAGATGAAGATGTTAATTACCAAGATACGTAGAGTACGATATATTTGTATGTCGATTACCAATATACGCATTTGTATGTAAACAAAATTGTTTGGTTCATATAACAGGTGGCGCAAAAGTAAACTTCCGATGTTTTTGGCTGTAATTAAAAAAAAATGAAAAACTTTGATTCTTCTTGTGGATTATTCTTATTTGGTCTTTTAATTTTTTTTTACATCAAGTCGAGAATATGATGTCATGTAAATGGCCGACGCCAGAGTTGCCACTGACATTAGGGGCCAATCGCAAAATTTATAGCATTTTTTGATAGGAGGATTACTTTTGCGCCACCCGTTAAAACGTAAAGACGTGCATTAATAATGAAAAGTACTTTTGTGACGGGACAATTTGTGATAATAAGCTTTCTCCTTTTTTTTAAAGAATAAATTGTTGTTTTGTAATTTGCACTTGCTGGTATGTTACGAAGATCTCGCTGTTTGTTCACCTACTTCGAATTCATGATAAGCGACCATTGGTAGGAGTATTCCCAAACAGAATGACCCATGTAATATACACATAGTCAGGCATGTCACAGAAATGTCATGAAATTGATTTGAATTCATGTTTCCAAAACCTAACATTTTAATTTTGCTTCTTCAAAAATTCCTGGGTTTGATGAAATCAAGAAAAAATGGAAATCGAATATTTCTATTAAAAATATGGTAGCATTGAAATTAGAAACAGCTGGTTTACCCACCGCCGTCAAAAATTTCCATACGTCTCCACACTTTGACTGTGATTTTAATTAAAAAAGTTAACAAACAAACAAATAAAAAATCTTAATATATATTTACCCTCGACACTGATTCACTGATTCCCTGATTCACTGACTCTGTCACGCAGTACGTAGGAATTTAAATAGGCATTCTATAATTCTATAATAAATAATAAAAAAAATAATATTTTTTTTTTGTAGAGAAATTCTGTTTTCCCCAAATTTTTTTTTACCAATATTTTTTTTTTCCAAAATTTTTTTTTTTCAAAATTTTTTTTTTTACAAAATTTTTTTTTTCCAATTTTTTTTTTTTTCAACAAAATTTTTTTTTTCCACAAAAATTTTTTTTTCAAGAAATTTTTTTTTTTCAAGAAAAATTTTTTTTTTCAACAAAATTTTTTTTTCAACAAAAATTTTTTTTTTTAAGAAAAATTTTTTTTTTCAACTAAATTTTTTTTTTCAACAAAATTTTTTTTTCCACAAAATTTTTTTTTTTTCAACAAAATTTTTTTTCCATATTTCAACGGGCGCCATAGGCGCATTACAACTTACTAGTATTTATATATTTAAAGAAATATGTAAAAATTAGCTATTAATATTAAAACAAATATTTACATTTCTTTGCGGAGTTTCCTTCACCTATTTTTTTTTTTTTGGTTTAAGTGTTTTTTTTTTTTTTTTTTTTTGGGTTTAAGTGTTGTTTTTGGTTAAGGCTGCCAATTTTATATGTGACAAGATCACACAATTGAAGCGATGGCAATTCTTTGACATGTCTGATACTTTATACGTTAAAAAAGATGTTAAAATTATCATACTCAACGTATTTAGTATATTTTTTAATAAAAGCAGTATTCATAATTAATTTTGAACAGAATTTCATTTCAATTTGGAGTTTAAGTTGAAATTGATATCAATTTCAGTTCAGATTTTGTCATGGGTTTCAAATTTTATATGTGACAAGATCACACAATTGAGGCGATGGCAATTCTTTGACATTCCTGATACTTTATACGTTACAAAAGATGTTAAAATTATCATACTCAACGTATTTAGTATATTTTTTAATAAAAGCAATATTCATAATTAATTTTGAACAGAATTTCATTTCAATTTGGAGTTTAAGTTGAAATTGATTTCAATTTCACTTCAGATTTTGTCATTGGTTTCAAATCAATAATTTTTTTCGATTTCCATTTTCTGGAGAAGCTTGGAAGCTTTCGTTTTGGTTTCAAAATTTGTCGATTTGGGTTTCTGTGACATGCCTGAGTATTGTGGGCAAACCACAATTGGAATTGGCAGAATAAGTACATAAATAAATACAAATATATTAACATATATTTAATTTCACTCGATTTTGAATATGTAGAAAACAATCAGCAAAACCCGGTAAATATTAAAATATTCGAACTATGTACATATCCAAATAATATTGAGAACATTGACATTCAAGTTTAGGTCTGAGAAAAAGAAAAACAATAGGGATGCGATATCATGCAATTTTCATAAGTGTTGTGAAAAAATACAACAATTGAAAATTAAAGATTTGCTTACCGACCGTGTATCCTTTTAAAGCAATTTTGTATTCTTCTTCTGTGTTCTGTACTTAGAGTTGACTCAAGTCTATAATCACAAAATGTGGTAATTTGGAGGAGACCGATGTTCAACATTCCTTTGAACGGGTTACGGTCCGTCTTAAATGTTCTGGAGAGAGGGGAGATACGAGCAAACGGCGTTATGTGAATTTCTCCCCTATCCGCCATGATGATGGGATACGAAACATTGATTTTGTCAGCTGTTTGTCCATGGAAAGTTGAACATCCTGGGTCAGAGGCACTAAAATCGGTTCGGCTGTAAACTTCAGATTGCACTAATGCCCAATGGTACGTTCGTAAAAAAATGACTTTTCCGACTTCCATCCTTATTCTTTGGCGACTTGAGAAAAATTAAAATTGCCAGCTGGTCCACAGTTTGTGGCTGGTAGGTTGTCTATAATAACTTCACTGACTTTAACGAATTTATATTCCCCACAAAGCCAGTACCACAACAATACTTAACGGATTGTTTGCAAATATCTTCCCTTTCAATTCTATTTAATTAAAACCACTATGTTTTTAAGGTTAGTTATTTTATTTTATATGTTTTTTTATTGTGTATGTGTATATACATAAATATTTATATATTTGTTTTGTTTTTGTTGTCTTGTAGATTTTATTTTGTATAATTTATAGTTCCACCTTGTTATATATATATATAAGTTTTCACGTTTATTATTAGTATATACTCCATGTTTATGTATCTTTTATATATATTATATATTTAGATTTATATACATATATATGTATACATATATATATACATATATATATGTTTGTATATATAGTGTGTTGTTTTCACTGCACAAAGATACCATATATATGTATATATATATTTATATTTATATTATATAATATAATCAATGTAATTTTTTTTTTTGTATGTAATGTTATTATTTTGTTAAACAAAATGTTTTTGTTTTCCTTTATAAAGAAAATAATTAAATTATTATACCTGTTAACAATTGATTTTGTTGTGTGTGTGTGTCTGTGTTAGTGTGTGATTTCGGGGAATTCTAAAATATTTATGTCGATTGGAGAATTCCCCTTAAAAGAAGTACTGTTTTAAAATCAGCATTTCAAAATTGTTAGTAAGAATGTAACGTAAAAGAACAGATGTTTTCATAATATTTCGTAGTAAACACAGGTTTTAAAGTCATTTATTAAAATTAAATACGTTTTCTTTATAACGCACGTAACTATTCGGACTGTAATGTCTATTTAAGATTTCTTATTGCGAATCAACTGTTCCTTTATGTTACATTTCACTTCTCTGCTCTCTTAAACCTTTTTAAGATTTCAAAAATAAGATATTGTTGTTGTGATTTTTAACTGATACAAATGTTTATTTACAATTTTGGTATTTCTCTGTGTTTAGAAAAAAGATGTTTTAATAAAATTGTCTGCTTATGTTTTTGTTTGTTTGTTGTTTACCTTTTATTTCTTCTGTATCAGACTGAGTTTAACATTTCAGTATTATCTTAGAAATTCTACTTGTGTAAGCTTCTTCTTCAGTTTCTTTAAATTTCTATATGTTTTCATTTATTTGGTAACACCTGTTGATATTGTCATTGAGCGTTTTTTATGTTCAATTATTTTGTTTTACTATAGAGACTTTTAAGCATTGTTTTCGGATTTTGGTTGAGAATTTTCGAAAGGAAATCTGATAGTATATTGGATTTCTTTGAAATCCTCAAAAGAAAAAAACACCACTGGAATCTTTCTTCTCAACTTGTTTTTCTAATCGATAGTCTAACAAACAATCAAATGCAGAAGTTTCTTTCAGTTGTTTTTATATTGAAAATGTTATCAACAAGTACAATTTCAGATTGAGATTAAGCTTATGGGAACTAGATTCGCGCTGTGTTTACATTCGAAATTATTATCTCACTTTGACAGTTGCAGTCGCCATTACATTTCCAAATGCAAATACAGCCATTCCAATGAAACAGTTCATCGCAATGTCAAAGATGACGAAGAAGCATCAAACTGGACACAGCACTGGAAATTAGTGCTTTACTTGTTATGATATTAAAATGATCTATATTCTCGACATTTCGCCTGGAATGTTAAACGTTTTGAAATCAGCTGATGTCCGTTAGCCTTATTATTATTACATAAATATATTCTTTTCTAATAGGATTTGTTTATTATGCATTTTCCGGCTTATCAATTTTATAACAGTTTTTTCGTAACATTTGTATAACAGTCATTTTTTTAATAACGTAAATCAATTTGGATATAAAAAAAAATTCGTAATTATTTTTCACAATTTTGTAAACAAAGTATATTTCTTGCATATGTTTCATTTTACAATGTTAATTGAATTTTAATGATGTTAGTTAAAAGAAAACAATTGTTTTTTTTTAGAAATTGACACAGATTTGGTAGGATCTTTTCTTTTTGTTCTCAATTAGTCGATCATTATCGTTTTTAAAAAGGTATGTTTTTATAAAAAAAAAAGTAATTGATTTCGCTTGTTAGCCTTTCTGGGGATTGATTTAATAATTGTATGGTAGGTTCTCGACGATTGTTTTTTCTCTTAGTTAGTTTTCTTTTTTTTAAATCTAAAAAAGTTTATTTAAAAAATGAAATGCCAAAGTTTTACATAGGGGCAAAAAGAGTTTTTAGTTAGTTTTAAAAAATTTGTTTGTTTTTTTAATTTATTTATAATAAATCTATACACATTTAATAAGTTGTTGATCGTTTTTTTGTTTTTGGTTTGGTTTCCTTGTTATAATAGAAAAAAAGTTATAAAAAATGTTAAGTTTTGTTTTTGGTTTTACTACAAAAAAGAGTACACAACATTTGTTGTCTGTTTGTTTGTTAATATTTTAGTCATTCGGGGTTTTTTTTCTCAAAGTGTTTGATTTTTTTTTAATTTGAAATAAATAAATACATAATTTAGGTGCTTTTAGAGGAGTTTCCGTTTTAGTTTTATTTTTACGTTTTAAGAAATATTTGGCTTTTGTTATTTAGTATTTTCATCATAGTTACAATAGGGGTTTTTGTTTTGTTTCAGTTTGTAAGTATGTATGCAATTGAAATGAGCAATCCATGACCCATATAATTATACAATATAATCAAAAAGAAAATATATGTGTATATTGGATTGGATTTTATACAATATTTCCTCGACTTTTATCTAATTTATACACTATATACAGATGAGGACGAATGGAAAGACTATTCGTAGAATGTTATTGATATTGAAGTTGCATATGTAATCCAGCATCAACTGTTCAAGATGTGTTGTATTAGTTTAAACAGATTTGTTTTTCAGCAATCAGCCTAAACATGTCTCTTTACTAATTTTGCCAATTGTATTTACATAAATTTCCAAACTATTAACTTAGTATAACATTTATTTTAATTATTTTCCAGACAAATCTCCTGAAAATCTAATACAAAATCGCATTAATGGGCACAACATCACACCGTTATTTCCCTCAACATTATATTAAGGAAGAAACTTGGGAACTTCTCCAACATTTTTTTAACTTAAACGTCATCAGAAATTTGTCACAGTGCAGTTCTATGAAATTTCACTCACAATAGCGGCAAGTAAAGGCTTGTTTTGCTGACAATCCAATGAATCACTAATTTGGGAACAAAATAAAATTATTTCTGTCATTATATCCAATTTTATAAATAAAACGTTTCTTTAGTTTTATTTTAAGAATAAAACTAAGGTTATGTTGCATTACAGATTAGCTGTAATAATTGTTCTTTTGTGATTGAAATAATAAAAGAAATAAAATCGCATCTGCCAAATAATCTTATAAAACAATTTTAATCTACCCAAAAATTAATCTGTCAGAATAATTATTTTAAAATTACGAATTAATCTGCCAGAAAAATTACCTCAGGTACTAAAAGACACATCGTACTAAAGACACATTTACATTGGTCTTAAAGATGTTACAACTAAATAGAATAAATAGTGGTGAATGTTCAACTGCTTTTATCCGATAGTCTTCAGTTAATCAGATTGCAATTATTCAGAGTCGACTGTATATTTTGTTAAATTTTCATTTAAACTATGGATTTACATATGTTTTATTTGCAATGTAAACATACCAGTTTTTACCTCGAAATTATTGTTGTTTTTGTCTACAAATTATTTTTGAATTCCCTCTCTCTATAACAACTATTGTAGACTTTGCGATTACTTCTGCAGATAATTATCTATATGGATTATCTCTCTGGATTACGTCTGTCCTCATCTATACATTCAACTTATATGGATACATTGATTTTTTTGTTTTGTTTTTTGTTTTTCAATTCATATACACACTTGTTTTTATATATAAATATATGTATGTATGTATATATATATATAACACATAATTTGTCGCATGATAGTTAGTGTATTTGGTTTTGTTAGGTTATCGTTCGTAGTTTTAAATGTCATGAAGGCAAATGTTATGTTCATACTTTTTGGTTTTCGTATTTAAATAAAGCTTTTTGAGAGATGAATAAAAAGTAGAGGCTCGGATAAACTGTTAGTGTTAGAGTGTTTGTTGTAGTCGTTATAGATATATATATATATATATATGATATATTGTTTATATACATATACATATACAGTATAATTCAGTTTCATTGGAAAATGTTATTTGTTTAATAGTAGTCAGAGTTTGAATGTATGTATATCGGAATGATTTGCTTTCGAGTTATTATTTCTTTTTTTTTCAACATCGATAGAAGATTGTTTTGGTTTTTGTTTTTTTCTTTAAATTATTTTTTTTTATACACTTATAGTTAAGGAAGAAAAGTGTGGAGAGTTGAATAGATCTAATATATATAAAATATAAAAACTAAATATAGTTAGTGGGGAGGGGTAGGGAGAATGGAAAAGTAATCTTGAAAATGATTTGCTTAGTTTTGTGTTTAAATATGCTTTTCCCGGAATTATATTCCGTTTTTGTTTTGTTTGTTTAAATTAAGCATCTTATCAGCTTTAAACAATATTTTGTTTGTTTTTTATATTATGTATGTTTTATCTGTTTCATGATCGGTTATAACGAGTTTTACTCAATATTTTCAGTTTCCAATTATTAACTTTCTTCTTTTCCCAAAACTGGTCTAGGGGTTTGGTTTTGGAGAAAATTAAGGTTTTTGTTTTATTTCCAGAATAAACAAAAAATTAATGCAATTCCCGTAGACAGTTTTGATGACAATTAAATAGTTTATCAGGGGGTAGAGGATTTCGGTATGAACTATGGAAAGAAAAGGCATTTTATGCTAAGTTGACACTAAAGCAGATTTACATATTCATTTAATAAGAAAAAGTAATGGAAAACAATTATTTCGAAATCCTCCTAAATCTTGTTCGCATTTATACGATTCATGTAAGCTTATGGATTTTATCCGCAAATGTCAATATAAAGTTGATTTTTTTACTTATGATAGGGTTGTTATTAACCGAATAGAGTTATGCTGCCTTAGTGTCAACAAGGCTTTAGACTACAAGAGCTAAACACGACATTTTAATAACATTGATCTTCATTATCTGCCAATTACAATACAACAAAATGACACAGACAGACGTCTGAAGCCTTGATCGAGATAACGCTGTGTTCACATGCGCACCACAAACCACATTAAGTTCGCATAAAATGGCTTCTTATGGACTATTCGCATATAGTATAAAAAATCTATTACAATTTGCAATGGTAACTGAGTGCAATCAGGTGCATTTCGACGACACTCGCTTATTCGATTCTAATCTAATTTAAATAAACTAAATCTATTAAAATCTGCATGAAAACGAAATCTTCATTAGCTACGATATTCGTATTGCGCTAAGGAGGTTTTCGTTCGCGAATCTCCATTCAAACTTTAATACATTTCTTTATTACGATTTTGCTAGCATATGTTGTCAAGGTATAATGATTCTATACAAACTGTAACAGATTTCTCTACGAAATTCCTTTAACTAAAATTGTATTAGTCAAGTTACTAGATTACCTGAAAGTATACCGGATGTATTCCCAGTTAAACTCGACGTACAGGCGCTTATCGTTTCATTTGCTATATTGTTTAGCTGCAGGACTCATTAAATGGTTAGGCACGACTTTTTAGCTTGCACCAAAAAAAAAAACTCTTCTTTTTTGCAGACAGCTGCATTATATCGATTAATTGGTATTTAGTTCTTTCTCCGTTTCCGCCTAAAGTCTATTATAGTCCAAAACCTTCTATTCTTCATTGAGAGTGAAATCAAAAGATATAATTTTTTTTCTTATTTTTGTTGTGTTTTTTGTTTCATATGCCACTTATTTCTTTGATTTTTTGGGTTTTTTATCATCGGAAGACGCTGTCACTACATTATTTACTGCAGCTGAGGCAGCAGCGGATGTTGTCGCTGCAGCAGCCGAAGTCGATTGTTGTTGTTGTTGACTTTTTTCAAAGATCTTCTTGACCGAAGGCTGTTGTGCCGAAACCTGAGTTATGGGATGATTGCCCAACGAAGGTGTAACCGGAGTGTCATCCAAAAACAGTGGATTTTTCACTTCCATTTCACCAGTCTGGAAAGAGTAAAGGAAAATGCACTTTATAACAATTTTGTGGAGATTAAAATTTAGAATTTTCAGTATTAAATATGAGTTACAAGGAGATTTTTGTGTATCTCCGATATTGAACTTGATAACATCGGAGATTGTTGTTAGGCTTTGCCTATATGAACTTATCCACATTTAGCGGATTTCAATTTTCAATAGGAATGTTTTACGATAAATTGCTTTTTTACTCACCGGTGCTAGGCCGGGACACTCGTACACAGTGTAATCGCCCTCTTCATTGTCATCGTCACTCTCCACATATGACATTTCACAGTTCTCTTCATTGTTTTGTCGATTTTCCATAGCGATAATCTGTTGCTTCTGGTGCTGATAGTGATACATTTGAGCACTTTGAGCCAATTTACGATCACCAGATGGTGAGATATCCTTATTGGGACCGGTAACACCATAGGCCGGATAATCGACATCGGCAGCCGCTTTACTTTTGTTGTGGAATCTAAAAAAAAAACAAAAGAATAACACCAGAATATTGTAGCGGGCAAAGTGTTCCGATTGTCTGTCTTAAAATACTCACGTATACCAAGCTATGCCCAAAACGAATAGACCCACGGTAGCGGCTGCACTTACGCCCGCTATTAAAGCCACCACATACATGCCCATCTCTCCCTTCATGCCCAAATGTTCACGCACCACCATGTGCGCTTCATTGGGCCCATCCATCATTTGCGGCAGTTGGCCACCTTTCGGTTGTAATTTATCGATCAGCGTTGTCATATCTTGACGTGCCGGTGCCACGCCCCCCGTTTGCACTTGTATGGCATTAACACCGACGGCCGCAGCTGCTGACGCCGATTGCGGTTTGATTCGGTGGAAGTTGGCGTTGCCACTCTGACCCACAATACCGGCTTGCTGGGGTGGCAATGCCATCGACGATGGATCCTCGAGTATTTTAGCGGCATTATTTGCATCCAACATATTGCCCGTCTCATCTTGCGGTGTATATTCTTCATATTCTTCCAAAACCTGAGAATCTAAATCTTCTTCTTTGTCGACTTCCACACCCTCGTCATCTTCGGCTCCCGCATCTTCATCCCTTAACTCTTCGACCACGTTATTGGTCTCCATATTGCCGACCATATAACCGCCGGCATTCTCATCGGTCGCCTCATAATAACGTGGATCGTTGGGATTCACCGCAAAATTGATACGATCCCTTAGGTTATGCATATTTTCTATGTTCGGGTACTTGTAGCTGAAATCTTGATTTGTATTATCGTATGGTTCGTACTGAAGGTTGTTGTTGCCGACGCTGCTGCTGTCGGGATTACTGTTGCTGTTGTCCTTGAATTTACGTATGTAATCATAGTCGTCATCATTCTCAGCGGCCATCGCCGCTAATTGTTGCTGGCGATAACGTTCTCGCATTCGTTCTTCTCGTTGACGCTGCCGCATCAATTTCATGTTGATCAATTCCAAGTGTTGTTCGAATTGTTGCTGCAGCCGTCGTCGGGCATTCTCTTCCATGAGTTGCGTCAGAAAGTCTGAATTGACTTCATAAGAGGAGCTTTGTTGAGCCGGTTGTAAAGGTCTACGACGAAGGCCTGAAATTGCAACAAGAGTGGTTGGAGTGAGGATTTATTTGGATATCAAATAATTGGGTAGTAATTCAGTTACTGTCAATGTAAATATCCCGCTATCGTACAATTGACAATCGCCGGCGGAAATAGTGCAAACTTATTTCCAATGTCAACTCACGGCCCAGAGTATCCAGAAACATGGACTCTTTATAGTTGTCCATTTCCAGCTACTCTCGAAAGACCATCGTTTCTGACGAACAAGACACACTGTAGCATCTGGTGATCAGAAAACCGGCACGTAGAGAAGTCAATGCATCCTCAGAGAGTGACATTTTGGGGAGGACTTTAAAGGGGTGATATCATAGGACCATTTTATGCAGACAAACCTTTAACAATTCAAGCCATTAAGGCCAATATCAAGTAATTCATTCGTGAGATAGAACCAGTAACATTCACCAGGGTCTTGGAAAATTTGGTGGACAGTATGCAATGGTTACGAAATCGTGTTCCATAAATAAAGGAAATGTGTGATCTTTTAAATCAATCAAATCATTATATTCTTTGGAGTAAAAATTTGACTTTGATAGACTGAAATTATTTCATGACAATTTTAAAAATACATTTTGAACTTCTGATAACCTTTGCCCTATACCAGAGTTTCCAAATCAAAAATAAACTAATTTTGATTAAAAATTAATGGCACTTTATATTCAAGACTCCACCTCCAATTATTAGTAATAAAAAATAACTACGTACATACGTAGCAAACTATTTTTAGATGAAAACAAAGAAAAATCAACAACAGAACTCAATTCAATCCCACAATACTACAGTTTATAACGGCGTTTTTCTGTTGCTGTTGTTGTTGGTCGTTGGTCCTATACAATATTAGCCCTTACGTGTTGAAATATAATTAACAACCGAAAAGTCCATAACAAACCGAAAATAACTACGAACAAAAAAAACACAAAAATAAATGCCGAAAAAACAACTATAACTACCGTCAAACACCAACTATTTTTGTAATATCTATTTTTAGCAACCAAGAAGAAAGAACAAACATACACATACACACATATATATTTACATACATATAAAGGCAAAAAAAAGCAATGAAACACATTTTATACATGGAAAACTGATATAATTCGAAAAGCATTTGAATATAGCAGCAGGGAAGGTTGGATGGACGGACGGACGGGCGGGCTACCAAGCACTCCACCAACAAACTAGTATTGGATTATCACCACATACGAGTACTGTAGTTGCTGGCTGCTTTAAGTTCAGTTCAGTTCCGTTCATTTCTTTTATTTCATTGCAGAGCATATAATTGTTATTTGGTTCCACCATTTTTCTACCCATACCTCATTGCCTACTTTGGTATGTATGTGAACCCCCCAGACATTGACGTCTTTTATCCCTTCTTCTTGTTCTTTTTCCGTGCTTCTTCTACGTGGTATATGTACATTGTACAAGTATGTATGGAATATAACTGGTAAAGTTCAATCGTTATTAAGGGGCCAACACTGCAAACCAAATGGGCAGCGGGCAACAGTAATACAAAAATGTATGGATATTTTCTCTATCTCTGTTAGAGTGCCTGCTGTGTGTGTGTGTATGTATGCATTCATGCAGTATCAGAAAAGAATAAAGATTTTGTTTTTGTTCCTTTTTATGATACAGGTTGTGACGTAGAAAGAACTGAAATGAAAGCACGTAATATTCTCCTAAGCCCCTACCATTATCACTATCGCCCATATCATCATCAGCAAGCTCACACCACCAAAGCACATTCAACAACCACCACAATCAGTTACCAACAGAGTGAGGGTTGTGTAGACCAGAGAGTGGTGTATGATAAACGCAACCAGTGTTGCCAGTTAGGAGTTTTGCCCCTACATTATTTCGATCATTCTGTTTTTCTTTTGAAGTAATGCTCTGATTTCCTTTGATAAATTGTGAAATTTATTTGAGTTTTTTCTATTTATGCGAAGAAAGAAACAGTGACAATAATTCAGGCGTGGATTTCTATCTGCCTGGACCTCTGTCAATTTGCAAAACAGTTGTACTAGATTAGCGACTAACATTCAGTAAACGTAGCCTAAGATAATTGTCCTTTCACTCATCTAGTAAATGTCGTGCGATGAAGATGAATTACAATACATTTTGTTTACAAATATGCATTTATGTTCAAGGTCTGACTAAAAATTGGGACCGTACCCAGGGAGCCCATTGAAACCCATGGTAAACAAACAATTCCTTACCATTCCATTAAGAAACTGAGGGGGAACTTCTCTGTGTACAGACTGACGGAGACTACTTTTTAAAGCCGGTGCCTTTTCTCAGATTTTAAAATGGCTTAGAGATTACTAGCTTTCTCCGTAAATCGTCGGCATTTGCGAGGTGGCAAACGAAATTTGTTTAGAACGTTCGTTTATAGGATACGAACCTGTGTTGGTCGTGTGATAGTCGCACCACACTCTACATACCTATCACACGACGGCCGACACAATGAAATATACATTTCCTACGAATCTTTTATGATACAAGGAACCGTATATAACCATAAATAAATGGGTAGTTAAATTAAAGAAAATTTCGTAACAAATACAAACAAATCCTTCGAGTATACATTCCTATTTTGGAACATAATTCATCCAGGAGCCTGCATAGATTCGACCCCGGCAAAAATTTACGATGTTTAAAGCTGCTAAGAAGCTGTTTTTTTGTTCGATTTTTTTTTTTGGAGATTCAAAAAAAGAAACTGGCAACCCTAGCCGCATCCTCAAGGAGGCAGACACATAAAGAGAATGAGAGAGTGTGATGGCACGTAGGGAGCAAAAGGATGAGAAAGATGGTGGTTTGTATTGTTTGTTGAGTAGCCTACTGAAAAGTTGCAATAAAAGAATGTTGGAGTGCTGCCAGATGGATGGGGGTAACTGGTGTGGAATGTGTCGTTAAGCGTGCTCGGGGGATATTCGAATTGTTCAAGATTGCAGAGCATTCTTAAAATTCTTCTTTGAATGAAAAAGAATTCTGTTTTATTATTTCACTTAAATGCATACATACGCGTATGCGCTCACATGTACATACACTAGCAGCATAAGATTAATACATTTTGCTAGTATGTATTTATGGTATGTCCTCTTTTTAAGTTAAAACGTTGTATAAATTTATAACAGAAAGATTTCATATTTATGGAATGCCTACGTACATATGTATGTATGTGCTCGACCCTTTTAGACCAGACGAACAAAGAGAGTTGGTTGTTGCTCTGAAACACCAACAATTATGTTTGGTCAATTTTTTTATGGAATCGTCATAAACGCTGGAGCCAAAACTACATGCCACCGTTCTGTGTGCGGTAGATTTAAGTTATTTTACTGTTGACCAAATAAAATGGGGTTATAAATACAAAGAAAATTAGTATTTCGATTAAAATTTTTGCAAAATTGTATAATTACATTTGATTGGAAATGTAGTCGCATGTGTCATATTGTAGCCAAGAAAATAAGACCAAGCTCTGTGGTTCTAAACACTATAAGTTTATTAGTTATGCAATCTATGGAACAGATAATAAATGACATTTTCACAATTTCTGCTTATTCTAAATTTAGAGCTGATCAACTGTTATACTAACCGTTGTCAGTTGTTCGACATGACAAATTTTGAGTTGTACCTTTTTAAAAGAATGTGTGTGATATAGCCTCACTCACAGGCGGCTATATGCTAATTTGCTGGCTTTCACCGTTACTTGTGTTGAGTATTCAAATTAAATGGAGCTGTTTTTAAATTCAGTGAAAATCCATGCATTATTCTAGTAATCCAGGGATATTCAATATATTCCCCTATGCATTTAATATCGAAAATTCCTATTCAATAGTCACGCAACCATGCCCTAGGTTGTAATTTCGTTTTGGAATGTAAACTTCACCTGCGACCGCACATTATGTTTAAGTCCATCGGTGTATATCATTGAGGGTTCTACTGACCATTGGGTATTTGCTAAGTTTGAGCCTGATCTGCCAAGTAGTTTGTTGTCAGCGGTAGGTAGAAATATCAATGCAACAAAATACAAAGAATAGAGTTTGTTTAAACTTCTTTTCGCCCCAAATGCAAAATTACCCCATAAAATAAGATGGTCCAAAAAAATCCATACAAAATTGGCTATTTTTTTTTAAATATTTTTTATAAGGAAGTATTTGGTTTATTTTTTACAGTGCCAACGTTAAACGCCGTGCATACAAAAGCAATGGATAACGTTGGACAATACACCGAATAAAACAGAGATAAATAAAAAAGTATAATTGACATATCTGATCTAAAATGTATTCGATGTCGTTCATATCAGAACCGCGAGTCATTGTTCTACTACTCTTCGAAACATATTGACCGGAACGTTCGCCACTTCCCGATTGAAACTTTTTCTGAGCTCCCTTAACATTTTGTCATAAACTACAGACTTAGCGTAGCCCCTCTATGAAAGTACAATTGAATGAAGGATCTCAAGCCGTGCGAAGAGCGCCAATTATATTTCTCTGTAGGATTTTGGAGATAATTAGTTTGGCAACATACGATTAGATTTTACAAAGGATATTGTGCAAAATGTTCTTAAAAATAAATAAATAAATATAATAATACAGTGGACTGTATAAATGAAACATTTAAACTAGTAAAGGTTTGGCAACTTGTTTTTCCAATTGATTGAATTAAAATGATCATATTGACGACTTAGTTCCTTTGTCTGAAAAGGCAAAGGAAGAGTAGTTTGAACACATTTATTTGCCTTCATTAGTGAAGCTATGAACAATCTTCTAACAGTAAATAAAAATACGAATCCTAAAGCTCATAAAATAGTAGGAGAATATGTTAATTGAGCAGCAAGGAATGGTATTTATTTAAAAAATTGGCGTGTTAACTCAACTCTTTTCCTTAAATACTTATCGTATTTCTCTCGAAAGATAACCTTTAGCAAAATTATTAAGCTGTGGACCCACTATTTAAAGTCATCTTCGAACGGCTAATTTATGCACATGGCTTTACGATTGCGATAATGCCTGAGGTTCTCGCCAAAAATGTTAACCATGTTTGTCCAGGCACTTCTTTCTTTATTTTAACATAACTTCAGGTTGTCATTAAAACAATTGACAGAGAGTTCTACATAGTCTAGAAAACACTAATGCAATGCCCATTATACAGGAGATAAAACATAATCAATTTGCAAAGAAATTGTGTCAATATGCCCTAAGCTGATATCTGGCAATATTTGTTTGTAACATTGCAAATATTTTCCAGGATGTTTTAAAGTTTTAGAACCGATTACTGTAAGAAATCATTGTCCCTATTCAGATTGCATGTATTGGATGTTCCTACGGAAAACTCAGGCCAAAAAATAATGTATCAGTCGGTCTGTCTGACTAGGCTCTTAAGTTTATCTATTTGTTTGAACATCACTTATGGCTAGAAAAACCCTTTAGTTTTGAAATGTTGCAACATTGTGCCAGAAAAACTAAAACGCTGACCTTTCAGTTACATTCATCTGTATGGTTGTCTGTGTATGAGTCATTTTAATACATTTAATTATATTTAACCGGACTGTTTCTGAGTCAGTATCATTTTGAAATGGCAACGACAGAAAAAAAGAATCATAATCCCTCCACAAGCAACTGCATGTAAATCGTTCTTTTCCTCTTGTAATTAATCAATCTGGCCCACTTTTCCCCACCAATGTGGCATCCTGTTGTTTGCTCTCGCTCTCTCACTCGGTTACTCTGTGATAAATTCCTACCTCAAACCCAGTTGTCTTGTGCTTACACCCCGCCGCATGCATGCTTTGATGGAGCAATGGAGAGAGTGTGGTTCTATGTGTGTATAAGGAATACACACATACAAAGTGGTTTTATGCTGCTGGTAGTGCTGTTGCTGTTATTGTTGTTTCTTTCTTTGAAATTGGAAACAGTTAAAAGCGGAAGTCGTCTAAATGTCGACAACAAGTCGTTTTTGCATTTTACTTGGGTGTGTGTGTGTATGTATGGATACAACATTGTTGTATTTGTTAGTTTAGTTTATAACTTCGTTTTAAAATTTCTCCCTACTATGGGTTTTGGTTGGGTAGTTATAAAACCAAACCAACCAAAAGGAAGCAAAACACACAACGCTCCGTACGCATACATATGTACATTGTACATGAAATAAAGGAAAAATCTGAGAAGAAAAAAAATGCCAGCAACAACACAGACCAGATACACATGTTTGCGAAAAAAA
Source organism: Hydrotaea cyrtoneurina (assembly GCA_958296145.1). Lineage (NCBI taxonomy): Eukaryota > Metazoa > Arthropoda > Insecta > Diptera > Muscidae > Hydrotaea > Hydrotaea cyrtoneurina. The sequence goes on along the minus strand of OY282516.1, from coordinate 66,445,342 downwards.
AACAACAAATCTCGAGAATGAGTTTCGTTCTTTCTAGCGTTTTTTTTGTGAGAGGATCTGTTTTTGCCCCTTGGATGGGGAGGTAGGGTAAGAGGGTCTTTTACAATATGAATGGATGGTTTTTTTGCGTAGGGCTGCCTGCATTTTTTCATGTATGTAGGTTTGTACATAAATGGACGAATAAGTATCTACATTTGTACTTATAGTCATGTATACAATGTACATATTTTTTTTTCAGTTTTCATGATGTACATATGGTTCAAAGGTTAAACTTAAATTTCATTTCCATAATGTTAATAATGAAGGCATTAACAATGCCAGAGGAAGGAGGCCACAACTACTGGTGGTGCAATATGTTAGTAGACTCTTAATAAAAGGACAAGGGAGTCTGGCACGGCTACCATCTCCAACCAATAGTGGACAAATGTATGCATATATATGTACATATATATATATATATAAATACATATATTCTATGTATATAGTGTGTAATTGTTGGATATAAAAAATTACATTCATAGATAAGCATTTTGCATTTATGTTTAACGTACCTGGATAAATTGACATTTCGCATTGACCCAGAATGCTAAGCATTACAATAATGGCCACAAGTGTTTTCAAGCATACTCCACCACCGCCCACAGTTAACATATTGTTGGTTGGTTTTCTTGTATTCCAAATATTAAGAGCAGTGAAATGTTGTTGTTTTTTACAAATTCTTTTAATTTTTTTTTCGTTTATTTTTTTATCGACGTTTGGTCACTGTGTTCATCAATTTTTCACTTGTTTTCTTTAACAACTTATTGGCTATTTTTCGATTTCCCCACTACCATATGGCCGGTCATTGTTGCAATACCAGCAGCAGCCTCAATGCCTTTAACCTTTTGGCTTGTTGGCAATTATTGATTTTTATTTGTTCTCGACGGGGTTTTTTTTTGGTTCTTGTCCCTTTTATGGCTGAAGGGTTGTTAAATTATGTTGCGTTTAATGCAATTCAATAACTACAGGATTTTTGTGTAATTTTTTTCGAATCGTTTTAACAATTTTGTTCGGTTGTATTTGTTTTGTCGGTCTTGAGTGAGATTTTTTTTCTTTCTATGCGCTCTGCTTGGTTGGCAAAATGTTGTGGGGGCTTTTCTTCTCTGTGTATGTGAATTTTTATTGTGTGTATGTATGTGTGTACGATGGTTATGTTTTTGTTGTTGCTGTTGTTGTTTCTTTCCTATTTTGAACTGTGTAATATTTAATGAGCTTTTTCGTGCGTTATAATTTGGTTTTAGTTTCGTTACGATACGTCGTCGTTCAATGTTCCCGTTGTACTGTGTGAAGAATTTTTTGTGATGCCGTTACTTTCGTGTGTGTTGTGCCTTCGCCGTTTTGTTGTTTCGCAGGCGAAAGGCTCGTGTCTGTGACGCAAAATGTTATAACACCTCCGCATTCTGTTAAAATGTGAACTGAGTTGTCTTCGTCGTTCGGTTGTTGTTTCTAAGAACGAACCTTCTCCCTGTGGTATAAGCCCACCCGAGTATAGGGGTCGTAATGGTTGACTGTATATAGCGGACGATTTGTAACAAGATCAGAAGGTCTTCAGGTATATTTTCTAAAGAGGTAGAAACACAGATAACAGTGATCAAAAATCAGTTTTAATAAGATCGATCCTGAAAATAGAAAATAAAATACACGTCATTCAATAATTTCTATATTTTGTATGTCTCCGTCAGAGTCTCTTAATTTGTTATGATTACCACCGTAAAGGCAAACCCTCACTACACCAAGGTAACCAATATCAATTTAACTCAGTAAACCAACCAAGTAAGCCCGTAGAGCTAATTCCAGACTTCGCTGCATGGGCGTAAACTCCGCCTTTTAAAAAAAAAACAAGGAAAATATGTCATCGAGTCTTTACCAACAACAAACATTACAGAAAGGGCCTTAAAGTTATTTATAACTCAGATCCGAAATGGATACCTTGCTGCAATCAAAACAACTAATTATGAAACTAATAATTGTACCAATAAAAAAAAGATCGAAAAACAAACTTGACGATTGAAGTGGACTACGACCCGGTACTAGAATTATTACGATATAATGTCTGTATTTCAAAGAGAACAATTGTTACTTCGGTGACAACTTTTGATTCCCGATTTAAATCTGTTCTATAGAAAAATTGGCCGAGATGTAAAAAAGAAAAACTATTATTTATGTTGTAGGAAACCCTCTGTGAACGACTCGAAAGGGCACATCAGGTTCGCCTACAAGTTTCATTTTGTAAAAGTACCTCCGGTACTAGAATTAGTACGATGTAATGTATTTCAAAGAGAACAATTGTAACTTCGCAGACGGCTTTCGTGACCGGATAGAAATTTGCTCTATAGACATTCAAAAGAAAAAAATATTATTTATTTTGTAGAAAATCCGAATTACGCCAAAGGCAACACCAGATTCGCCTAACGCCATGCCATTTCATAACAGTCTTCCCACACTACGCCATATAAGAACCCGCAACACCACAACATAGCTTTGGCATAACCGGCGCCTGCGTAATATTTCAAAGCTTTGCCCGAAAAGTAGAGATAATAACATTATAGGTACGATACGTATGTTCTGTGGATGTTTGTAAATGTCGTTCGTTCGTAAAACCACCGTACGTACGTACGTAGGCAATTGACGAAAGCTGTGTGTGTGTATGAGAGGCGGGTTCGGCAGGCGGCAGGACGCTGTCAGTGTACTTACGTACGTATGAACGAACGAAAAACCTCGTATGGAGCAACAATTTGCCAAATAAAAAAAGCTGTGGACACAGATATCGCGTCGTACATTCATTCCGAACTATTTTCTCTATTGTTGCGGCTCAGGCTCATGTCTCTGTGTGTGAGTGTGCACTGTTTTATTTTTAGCCGAGTTTGGGGGTATTGGGATAGGACACTCGCTCTTCTTTTTGGTTAGCAAACGAGCAAACATTTTCATCAATGAATTTCCCTGTACGTAGTCAGTCTTTCTTTCTTTCTTCGTTTGTCGTTATATTCATCTTCTTCTTCTAGTTTTTTTTTTTGTAATACGCATATGCGCATTTCGTTAAACCCGGGAAATTCAATGAATTTCCATTCCATTAAAATGTAATGATATCAAACAGCGCCAGTAACAACAACTTTCACAGGCAAACAAAGCAACAACAACAAACAAACGGTATATAATCAACATTCTAGACAGCCTATTTTAAGTTTGACATTTGTTGGACATGTTTCGGTAGATAAGCAAGCAGCGAGAGCGTAACGTGTCTTATATTTCAGTTCATTCAAGGTGAGAAAACTGCCAGGAAAAGCAACAAACAATCACGCACACCTGCATACATATATATTATATATATAAACATATGTATGTAGTATATATACGTATACGATATTCATTGTGATACATTTTTATTGATGATAATTATGGTTATTTCATGATAAGGTCTGTGTGCATGCATGTGTGCGTACTTGCAATATATTTCGAAAGGATATTAATTAGATATTAGATATGAGGAGAAATCAATAAACAAAAATAGAGAAATGCAAATACATACACTAGGTGACAGAAGTCAACACTCTTATATATATGTATGTATATTAGTTTGCATTTTTTTTATTACACATATTCATACAAATTTAAAAAACCTTTGTTAAGAAAAAATGTGTGAAAATTGTTTTTGTAGTTTCCTACATTTTTTTAACATAGGTTTTTTAAAATTTTATGAATACGGGGGTTAAAACGTAACAACAACACTAACTACATTTTTATTCTAAATCCAAAAATTAATAAAAATGGAACCTTTAAAAACCTATACCTATAAATCTATAAACCCTAATGTACCACTCTAATAGCAACTGAGATATGATGGGTAAGTACCAGAAGGTGGTGCTTGAGCTCAATGACTTCAAAGACAAAAAAATCGGCCTCGAGACAAAAACATCGATGTATCACACTTTAAAATCCGTTAATAAATGCAGAAGTTATATAGAAAAATGTAAAAGCGCGACCCCTACGTTCGGCATAAAAAAATAAAAAAAAAAATTTTGAAACTACCTTTCAATAATACTTCATATTCGAAGGTGTACGGCGACCTTTTTTTTTGAGTTACGCCCTAACCAAATCGCAAAGTGGCTGCCCTATGTCCTCGGTAGCTTCACGAATTCTATCTTTGAGGTCTTGAATCGACGCTGAGCTGTTGACAAATGTCAAAGAATAAAAGCTACAAAAGTGACAGCTACCGACATACCGGGTGATTCAAAACACCTTTTGTTGGAAACCCCTGTATATATATAAAACTGTTGATTAATATTATTGGGCTCGTTGCAAAATTGAATTAAAAGACAGCATAGTCATGTCCTTTTATTTTGGATTTAGTCTAACTTGACTTTAAACGATGTGTGAGTAATAGAACTTTCTACAACACAATTCACGCTCCTTTTAACGTAGTCTGCTATACATTGCGAAATACTTTTTTGAAAATCTAACTATTAAATTTAATAATAATATGCAATGTTGCCACTATTGGCCCTATTTGAGTCGCCAAATCTGACAGCCCTTGTCAACACAACAAACAACTGCAACCAACTTCGCTCGTGCAAATCATAGTTTGTTTACGAGTGATTAATACCAGAGATGCAAAAGTTGGTACAATTGTACTTTTTTTAGTATAATATATAATGGAACCCAGGGACTATTTTCGAACTAGTTTTGATGGTCGGTTTTGAGGTCTGGAATATTAAAAATATTTCCTAATGATAATAAAAATACTGAATCTATATACTACTAGAGGGATATTATCCATTACACATTCATCGTATCAAAATATAACAAACAAAGGAAATGCTGAAGTGTTTCGACTGTCTCCAAAATAATCCAAATAAGGGATTTGTGAAAGGCAACTAATCATGCTGCTACAATTTTGAAATGACTCAGAATTCGTTATCAACTTAGCAACTGATAGTCTTTAAACATTAATATTTCATTTCATTTATTTCTTCCAGACTTGTAATTATAAGCCTGTAGGCCAGATTAAGCAAATTACAAAAGGAAATCTTTCTTAGTAAGCTAAAAAATAAAATTGTTAAGTGTATCTACCAAGAAGTACCTTTGTGCCTTTTTTAATTGTTAAGTTTTTTACATAAATATGTAAGTACAAATTAATTTTTATGTACGATTTTCGTTAATTTTTAATAATAAAGTATTTAAAAAAAAATAGTATAATCGGACTGAAAAAGTACACTTTCTCTTGAAAATTAGTACACTTTTGAAAATCTCATTTTGCATCCCTGATTAATACACTACTTGTAAGCAAACTCAGCTGTCAGAAAGACGTCACTTTATACAAAGAAAAATCACTGTTATTGTTATAAAGCAAATAATTTTTTTTATAAATCACATTGAAATGGCTGCTTTAAAAGGTAAAATTAAATACACAAGAACAATCCTGTCTCTCGAAAATGCCTAATAAAAATACATTTAAATTCTTAATTTCACACAATTTATCTTCGAAAATGAATGAAAATACAACAAAAAATTTGCAGCGTAAGTTCTGTAGATGATGTTTTCTTGTTGTCTGCTGTAAATGATATTTATTTCTTGTTTATTCTATAGTTTAATTGTGTGCGCATTTATGACATGTGTGGGAATGACATTCCTTATTTTGGCCTGTGCCGTGCCTCAACAAAAGATTTTCTACCCCTTCTTCGTGCTGCTTTTCTATGTCCTTTCCGTGCTGCCCATGGTGATAGCCAATCGGATAAATCCCGGCTCAGAGACAAATCCTAAATCTGAATTTGCTTTATTTTTAACCGCCGGAATGGTGTTAAGTGCATTTGCTTTGCCTATAGTTTTGGCCCACAGTGGAGTGGTAAGTAAACCCACCCCTTCATACGTGTAAAATTGCGTATTACGTCAACCGGAAGTATTCGGAGGAGTAGTAACATATTAATCTGTTTTCAGATTACCTGGCTGGGCTGCATATTAACATTGGTTAGTAATATCATTAACTACTTGACCATATTTGGTTATGTTATGAGAGAAAATGATACTCCATATGGTGGTATGTTCTAAATTGTGAAAAGGCATAAGAGCAATTCTTCCCTGAACGCTGCAGTCATCTATACCTTCGGTAGGCATATATATGATGAGATGATATATACAAATGATAATAGCAACATTATTGGCGGTGGAAGAAAGCAGAGTATTACTCATATAATTGGTACATTAAACATTATATACATATGCTGTTTTTTTATATATTATATACATTTAAATAGGCATCAATCGAACACTCATATTAATTCTTAATCTCATAGACGTTAAGATTACAGAAGAACAATTAATAATAAAAATTAAACAAACCCATCACCAAAGTAACTTTTTCTGCTTGTATGGACTTCAAACAAGTTCCGAATGTGGTGATCTGTAATCAATTCCGTAAAAGTGCTCAGATTTCTGGTAAATCTTAAAATATATTCGCCTCTATTTATATTATTATGAAGTACATTTTCTCCGGCCACTGATATTTAAATCTTTAATTGGTGAAATTTTTGGGTACATTGCAAAAGTTTTTGCTTTCTAATACTGAATATTATTTCGAAGGATCAGAAAATGCCGGATGAAATGTATTCCCCTTTTATTCAAAATACAGGGATTTTTTAAAATAATATAAATGTGAAAGTTTCTCAAGTTACGTTGATGTTGTGATCTTCAGGGACGAGGTTCAATGGGTACGTCAGTAAACAGAATTTTTTAATTATATCCGAAGAGCAGCCAGAGGCTGTTCAAGAGCTGACAATGTACACTGAAACATGCAGTGTTTGGTGCAGGTTTATGGGCCGACTGCATTATTGGACCAAACATTAATGGCCGCGGTCAATGGAACAAGTAATCATTCGACGGTGACGTACTACATTTTTGTGCGAAATGGAAGAATTGGACTAAGTTGACATGGTTTCAACAGAACGGTGTCAATGTCACACTGCACGCGATACCTTGCTGCCTATGTTTTGGGTTAATGGTATTGATTTATCGATCAAAAAATACATTTCATTCACATGATCAAACTTACTGCGGTTTCTTCAATTTTCAAAAACAAAAAATCATCCTTTAGTTTCTGATGATATTCGAAAGTAATGAAATAATTGTAATGTATTGTGGGTTTGTATTAAAGAAGGTAAATTTTCAGAAAAGTCATTCGGTTTTGACAAATCTCTTTAAGATTGTAACTATTAATAGGCTCATTCTGTTGAGCTGAATAAAATTGTTATATACAATTTATTTCATAATAAAGAGAAAGGTATGCCGTTAATAATGAAAAAGAACATCTGCCAAATGGCCACCACGGCCTCGCTTACAGGACCATATCCTTTTCATGAAATTTGCCATAACCAAATCGCAAATCGTGGCCAATTGTGATCACCTCTTTTAATAATTTCAATGCGTTGTTGAAGCGTGAATCGTTCCATTTTTAGTAATGGTTTAGTCAAATGTCAAAGAATAAAAGCTTAAAAAGTAACAACTACCAAAATGCCGGGTGATAATAACAATAATAACACATCTTGTCGAAGAACCCTGTACAATTGCCATAATCCATAATTTTTTGCCAACATTTCTTTAGGACTGTCGAAAAATGTCTACTTTCTTATGGTAAGCCAATTATTATTCTGAATTAGATATTAAAAATAGTTAGGTTAGGTTAGGTTGGAACACTCTCACAAGAAGAAGTGCGTTGCTTTGACTGATAGTTGATCTTTGATGTATTGTGATGCTGATTTTTCGTTGTCCATTTCAGTTTTATGCTCATCTTCAATGGCTGAGTTAACTGGTTAAGTTGAAAATTAACAAGTTCAGCTCTTTGGTGGCGTGTATTAATTAACCATGATTAATTTTTGCACTACTTCACACACTGGCTTGAGTTACCTACTTTCATTTGAACAGAAATTGGCCTTTTTGGAATGGATGATGATGGATTGTCTTCCATAAAGGCAGTGCATCGAAGGGCGACTTGTCGGATCTTTTTTTAATCCCCTACGAATGTTCCCGATATTTAGCCAATTTAATAAGGCATATTGTAGGTGTGTAGTGTTTGAACTTGACTTACCTGGACATTCCAGAAGAGCGTTCGCTTTGCTATTTCTGAGACAGTACTTGCGTACACAATGAACTGCATTTTCCAAGCATACATGAAGATACTTTTTCCGTCAATTTATCACACATTATCACTTTGGCGCTCAAAATCAGGACTGATTTTTCTTCCGTTATCCATACCTCAATTTATTCGATAATTTCAACTATCGATAAGTAAACATTTGTACTTGAGTTTAAAGCCGATATGAAATTATCAACGGCGTGAGTAAAATATTTAGATCAGTTGTCATAGCAACCAGCTTCAGCATAGGTGACATTCGAATTGTTCGGAACAGGTAGAAAGGGAATGTGAAACAGTTGGAACAGTCATCAAAGGGAATGAAAAAGCGGAAAACGACGGAGAAGAAGAAGACATTCCGATTTCGAATTTTTCGTTTGGCCCACAAAATAAATTTATTAGTTAAAATTATGGAAAATGAAATGGAAACAAATGTGGCGGAAGCAGAGGAACCATCATTACGTCCACATGATAAACAACATACAATGAACAGAATTCCCCCTTTAAATGTTAAGAAAATACCATTTAATCTGAAGGATAGTGGGTGCGTGCTATTTCATTTGATTTCTGGACCTATGCTAATATTTAACCATTTTAGCAATATTCTAACTATACATCATACAATTAAAGAAAACGATAAAATGCTTCGCATTGTCATGTGCTTGGCGTGCTTCGATGTTCGCGGCTTTCAGTTGGTGGCCGTAGATCGAAGGTGAGTGTGTCGCAAGTTCGGTTGTTCTTCGCGTTCTAATGTTATATTGTTTTAGGGGCACCATATTTGTCTTTGATTTTGCATCAAGGCGCTACTGGCGTCATGTGGAACTATTGCCGAAGCCAAGTGCAATTATATCATCAAGAAGGGCAAACAATCAATACGTGGTGGGCAATAAAGAGGGAAGGCTAGTGTTATTAGATGTTGGTAAGACCTTGACAACAATGTTATTTCGGGGAATCTATTTGCTGTTATTTAAAGAATTCCTTTTCTTTCAGAAATGGCGAATTTCCTCAATTCCCGCAAAATATCCAACGATGCTATCGATGAAATTTCATTTCCTGGACAACCTTTGGAACCGAAAAACCTCGCATTGATACGCACCGGACATTCGGCTGTCCTCATAGATCTCGTTACATTCACATGTACCCATCGCCTAGATTTCGACAAACTTCATATGTCTTTGAAGTTTGCCTCATTTCTGCCTCGTTCCGAACATATTCTAACTTGTTTCAATGATGACTCCTTGCACATTTGGTCCGGTGTTTCATTGGACGTGGTACGTGTCGTGTATCCCATTCGATTGCGTGACAAAAAAATACAAATACAAGCATCCACAGAACCAGTGCCGGAATTTCGTTTAGATTTCGACCAAAACGAGGGAGTAACAATACATAAGAATTTATGTGGCGATGGTACAATTGCGTCATATGCTTATCAAACCAATGGTTCTACAATGGTGTTCTCTACTTATGACAACTATTTATTATTTCTTAGCCCGTATACATTTGAGCTGACTTCCCTGCTACGTTTAAAGGACTTCATTTTAGTGCAACTGGCCGTAATGTCGAAACCAAATGAAAACCTAATAGTGGGATTAACCAATCGTGGTCTAGTTGTTCTATTGGATTGTGGTAATATTGAATTTAAACTGATTGTGGAGATGGGACCCAGCAGATCGATGCGACCTTCTCCAGATGGCAAATATTTGACCATATCACAGTCTACGGGAGAATTATCCGTTTGGTCTTTGTGGCACTTGGTGGAAGTACTACAGTCCCAAAGACAATGTATGACCATTTTACGTTCTGCCTTTAAACAAACCAAACCTATTAAAGTGCCTACCACTGAGTTGGAATGTAAATTCCAGGATGAAGTTAAAAAGCTGCTGACGCCACAGAGATTACAAAAAATCTTACAGGAGTACCAATGCTATCCCGCCAAATATCGTACCTTGATATGGTGTTCCGTGCTTCAGCTACCAAATAATACAGTGCAATATCAGGATCTTCTACAGATGGGAGTACCTTCGACTGTGGCTCAAAGATCGCGAAGTATACAACTGAAAAACGATACCTTGAAAAGAGCGTTGGTGAAGTGTTGGTCATGCCTGAGCCAATGGTGTAATGTTTTGGCACACAATGAGGCATTGCCCGATTTAATATTTCCATTTGTGAAAATGTTCCAGCAAAATGCCTTAATAACATTTGAAATATGTGCAACCTTAATTCTTAACCAATTTCAATTGTTTTTCGAATATCATCCCCTGGAACCATCAAATTACTTGGGATTATGTGCCAATATTTTACAACATTTCGATAAAACAATATTTGATTTTTTCAAAGACAAAGATGTGACTCCCACCATATTTGCCTGGAGTCTTTTGAGGAATTCTTTCAGTGAAGTCCTGGATGAAGATCAGTGGATGTGCTTGTGGGATAATATATTGTCGGCTCCGCCATATTATCTGATATTCGTGGTGGTTGCTTATAATATCATGCAGAAGGAGATCTTAGTAAGGCTTCCCGATAAATTTATCATCGAACGTTTTTACCACGAGCAAAATCCCATTGATACGCGAAAGCTTATAACGAGAGCTTTTAAACTACTTGACAAGTGTCCTAATGCCTTACATCCTAAACGATATCTGAAAAATTTCCAAGCTATACCCTCAAATGTTTATCCGAAATTCCTTAAATATCCCAACAAATGTTTAAGCCAATACGAGGATAAAGTCGAAGACTTACAAACCGTACACTCAGCCATAGATTCGCGTATGCGCGATTTGGAATTGCAGGAACTACAAGTGTTGAGACGTTTAGAAAACGGTCTAAGGCAAGAGGAGCACGAAAAGCGTCTCAAAGAAGTTGAAAAATATTATCAAGATTCCTTGAAACGTGAAGAGGAGCGGTTAAATTGCCAACGTAAAATGCTGTTACTCTATCAGAAGGAGATCCGCCAACGAAAAGGTGAAGTTGCAATAGTTTTACAGGAATCGGAACAGCGTAAGACGTTATTACAAAAAGAACATGAACTGAATTCTTTGCAGAATTATATAGAACAAGAGGTGAGTCTAATGTCGACATGTGTTCGATGATGTATTTCATTCACTCTGACAACGACTACCGATGAATGTTTCCAATTGTAGGGTCCATATTTATTTTGATGTAATCTTTTTAATGAGTTGAATTTCTGTTATATTCTTGTTAACAGCGCATGCGCAATGATATCAATTTAATGTGGGCCGAAGAAGAACTGTACAATCAAGATTTAGAATTACTGGCACAAAAATCCTCGGGGAAATATTTAACACCTTCATTGACAACAAAGTATCAAGATGACATTCAAAGGCTTTACCAGGAGCAAACATTATTAAACAATGATCTAAACAAGGTAAATATGACAAAAAATACGCACTTTGAATAGCATTTAATTAATTGTAAAGGAAAAACAAAAGGCCTTATATGAAAACATGAACTGATTCCAACCCACGAGGTTGGTTCCCTCAATGTTCACAAAAATCTCACTGATTTGGGAGTTATATCAAAACGTTGACCGTTTCACTAGGCTCGTCCAATCACACAAAATTTAGTTAAACCATATGAGGATTTCGTGACAGGCCACAAGTCGGCAAGTACATTTATATGGAGGTAAAGTAAATCTGGAAACTATGACGCATTAAAATTTATAATCAATTTTAACAGTAATGTTTTTGTGTTGGTAATGTCAAACAAGCATCACATTAGCTGATTCATTTAAATTCATAGATTTCTCCCAGGCTTGTAATTCTAAGCCTGTAGTTTAACTTATAGTTTCATTAAACACAAAATTTTAAACATCCAAATAAGTTGTAAAATTGCAGTTAGTCAATACAAATTATTTTTTTAACGTACATAGAAAAACAGAGTACAACGTAAATAAAGGGTTATCTATTTTGTTTTTTAAAAGTAAACCTAAATAAAACATATAAAATATTTTTTTTCATGATATTTCTTTTTTGTATTATAAAGTTTGAACGTTGACATTATGTGTGAAACACTACATTCTTCAATAGCAGGCAAACAAAGGTCGGTTATCATACGACCATAACGCTCCCAATTGACGGTGACAGTCGTTCCCTCGTCGTTTTCGAAGAAGTAAGGTTCAATCACACTTTCGGACCAAAGAGCGCACCAAACAGTGACTTTTTGTGGATGTAATTGCCCCTCTTCGATTACTTGAGGATTCTCAGAACCACCAAATACGACAATTTTGATTATTAACATACCAACCGATTGACCATAATTGCCTCTTAAAGCACGATATGTGGCTGTGCCAGAATCACCATTTTTGTATTAGGTTTTAATAATTTTTACGCGTTGTGTGGTAGTTAAGCGATCCATTTTCGTCAACGTCAGACTTCCAACTGAAAAAAAAAATTGGTTTAACAACTTAATTTGACAGATGTCGAATTCCAGCCCTAGACTTTTGAAAGCACGAAATGGATAACCCTTTACAAGAAACATTTGGATAACATTTATCTTTTTCAACTACTCTGACCTAAGAGGCTTTGTGTGACAAACAGTGTATAATTGTTTCTTTTTCGTTCATTAGATTTCATCATCCGCACCAACAATACCTAAGGCCAGAACAAAAACAACGCAATTGCAAAATAACGTCGACATGTTTGAGCAAGAGTTGGAAAAATGCCAAATGGAATTTCTAACTTTAACAGGACACACTAAAACTAAAAGCATAACGGCGCACGCACACTCATACACGGCAAAAAAATGAAACAAATCCCTACAACAGGACATACGATTTTGGTGGCGACTAAAGCATTCTTTATTTAAATACCTTTTTATTTGCTGTTGTGTATGATGTATTGACCAATAATTAGGTAAGTACACACTAGTAGCTAGGAGTACTTTAGTGTTTTAAGGAATGACTAAACATATGGCGAAAAATCTCTCAATTATATTTTCACATTGGTTTTGTTTTCGGTTTAATTATTTCTGTATTATTTAAATAATCATTACATATAATTTTACATACATATATATTATGTGTGTTTTTTTAATTAATAATTTAAGTATAATTAATATGCATGGATTTCTTCACTCTTCTTCATCTTTCTGTATATATTAATTAATAATTGCATTTAGTTGTTAATATTTATTTATCATTATATAATATGGAATACGTTTTATATTTAAAAAGACAAAAAACAAGTTTTTTTTTTAAATTTAATATTATTTTTTTTTTGTTTGTTTGTTGGTTTTTAGTTTAGTTGTTAATTATACTAAGTTTTTCTCGAGAAATGTATGAGTAAAAAGGGTTTTAAGAGGGGGATATATAATTTTTGCGGTCTGTGTTTATGTTACCAACCATATTTTTGGGTTTTGTTTTTTAATTAACAATATATGTACTTAACAGAGATCGGGATTATCGTCATTGGCCTTCTTAATCCGCAATAGTATGGTGGTGTACCACTGATCGAGGCGCGAGATGCTGTCGTAATTCTTGACAGTCTCGGTGAAGCCATCAATATCTTGTTCCTCCAAGTGCTCACACAATGCCTTGACCAATTTGAATTCCCGTGAATCTTGGAATGCTGGATATAGTTGATTATATTTTTCTATGGCATGTTGACAATTCAAGACGTCCACACTTAGATGGCATAAAGCGGCCCGGAAGAAATATTCCTTGGCGCTGTGTTTTAGTAGAGAAGATTCCAAAGCCGAAGAGCCGACCTGTTCATATATAGTGACCGCCTTGGGATAATCTTCCAGTTGAGCCGCATACTGGGCCACCTTTAATAAACACTTATTGGCCGAACTATTTGACTCCTCGCCCTTGAAGTAGTCGGCAGCCCTTTCATAGTGTTCAATGGCCTTCAACAATGTATTGGGATCACTTTCATACATTTCGGCAATGCTCTGATGATGTTTGGCCGCTGTCGTGAATCTTCCCATGTCCGTATAGATGTCAATGGATTTCAATAAACATTGAGCAGCGGTCTCCACATCGATTTTCTTGTAGCAATTCGAGGCATCCACAAAATTTGAGCCAGCGTCGTGACGACTGCCGGCCCGGGCGTGTAAAGTGGCTGCCTCACAGAAGCACTCACCCGCCTTAGTCCAGTTCTTGGACATTTTGAACATATTTCCAGCTCTCTGATAGCATTCTATAGCCTCGTCTACCTTATTCGACCCACCGAATATATTCCCGAAAAATCCTTTTTGCTGAGTCAATTTTTTTTCTGCGTCTTGCATTAATTGCAAAGCCTTTTGTTCGTTGCTATCACCCATTTTGTTGTACGTATCACTTCTTTTTTTACTTTGTATAGTTTCTGCTTCGCTTTTCAGGTCAAACACAAAACAATTGCAAATTTATTGTGTATATTGTGAAAAAACAAATAAGAATGAAAATTTTCGTTGCTCCGTTAAAAAATTACTCAATGTACAATCGATACGATGACGGGAGGAACACAGTGAGAAGTAAAACACAGATGTGTCATGCGCAGCGCTACCACTTTACTACAATTGTAGTAGATCTACTACTTTTTCTTCATCCTTAAATTTATGTACGTACATTTTGATTTTGCTACATTTTGTGTACATTCGTGAAATAACAAAAAAAAAATCCCGTTATGAATTAGGGCTAGGTAAATTTTTGACAACAGGCTGGAAATATTTGACAACCACAAAACAAACACCAGCGCCGAAGAAGATTGCATAGCACAGACCGAATTGCTGCCGTTGTCGATATATTTTGTGCGGCGGTTTGCCGCCGGTATTTTTCAGTTTATGAATTTCATAAAAGTGTCCCAATCGATTTAAATAAAATAAATTATTTTTTATTTAAAAAATCAACTAATTGAATCTGATTTGATTTTTTTTAAACATAATGTATCCTTTCAAGGCACAGTTTTTCACAATACACTATTTCCCAGTGTTTGAAAATCTGCTACATTTTAACAAAAAAATGTAGCAGATTTGCTACATTTTCTTCGCCTCAAAGTGGTAGCACTGGTCATGCGTGGTTAGGGGTACACTGTGAAAAAAATGCAGGGCCTGGGCGCAGGCAATGTTTATTAATTTTTAGGTGTAGACATGGCGACAGAGGAATTTTGTTTGTTTGGCTATGCTTTACTTTCGTGATGTGACGGTATTTGGAATCGCAATTCATGTAGTGTACATGCGTACTAGAAACTTTATTTTTTTAAGGAACAGTTTAATGTTTCTGTGGAAACATCTGGGAATATGTTTACACACTGAGTACATTAGAGTGAGTGACTTTTTTCGGCCTTTGTATATACAGTGTACTTTCTCCTGGCGGACACCTCTCATAAAAGTAAAAAAAAATTCAGTACCAATCCGCTTCAGTCCCCTTGGGTACTTCTCTCATAACCGGACAAAATTCTCAGTCCCTTAGGTCCTACATTTATTTTAAAATCGAAATGGACTCCTTGAGTAACATAGTGCACAGTGGCCGTTATGTTAAGGAAATAGGAGAAAATATTCTTGGGGTATTCTGCAAATCATAATTACATCAGATTTATATATAGCTTTCATTTATTGAATACATTATAATATCTGTGGCCACAAGTCATAATAGTCTAACTCTGTTTATCAAGTTTTTTAGATCACTTAAAAGTTGTCCTCGCTTAAAATCGATTTTTAAGTCGACTATAGGCCTTTTTCCCTAGTGTCATTTGCACGATAACATTTCAGTACTTACTGATCGTGACATACAGGGTAAAGGTGACTCTCATCGCCTTTTTCCAGATATACTTAACATGTAACCACGAAAGTACATAGTCTTTGACAAAAGACTTCTGATAGGATAATAATGTGTAGCTTATTTTGATTGAGCACTGAAAAACGAATTTTTTGCTTATACTTTGTTCAATTCGAAATATATTTTTACAAATCTATTTTATCTCTTTTCTGGTATTAGTCTCGGGTTAAACCCGTCAGATTATCGTACCCAGACAGAGCACAATAAGAAAATAGTTCAATATTTTAAACTAATGCCAAAGAAAATAAGGCACGAAATCACTTTAGGAAAGTGTAATTTTTTCTAAAGGTTTCATTTTATTATTTAAATGTTTCAAGTAGTAGTTGAACTTAACATTCACTCCCATAAAGTAGAATTTGTGAAATATTTTCAGTTTGCAAATTGTGACTCGTATTCCCTTTGCAAACTTTTGCCAATCACGCAGAAAAATTAGCATGATCTCAACTTTGGGAAAGGGAATATTTATTTGGGGAAATTTTAATTGTAAATAAATTTGATAAACAAAATAATATCCCCTTATTTTGATTTAATTTCTTGCATATCAACATTTATTCAAACACAGATAAGTTCCATAAACCAGAGTTTTTGTTCTTGCATTATTTTGTTTTCTACTTCTATATCTAATGAATATCTAATTTTTTTATGATATTCAGTAGAAAATTGTCCAACGCTCTTAATCCCAAAATATTAAAAAGGTATATTTACAAATATATAGCAAATTGAACTCTATCGTAAGCACCACACGCCTTTATCCTTGGCCACACAAAAAACCCTCTTCTGTAAAATTCTCTTTTTTGGCGCTTACGTCTTTCGGCTAGGTTGGGGTTCGATGTATTTGCATGACTGTCCACTGTTTCATCATCTACCTTCATCAAAAGGTTTTGGGTTGGAAACTTAACTCTAATGAATGCGAACTCATTTAATCTCAAATTTCAGTTTTTTGTAAAAGCATCAACAAATAAAATGTTTTAACAATTATGTCGTTAGGTTTTTCTCTTGCCAGAGATAATGAGTCAGGTTACATAATCAGCTGTAGTTATTTTTCTATACTCTATGCGACTTATCGACTTCTCTTAAATTCCACTGCACAGTTTTCGTGCTTTGATTCTCTCTTCCTGTCACTATTTATTTTAGTAATTTTCTACCTACGGGAAACGAGATATAATTGAAACAAAAGTCCTGACAAAGGAAGTTGTTATTGTCGGAATGGAAACATGTGGAATCAATTTTTTCTTGGAAATAACTTTAGGAAAATTTTAAGGTTTCTTGCATTTTATATTACAACAACTCAACAATTAAAAAATTTTGTAACAATTATAATTATATTTTTGATAACTTATTAGGTAAATAAATATTTATTAATATTTTAGAAAAATATTTACATTGTAGGTACAAGGTACATAGGAAATATAAATAAAATAAGGCACTATTGATATATCGATATCCAAGCCATGTGGTACGATTTATTTGAAAATTTGTCCAAGCGTACCGTATGACTACGCTTCATGAAAACTTTTCTCATACAAATCCAAAGAAGTGACATGATATTCATAAGTTCTCTCTTGTTTCGGCATTGTTTTCAATTTTTATCAATTCGATAGGTAAGAGGATTTTTTAAAATCGTCTGAGTATTATTTACATCATTGCCGCAAGGCACAACTAGTTTAGGAATATTCATTACTAAATGTATGGTAGAGGCAGGAATTTGTATTTGAGCTGGAACACCAAAGGCAGGGTTGGTCGAAGATGCTTCAAAAATAAAAATAAAGTTAAATAAATAAATTCTAGCTATTAAATATTTAGAGGGTTGATTGAAAAGTAATGAACCCTGTACATGTTCTAATCCTGGAAGTCACAAAACCTAAATTGTCACCCTCCACCAACGGAAGGTTCGGATTTAAAAAGCTGTTACAATAAATTGATCAGATGCTATCAAAATCTTCATATGGAATAGATGTGATTTTGAAAATTTCAACCGGCGGATGTAAGGACAATTTTTTTGTGTTTATAAGGTTGTCATTTCTTTCCAATATGCTCCGCAATCGAATACTCACCTAGAATGGGTTGTAATGCTGAGGACTGTAGTTTTGCCACCTCGGCCTCTAATAGTTTAACCTTATGTTTTAATTTTTCATTCTCCGTTTGTAAGTCCATGTTTCGTTTCTTTAATTCTTTATGTTCATTTCGCATTTTATGGCGATATCGTGTAGAAGCAGCACGCCTTCTTTCCATAGTATCATCTTTGGACGATGATTTATGGTAGGAAGCTGATGATGATGATTTTGTGGAAATGGACGATTTACTGCACTTGCTGATTGTTCTATCCGGCCATTCGGGAGGCCGGGATTTACTCGATTGATTGAGAATAGCTTTCAGACGTTCCTTGATGGGCAATTGTGATGTGGGTGTCATGCTAGCACTGCTAGGTTCTGGATGTGGTGTGGTGGATGTTACAGAGTTGGATGATGATGTGGGTAAGGAATCTTTAGCGGCGGTGTTGGCTGTAGTGTCTAATTTTGGCAACAGTAGGGGTTTTGTTTTGGTAAATGATTTTTGTGTTGTAGTAATATGGACCGACGTATTGGAAGTAAGACCAGCTTCGGTGGAGGCATTAGGAAATGTTACAGTAATCAATTGTGGTTGTATAAATTGCACAGTGGAGGGCAGGAAATTGAAACTGTCAGCAGTAGACGGAACTATAGCTGCGGGCCTTTCGGCTATGGCCCTGTATTTATTGAGACTATAAGATTCCGCAGATTTTGGTTTAGCTGTTGCCGGAGCTTCTAAGATACTTTCCACCGCCGAAACATCTAGAACTACTGGAGTATCTAAAGTCTGTTTCGTTAAATCTTCACCAGCTCGTATGCCACCCTCAACGACCGCATCAAATACAGGAGTGTGCAGTGATTCTTCATCTGTGTGGAAATTCTGATGTGATCGGGGATGTAGAATATTTTGTTCACAGGCTCGGCGAAAGGTTTCATCGAAGGGATTGACATTACGCAAATCTTCGAATAGACCCACTTCTTCACAGTTTTTGATAAGCCTTGTTGGAGTAGGAGTTTGATCAGCTGGCGTTCAGCAAAAATAACTTAAATATTAGTATTTTCCGAGTTGTTGTCTTTTCGCTTTGTTGTGACACTTACCCACAAATATACTGGATTTTTGGCTTAAATTCAATAGCATTCCCGTGTCGTTATCGGTCTCCTCGTCCTCATCGTTGTGATAACTCATTTCTTTTTATCTTTAGGAGAAAACGAAAATTATATTTAAGTTTTTACTTTTATTGATAGAGGAGGTAAATATTGTGAACCATTTCCAGATCGTTCCCAGAATAACACATGTTTTGTTCTAAGAACAGCTGGTGCGAGTAGCAATCAGCTGGAAATATGTTATGGGATTGAGATATTCAATGAACAAGATGTTTAATGCCATCTTTACGTAGGATTTATGTTTCAAAAAAGGTTAGGCTTCAAGTGCGAAGCCCATCGAAAGTTTTAGCGACGTTATTTTCGGAATTGCTTTTGTAGCAATAATTTAACATTTTTTTTTTTAAAAATGACTGCAATAAACACAATCCACCACGTAAGATGCACTTATAAGGAGAAATCATGGTACAACTTTTGCGGTTTAAAATATTTGTTGAATACCAACATTTTCAAAAGAAAATTCTTCACATTTTTTTTTTTGTATTTTGGTACATTAGCATTAACATGAACATAATTGTATAGTTGCAATCAGTCATAATTTCAGAATTTATTCTAAGATATCATCATTACATATTATTGTTGTGAAATCAGGACTTCAGCTTATTTTCACGAATACAATTTTTCCTTTTTTTGTGTTGGATTTGGAATTTTTTCACAGTTTGTTTTTAATATTTTTTTAACGGTGTTTGTAATATTTGTTGTATATATTTTTCAGTCCTACATCCTACAAAATATTTGTATTTCTTCCTTTGTTTCTTGTTGTTGAAGACAATATTAATTTTAGAACAAAACTAGCAAATTTAATAAAATAACTTAAATTCGCCGTAAAATTCAGAATTTAATGGAGTATATTAAAAATAAATTTAACTAAACATATAAAACCACCATAAACTTTTTTTTTTGTAGGCCAACATGGAAAACATTGTAATCGACCGGTATACAACCAAGTCCATATCAAATCCAATGTGTTAAAAACTGATTTTACCATTTCATACTTAACAATCCCTGACTGTTTCCGTTGGGGCATTTTTGGAAATGTTTTCGAAAGAAATAATTACAAAATAATACCACCTTTGTAAACTTTAATAACAAAAATATAAATTTCGCTTTACTAAAAAAGTAACAAATAATTTTTAAGAGAGTACAATGGAAATCCATTGAAAAGTATATGTTTTCTTTTATATTGTATCAAATTTTGTAATTGTTGTGTTTACTTTTTTGTTTAATTATTTTTTTTTATAGACTATTATTTTTGTTTTGCTTTCCCATTCGCCTCCTTTGACGCTTTTGTTGTGGCGCTTTGTCCAGAGAGCTTTCACACACAGCCGTGCCGTCGTCGCCAAAGCTCTACAAAACAACCACCTGCCATAGAATGTCGCTGGCCATGCTCCCATTCTCTCTATTTCTTTCGGTATGTTTTGTGTCAGTCGAAAAATTTCCCTTTAGTGTCGTTTAAGCACCGAAAGTGAAAAAATCGTTTGTTGAGCAGAACAACGCGTGAACTTGAAAAGAAAAGAAAATATATTTATTAAATACATTAATACACACATAAATCATAATTAATGCTATAGAAAAGAAAAAATATCACAAAATTAAGCAATTTGTGTTAAAAATCAATTTGAAATCGAATGAAAATAGAAGAAAAAGAAGAGAAAATACCGATAAATAGAGTCAACCTTTGTCACAATTAGCACACATATTCTTCGATGATATAGGAAAAAAGTGGTTCTCTATTATACAAAACGACCAGAAAAAAAGATAAAATAAAGCCAAGAAATTTGCAAAAATAAAACCACTATAAATCAATTTGTAATTTATGTATTTGTTTTTGCAAAAATCATAAAACAAAGAAAGATATATTCTTGAATAACGTTTTAAAAAAATATATAAAATTTATTCGATTCCTTTGAAATCAATGAAGTGAAGAAAATTGTTCAGTTTTTTCAGTGAACGTGTCACTCGGTGTCTGTGTGTGTGTGTGGTGAGGAGGAGCGCGCGGTGGTTGTCTGTGGAACACAAGTGGGGCCAACAACGGTTCTTTTTCAGTTTTCGGTTGATTTTTTTACTTGTTTTCATTTTGTCACTCTACATACTCTCTCTCTCTCTCTCTCTCTGTCTCTCTCTGTGTGTGTTGACTGTGTGTTGTGCAGCCAGTCAAGCCAGCAATCGATAATTATGAAACATAAAAAAACCAGTGGTGCAGCTGTGATATTGTCCTCCTCGTTATAAAAAAAAGAAAAGAAAACGCCGTGACCGTGTGCAAATACGCAAGCGGAGCGAAATAGAACGGAGCACACACAGAATAAAGGCAGAATAAATCCTAAATAGGATATAAAAATCAAAACAAAAACAACAATCATTGCAAATAAACACCACAACGACAGTAACTGGAACAGCAGCAAGAACAAGCAGCTGCTACTAAAGTAATAAAATCAAAATTAAAAACTACTTTTTGTTTTTTTGTGTAATTTTTGTCTTTTATTTCCATCCATGTGTCTGTGCCATCTAAATGTTTTTTTTAATTTATTTTGTTGATGAGTTTAAGTTTCTTTAGTTTCTTCTTTTATGAAGAGTATCCGTTTATATTTATATTTTGTTTTAGTTTTATGGTTTTTAAAGCTTTTTATTTAATGGCTTAATTACAGGCTATAAGCAGCTTATTTTAAGGCGTATTACCATAAGATAGATAAGTACATCTAAAAGCCAATTATTCCCATTTACAAGGTTTCAATTAAAATATCACATTGATATTAAACATCTACTATATACCGATATGTGTGTATGTACATTAGGCTGGGTTACATTGAAAGGACAAAAACAATTGACCTACTAACAATTAAATTGGCATACATATATTGTATGGCCATTACTTATGTATTTCAGAGGAATTGAAAATTGTGATATAAATCGTTTTTAAATTATCTTTAAGGAATTCGTTTCGTCCTGACAAGAAACGAAAATTAATTTTGTAACACAAAATTCTACTTGATATCTTTTTTTTTATTGTACTTTTTAAGAAATACACTTTCGAATTCGTGTGATTTACAAATGTTTCGTTTCTCATAACTGACTGTTAATTTTTTCCGACCTTTTTAAACTGTGTAATCCTTTTTAAACTGGAACACAACTCCATTTACAACCCGTGCTATGTTGACAGTAGGACAGCCTTTTACATCATTTAAGTATGTTTTATATGGCTTAATGTTCAGACAGGTGTGAGCGTCTAGCTCTCTGATGATGGTGCCAGGATCAATGCAATACAAATGTGTCATTGATGCCGCTACTCCACCATCCATATCAAACTGTTTCTAGCAGAAAATTCATTCAATTCTCTGCGATTAATTCATTTTAAATTCGATTTCATGGGCATGTGCCTTTTCCGAAAATATGATTCTTCTAGCAAATTCTTAGTAAATTTAGAATAAGTTATGATCGATAAATTCATTTTAAATTCGATGTCATGGGCATGTGCCTTTTCCGAAAATATTTTCTTAGTAACTTGAGAATTAGTCTATGATCAAAAGAAATAGCGAAATGAAAGCCTAGAATTCCTGATTCAAATAAAATTAGGCACGATTCTCCACATTCTGGCACGGCTGTTTCTGTTTTCTTTCGATCTGGTTTTAGTTTATGTTCCTGCACGTAATGTTGGTTTGTATGGTGAAGGAAATATATTTGGGCATATTATTTTATATAAAAAACTACAAAAGATATACAAAGCCTCCCTAATATGCAATTTATATGTCTGTGAGCATGGCAAGTAATTTGCCGCGGAATATTTTGTAAACAACATAAAATCTTAACCCTTTTTGTGACACTGCCTGTCACATGTTAAGAGGCTTACGTATGCCAAAGCTAAGTAACGAGTAAGCTGTTGTTTTCCCTTATGCTGTCTTTGGTGCCATCAGTTAGCGATTCTTGTATCGATAACTACATAGAAATGTGTGTTTTCTTTAATGTCGTTATAGAAACAGGGTGCATAAAGAAACATGTCTGGTAAGAGAACGTTATTTCCCTGCAATCGAACACGACTGTTGTATTTTTGGCGATAGTTCTCGCGTAAAATGACATGGCACAATTGCGAATGATTCCAACCCGAGATTTGTCGGGGCTAAGGGTCACTCAATGTCTTGTCACTAACACTATTTTTTTTATATTCTACACTTTTTTTACGAAATCGCAACTAGTTCAATGTCTATCCGATAGTCTTTGCCGTCCTATATGTAAGACATTAAATCAGTATCGATACGTTGGTGATTTTTTGTATTGTATACTTTTCTTGTTCTTCTCTCAATTTCGATCGATATTTTGTACCCGTGCACGGTGTACATATATTCCCCCCCACCACGCAATGGGTTAATAAATGATGTTATTGCATAAAAAAAGTGTTTTACTGAACATATTAGTACGTTTAGTTATTTATATCATTTTTATAGTATTCCCTCAAGTCTCACATATGTACATGCATGTACATTGGGGTTTCCCGATAATTATGCATTTTCATGTGCAATATTTGAATATTTGAGTCTTGCCCACTAAGTATAGAATTTATCCCGACTATCACAGAATTCGTTCGGTAGGATTGTACAGGATTTTCCAACAAGAGGTGTTATTTTGGTATTTAAAGAAAAATGCAATTTTTTGAGATAAATAATCCGATGTTTATTTTATAATAAAAAGGAAGGAATGCCGTTAATAATGAAAAACAACATCAGCCAAAGGGCCACCACGACCACGCTTACAGGACCATATCCTTTGCATGAAATTTTCCATAACCAAATGGCAAAGTGGCTGTCCCATGTCCTCGATATCCTCACGAATTCTATCTTTGAGATCTTGAATCGACGCTGGGCTGTTGGCGTAGACCTTATCTTTCACGTGGCCCCCAAGGAAGAAGTCGCAAGGTGGTTAGTCACAACATCTCGGCGGCCAATTGTGATCACCTCTTCGAGCGATATTACGGTCTGGAAACTTTTTACTTTTGCGCACGGCGAGTGCAAGATTTTCACAATTTTTGTAGTGAATTTTAATAATTTGAATCCGTTGTTGAAGCGTGTATCGTTCCATTTTTAGTCATGGCGATGCCAGTTTCTACTAATACCGGGTGATTCAAAATAACACCTCTTGTTGGAGAACATTGTATTTAGTCGGAAAAGTCCAAAATCATATTGTTGGTATTTGTTTTCCTTATCTATTTTCTTTATTAGGAGATGTAAAATAAATTCTTCTGATTTTTTCGCATGACAAAGATGAAAATTGGCATCGCAAATTGAAGCCAATCATTGTACATAGGTTGATAGGTTTTCATTACCCAATTTCTTTCTGGTCCAAAATACCAACAAATTTTTGCTACATCTAAAAATATATTTGCCTACAAAATTATGGATTACAAAGACTAGTCATCATAATTTAAAAAATAAATTTTAGAATTTTTTATGTCGTCTATTTTCTTCTCTGACAGAGTAGTAAAAAAATTGCTGAAATGTTAGCTGGACACACTTGATTTGAGAGTATAATCTTTTTCCTGAATGGAAAGAACGGAGAAGAAGTTTCTGGGATTTTCTTCGAGGGATATTTTTTGTTTGTTTGGGACACCCTAATGTGCATACATACTTAGATTCGTGTTTTTTTCTTGCATTATGTTAAAATACCTCGACAAGATTTACTCTCTTCAATAGAAATTGTTGTCAATTTATTTTCTTTTTCCTTGCGGTTTTTTTTTGTGTCTATTTCGAATAAGACAAACAAACAAAAAGACAGCGTCGCGTTTTATTATTTAGCGAAAATGTACAACACGACGGCAACAGCAACAATAACAACGCAAAGAGGTGCTCGTTATCGCTCTGGCCGTTTTTGACATTTTGCCAAAGTTCAATGTGAACATTATTATGGCCACTTTTCGTACCAGATAAATCCATCCTACTACATAAAAATTGTTTTTTTTTTTCTCACATACATATTTATATACAGACGTATGTATGTACACGTGTTCATATGGATGTACATATAAATCTGCATACGTACAACGTGATCATCACACTAATCTTGTGTAGGTCTAGATGTTTGGGTCCGTCCATCTGTCTGACATGTCCATCAATAGACGACGTTATCGTGGATGTCTGATCTGATTTCTTGTCTGTATGTGTGTGGGTGTGTGTGCATGTAGTGTTGGTACATATTCGCTTGTTATTCGCCTGCCTACCTCAAGTGTTAAAGATATTCGCATAACCCAGTAAACAATGCAATATCACCTTAAACTTAAATCAACCGTATTTATACGTGTTTTAGCGAATTAACTTCGGCCAGCAGGAAAAATGTACAACTCATTCGTTTTCGGAGATCTCGCTATGGAGGTTGAAGGAACTATTGTCGTGTGCCTTTTCTAGACAATCATAAATCCACAATTTCGTCCGTTCATCTTCAACTTTCGGCGAGTGAGCACAAATTAACCAATTAAAAAATAATTTGACCATAATTTTGGCCATGCTTTGGTTTGTTGTGGTGAAACTGGCGGCACGTGGAGGAATCAACAATCCACATCCGAGCTAATGCTTATGAGGAGAGCTGTAATATATATCCCAGATTTATCACTCTCTTAACTCCGTGTTCTTTCCCTTGAAATTTCTGAGTTGAATTCGAGGACATCCACCACTTGGATAATGAAACGCGGTCATAGGAGCGTCATGCCAGTAGTACTATATTTTAACTTCGTGTCCTTTCCATCGTTTTCCTGGATGGCGGTGAATACCCCTGTATTCTTCGAGGCTTTTTAAACAGAGCCATCCCGCCATAGGACATATCCCTAAAACGTTTGCAGTGATCGTCAACATTAGGGAGAGTCCGTTTTATTAAATTTCTTTTCGTTTTCTTTACATTTTCTCTTTAACTCTGCTTTGTCTGAAGGATCACATGGTGCAGGAGGTCTGTCGAACCACTTCAGATGCAGTCGATTGTGATCGTACTGGGTTCGCCATGTTTAACCAGTTATCGGTGTTGTCCATGGATGAATTTGTAGTCTTTGTGAATAAGCAGGTATCGATCTTATCTGGGTTCACCTTTAAGCCTCTTGCCTGAAATCAGCTACAATATATTTCTGGTGCCTCTGTGGTTGGTCTGAGAGATAATTCCCAGTATTTGCTACATTGTCGACATTACAGTTCGCTCTCAATCATTCGTTGGTTAGGATCTGTTTAATTTTTTTTTAAAAAAAAAAAAGACAATTGAGGCTTAAATTACCATAACATGAAAACGAATTGTCCGATAATAATAAAATGTATCACTTTATTATTTTATATCTTCGTCTTTGGTGCATTTGAATTCGCAGGACAGTTTCGGAGTTATTAACAAAGCAAAGTCGGAAGTTGTTTTTTTTGCGCAATTTTTTTGTTGAAAAAACAATTATAAAAATCAAAAATGACAAGAAGTGTCCATTTTCCGTAGGTTATCATAAATTCACATATCTTATAATTAAAATATGGTGTAGATCATTGAAATCGAGGGAGTATTTTCTCCCACAGAGCAGATGGAATAGTAGGGTATCCAACGCTATTGTCTCCCATCAACAAGGCCATTGGATATTGTTGTTCTATAGTTTTTACAAATGTATCTGGAAAATATATTTGGTAACCCCTGAAAATCTATCTGTAATGTCAATTAGAATCTAGTATAGTACATTACATATATTTATGAAGATCGTAAAGAGGTTTCCAACACCAATAACATGTGTACATTGGAGCGTATACTCAACAGCAAAATAAATGCATATATAAACCATTACTTATACGCACCACTGTACGGAGGGTTTGCAGTTTGCTGGGATCTCTCCTTGATATCTTTATTTTAAGTGTATGTGGTGGCTCTTTTCGAAATTAACTCAATAATTAGCTTATTAATGTTCTTAGGCAATCCAAATTATGGCCTTTCAAAGTTTTTGGCCGATGTTCGATGCATTTTCTATAAGACGTTGAAATTTCTATGAATTCAGAACCAAGATGAAGACGAAGAAAACGAAAAATCACAAATGATGTGTTTATTCTTTCATCGTGTCCGTTCGTATTCATTTAGGATACAAATAAAAAGATACTTTTAAAATAATTAAGTAATTTCGGTTTTACAGTTTTTTTTTTTTTTGACGTCAATCTTATTGACAAATTTTGTGGTTAACAGCTTAATTGAAAAGAAATATTTTTTTTGACTATGTACATATACATTTCGCTCATTTACCACAATAGTGTCACAACTCAAAATACGATTTTTTCAGGAGAGCCTTTTAAAGTTTGCAATTGCATTTTACTTGACATATATAGGGAACAAATTATATGACATAGATATTTCTAATACACGCAGAACAAAAGTCAACTCGAATAAGAGATTTGCAGCTTTTCCTTGAGCAGAAAAATTAAACGAGAATTTTGAATTGTGTCGCTATTGTAGTAAATGAGCGATGTGTACATGCATGCGCTTAAATATACGTGACACATACGTGACACATACGATAACATGAGGTAATTTTATTTGATTTTACGACATTTGTCTGTTGCCTTCGTTTTTTATTAACAGAAAAAGTGTTATTTTTGAATTTTTGCAATATTAATTTTTTTTTTATTTTGCGTTTGTCTGTGTTTTTTTTTTTGGTTATTTATTTTTATCAAAACGTTATATATATATTTACTATATGCTTCTCTGATCTTTATTTCCACAAACATGTCGGTTTTTTTTTGGTTTTTTATTCTTATTATTGTTTCGGGTGTGGGGAGACATTTGTTTTATTTTCTTAGGCGATTCCTCGTGGCTCTGGTGGTGGGGTAAGTTGGTCGGTAGACAAACAACAACAACAAAACATTAATGACATGCAAGTTTTAATTTTCAAACGAATGTTTTAAAATTTTAATAGCATTTCTTGGTTTTTATTTGTCTCCTCTGATTTTGTTGTACTCTAAAAATACGAATAATTTATTTTTAAAATAATAATAATACAATACAATTTATATTTCATGAACATCAACCGCCACCACATTGTCACTCAACACAGCATTCATTCATAAATTGTGGGTCATAAAATGTTGTAGTTTTTTTCTTTTGTCTAAACGAAAAAAGATCGAAGCAATGTTAAATGCACACAAACGTTGTCGTTGTGCAACATTTGTAGAAAACACACGTCCATCAGATTTAGTTTGTGCATTTTGGAGGGAAAAGAGCTCGAAATAATCGAACGTTGTATTGTTTTTCTTAATACTCTTTTAATCACATCAAGTCGTGCATTTGGCTGGAAACATATAAAGCTCTCGCCGATTTCGTTTATTTAAACTGAAAGTGTGCGTGAACTGTTCTTGCAGACCACGAAGTTTGCTAATAAAATTCTATATTTTCTAAGCATTGTCCTTAAATTTTTACCCATGTCACAGATTACCAAATAATTTGTATCTCTGTTAATTTTTTTTTATTTATCATTCCATAAATTGTGTTGTATCAAATACATTAGTCTAGTCTATAGTCTAGTAACTGCATGTCATAGATAGATTCGATCAGATTCTGATTAGATACCATTATTACTACCGTATCTCAGTTTTCGACATACATATACATATGTATGAATATCATGTCTACAGAGCACCACCTGTAATATTCTGATTTCAGTTGCATTTCTCTTTTAGTTTAGTTGATAATTTCCTTCTATAGATAATTATTTTATTTTTTATTATATAAATAATTTATTAAATGTTTTTAGTCTATGAAAATGAAATTATGCCCATGCCGAAGATGTGCAAAACCGAAATCAATTAAAGTTTCAAATATTATTTTCGAAATATTCATCGGACATCATATGCAAAATATATTTTTTTTTTTTAAATTCGAAATAGCAGACTTTTTTATTATTCGTGGAACACGCTTTGCTTCCTCGGTTATCTTCGCGGTGAAGAATCCAGTCAACCCATGTTTATTTTCCAAGACCTTGGAGAGGGGAACTCTGACCCACTACACGACTGACTTGCTCGTCGGCCGTTTACGGCATCCCACAAAAAACGTCTAACGGCCTTGAATTTCAGCTGACTGACTGATAACACGACTACAGAAAACATTGATTGTGTTGTGGGCTGTGTAAAATCAAAGAGCGTTCAACTCCAAGATTTAAATATCCGGCCAGCATCGAGCAAAAGGGATTTTTCACGCCTCTGTAGCTCTCTCCATTAAATGAACTGGCGTTTCAAAGAAGGAATTGGGACATGGGGCCACGGCTCTAAAATTCGTACTAAAGTGACAGTCTCTGAGGATGCACTGGGTTCTCAATGATCACGTTCGTCCGCTTCGTTGTTGCTTCTCAGTTTGGGGTATACAATGATTTGTCTCTAAAAGTCAGCTTTTCATTTCGGCTGAGATAGGAAAAACTTAAGAGGCGGCAGCCGACATTGCTTGTTGACATTGCCACCCTGGTGGAAATGGGCCTCATCAATCAAGATGATTTTTCGATGGAATTCCGGATCATTTTGATGCATTTCAAGGACCCATTCAGCAAAGACACGACGTTTTTGGTGATCGGCCGGCTTGAGTTCTTGTGTTAACTGAACTTTATAAGCCTTAAGACCTAAGTTTGTGGAATGCCCAATGCCAAAGAACGACGAGGAATGGACAAACCTGCGGTTTCATCAACACTTTGGGCTACAGCAGTCATATTCTCAGTTGTTCTTGAGCGACGTGCATGGGTTTTATTCTTCACATCATAAAATTGTCCCAACATCTCAAATTTTTACCGTTCCGGTAACATGCACATATTAGTTAATCAATCAAAGGCTAATTGCATACGTATCGAAATATTCATTCATATATTTTTCTGGATGTAACTCGAACTCAAGCCCGGAGGACTTATTGAACCCTTTAAACTGCCCTCTGTTATTTTCGAATGCATCGCACCATTCGAACTTAGAATCGTTTTTAGAATTACTTTGGTTTCAGTCGCCAGGCTTGCATAATTTCATTTTCCAATTTAGTAATACAATCCTCATATTTCATTTAGTTTCTTTTTTGTTTACAATAACTGACTTGATTAGGTTTTTAGAATAGATTATACCGTACTTTGCTCAAACTAGATTACAAACAATATCCTTTTCCCTATTACCTAACAATACACTCAACCATCCAACCAATCATAAAATCTATATAATTAATATGAAATGTCTTTGTTTTTGTATCTTCCCTTAAGAAACCACCCAGTGAACTATGATGATGTACAGCCATGGTTTGAGGCTGTGAAAAGAGGATTGTCTGTCAGCATCTTCTTAACGAGACGATTAATGAGGAAAAAACTGATACAAGCAAACATATGTACATGCATGCATAACTAGATACACAGACATACATATATACATATATATATAGGCCAGTATATATTTTGTATTGTAAATATTACCACAAGTATTCAGAGTCTGTTAATGCGAAAATCGTCAACCCGCTTCGCTCCCCCTTTAAATTTACATACCAAAAGTATTTGCAAACCACGTCTAAGGAATGACACCAACAAAAAGTAAAAAGATCTCAACCGGCAGCAACAACAAATAAGCCCAAAAACCGCTACAACAACAACAACAACACCAGAGGAAGACAAACAAAAAGAAAGGTATGATGATGCTAGAAGAAATACAAACATTTATACTGCTGCTGTTTTGTATTTTGCAAATCATCGTCGGCGTGGAATATTTTGTAAATATTTTTAAAAACAAAATAGTTTTTCTCTTTTATCCCCTCTCATTTCGAAGACTTCGAATCTGAACAAAACAAAAAAGAACACAACCGAAAAAAAAGACTTTATACTCTTTTGTACAAATTAAATCAAATCCAAAATCGACACAAAAACCAAATCTCATCATCATTCAAAATGGCATTTTCTATACAAACCCAATTACCGACACATAAATGGTTAATAACAATAACAGGTAAGTTGAAAATAATTAATAATTTCTATGTACTCGTTTAAGACAACAAAATAAAACAATACACACACACACGCATATACATACATACAAGCATACCCGTATGCTGTCTTCTTATCTAGCTAATAATAATAAAAAATAATTAAAATAAACATACCACCCACCAGTGAGTTGTTTAGTTTTTTTTTTTTTTAAACCATTAAAAATAATAGCGGATTTATTTGGAAGAAAAAAAATATAGTTTTTTTTTTTCATTTTGTAATAAACACATCAATGATATTTAAATATGAGGCACAGTGTTTTGAAATCGTCCAAGTTGGAGGTTAACATAAATATAGTTTTGCTAGTGTATTAAATATAATGGGAGGCTTTAGATATTGAATCCAGCACCGTCGTCAATATCTACGGGTGGTGTATATATCGATCTATCCGATACTCTTGATGTTCTGGGCATGAAGATACTGAGTGAGGCTCGCTGGGCTAGCCATATATTTCCTGCCTGCTGACATAAAATTCAGGGCAAACATCAACAAACACTACTCCCTCTTTCCCTCTCCAATACCCTTCTTTCCTATCGCTAACACAGTTCATTTCATTCATAGGGGGCATCACCTGAGTGTATGGTAGTCCAACAACATTCGGTTCACCGATAATCTCTTGAAGCAGCGGCTCAACAAAATTTAGAAATGCCGAAAATCAATGTCCTCCATCTTCGGCCACAACAAATTTTTAATTATGCCTATGTAGCCCTCGCCGTTAACCGAAATGGTATTTTCATCAGCATTTTCAAAGTATAATAGGTCAATGATCCCATCACTCCACAATCCGCACCAAAATCGTGATCCAGGAATGAGCTCTTGGTTTCCGCAGCCACATTCTTGTCAGTGCCCACCGTACGAAGATGGGCACCGATTTATTGTATTCCACGTACTTTCATGCCTAACCCATTAGTGTAGACGGCAATTGCCTCATATGTCGGACAAATTATGGCGTACCTTATAGAGTCGAGTCCGGTTATAACGTACATCGGTTATAACGAACTTTCGTCTATAACGAACACTTTTTTAAGTCGCAAGTGTTTTGCTTCTACCCTATTTTACCCTGGATATAAAGAATTTCGCTTATAACAAACAAATTTGTCGACTCCTAGGAGTTCGTTATAACCGGATTCGCTTGTAATTTAAATTTTAATGATTTTGATATTCGTAGCCCCAGTTTTTGGTACTCGTAGGCCTATTGGGAAGATGTCACTCTTTATACTCTTTTTTTTACTTTTTTTCCGAAAGCAATATATTTGCTCTTAAAAACGACGATTTCAAAACACTGTTCTGTGTGTGTTTATTTAAACAACTAGACAATTAAATATTGGGTCTGTTTGATTGGTAGCCTATTAACTAAACGATTATGTCGTTTAACATCGATAAATGCACATTGTCAAAGATATAAAAATTTCATGTTTTGCAAAAACGTCGTAACAATTCTCAGATAATATCAATAATAATACAGTGATAAAAAATTGAACTGTCTGAATGCGACTGGGTTGAGACCAATTGCAAATCAATGTTGACATTATCCATAACAAAACCTTTAAGGATTTGTTTTACCTGCATTTGAAGTTGGTGATTTTGTAAAGCTGTCAAACAAGAAAAGATAATTGAAAATTTGTTTAAAATAATAATCTTATTTATTTCTATTGTCCTGGAAAGTTGTGGTATCTTAGTGTTTTTATGGTCGAGAAATTCATTTTTTATTGTTGTTTTTACCTAAAATTCACGCTAGGTGGCGCTGTCATGCAAATGATGTTATTTTATGTGGATTTTCATTTGAAAAAAAAAACGGTTTATTGCAGTAATTACTGCATGCACAACACAGAGGAATGCGGTTAATAAGGTATTACACTTTTAAATAAAAAAATAATGTTTTCCAACGAAAAAAATTAATTTTTTCCAATAAAAAAAATATTTTTGCTATAAACTATAAAATTTTTCTGAAAGTAACGTACTGAGAATAATAAAATGTACATCGTTATATCTTTAGAAATATGTTTCACAATGAAACCAACATAAAAAGAGATTTTTTAGCCTAAAAAAAATAAATGCACCGTTTTTTCTATGAAAATCTACTAGAAATAGCATAATTTGTACGACAGCGCCACCTAGTGTTCGTTTTAGGTAAAAACAAATATCAAAAGTGAATTCCTCGACCCAACAAACAGTAAGATTCCACTACTTTCCAGGATAATAGAAATAAAAAAGATTGTTACTTTAAACAAATGTCCAATGATCTTTTCTTATTAGAGACAACGTTGCAAAATCGCCAACTTCAAACGCGTGTAAAAAAAATCTCGCACTGAACTAAAAAAATCCCTTGAGAGTTTTCTTATGGATAATGTCAACTTCAATTTGCAATTAATTTCATCCCATTCGCATTTTGGTTGTTGCACTGTGTAATTTAATCAAAAACATCAGGCTGGTGCTTCTCAAACATTTCGAAAACTGGAGTTGACATCAATTGTACGGGTAATTATGACATTCGAGTCCAGTTGATGTCGATCTTTTAATTGAAACTATAAAGAAAAGATATTGCCACAAAAAAAATAATTGAATTGCAAGGAGTTTCCCAGATACTGTAATAGTAAAAGAGGGACAAACCCCATTTATGAGGCAATTCTCAAACAAGTGCGTTTTTGGCAATGCTGTAACTTATCTCTTTGGCGTGTTACTCGAATCAAACATACCTATTGTTTCATTCATCATAAATATATGAAATTATTTCACATTTTAACGAAAATACAATTTAAAACAAATTAAACGTAAACATCAAAGCATTCGTTTGAACATCTTCGGTTGATTATCTGTTCTTTTCCTGTTTGAATTGTCTTTTCAATCATTTGAAATAAAAAAGAAATCATTTTAATTATAAGATCATATAAAATTAAAATTAAATATAAATATTTCTTGGAATATGCTACACTCTTGGCAATTTTGATTAGAGTTGAAATGAAAATACATATATGTATACATATATTTTTTTTTTTTGATAAGAAAATCTAAAAGCATTTGAGGTAATTTCATGCGATTTGTAAGCTTTTTGTTGTGTTGCTTTGTTTTACAAGAATAAGAAGAAAGGAATTGTATTTAAAGTGGAAATACTTTTTTTTTATTTTCGAAATTAATTTAATTTATGTTTATTTATATTTTTTTTTTATTTTATTTTTATGAAAAACTAAAAATCTGATGTTTTTTGTGTTGGATTGGTTGAAAAACAAAAATTTCAGTTTTTTGCGCCTTAACAAAATTTACCCAAGCCGACAATTGTTTTCCATGTAAGTTAATATTTCGCACTCTCTATGGGCTAGAGAGAAAAATCGGGCAACGCCGGGGTAGAGTTCTCAGACGATCAGTAAATTAGCTGCGGTGTAGGCTTGAATTTAAGTTATTTGAAAAACACTATGTTTTAATTTTAATATTTTTGAAATAATTAGGTGTGAGTATGAACTTAGAGCTCGGCTTGATATCATCTATTTTTGTTTAAAAAAAAACCTGTGCTATGATAAAAATGTTGCATGGATAAAACACGGGCTTAGTAACCGATTTCAGAGGGGTTAAAGTGGTTACGTACGAAAAACATAAATAAAATAAAAGAAATACATTTGTCATTCAGTCAATTTAACTGTTAATGGAGAAAAGCACATTGAATAACCTGTGCATTTCGTACCAAAAATGGCTTTCTGGTTCAATTAAATGCCATTCTCAGTAGTTCAGAGATCATGAGATATGTGTACTTTTGTTAATAGTCCTTTTTCGATTTATAACAGTTCAGTTAAGAAATGTTATCGATAACAAAATGCGTTCAAACACCAGAGTTGTAATATACCGCGCACGGAGCAGTTTAATTTATTTGGCGAATTAGCCATATCCCATGTTTTGGAATAGATAGCTCACTAATTCGAAAGATACGAAAGATGTTTTAGAAACGAGGGGAATATTTTGTAGACCCCATGTGGCAAAAAGGTTAATCCGAACGATTTTTCAGATTCAGATTAACATTGTAGGTACAAGTTGTCCACCAATCCGAACGATTTTTTAGAACCAGGTGGTTCACTTGGGCACCCTGTGTTCAAACACGTTGCTGGTCAACTTTGGCACCCTGTGTCGAAACAATGGTATTTTTCCATACACCACATTTTCTCGTCGTAACCACTTAGACTTATGCCTTAGAAATCGCAGAACATTTTTGAAATGGGGTTTTACGGCTCCGTTTATCCTCGTCACATCCATCACCGCTTCATTTCAATCGGCTGAGAACTCTGCCTAAGGGATTGTCTATGAATCGTCTTTTTT
Organism: Hydrotaea cyrtoneurina; assembly: GCA_958296145.1. Lineage (NCBI taxonomy): Eukaryota > Metazoa > Arthropoda > Insecta > Diptera > Muscidae > Hydrotaea > Hydrotaea cyrtoneurina. Next base: position 66,409,934 of record OY282516.1, on the reverse strand, counting down.
TTTATTGTTGATTTCCAAATGAAATGTTATGTTTTGTGATTAACAAATTGTTCAAACTAACCCTTCGTCCCCCCCCCCCCCCAAAAAAAAAACACTCACCGCAATTATTTATTTAAATTTTCTTGTAATATTTGTTTCCATTTAAGTTCTTGTTCTATGTACGATCGATATATAACGAAAATGTAGATGCTGAAAACCAACTTCTACATATAAATACTTGCATACACTGTAAAAAACAAACTAAACAAATTTGTGGAACAGAAATGTTTTGAACTGTTTATTATTTCTTTTTGTTTAACGTTTTTTTTAAAAAGGCAATACATGATAGATTTTTTTCTAAGCCCGCAAGCAGGATTTTGTAAAAAAGTATCAGCTTTATAGTAGGGTGGTAATCACAGATTTAAAGTTTGCCCGCTCAACTTTAGTTAGTAAACTACATTTTATTATGGTCATACTTTTGTAATCATCCTCATCATCCAACTTCACCACACCCTGAAATCAGTCTTGGTCATAGTCTTCTTTGTCTCTGTTTGTTTGTTTTTTCTTCACTTCTTTCTTTCTCTTGCAGCCTTAATTGGAGTAATTTTATTCGTTTGGGTTCCACAAGTGTCAGCTGAATGTCAAAGTATGAATTTTATTGAAAAATTTCCTACTGCTCTCTTTTAGTTCAAAAATCAATTAAAAACAAAAAGTCAGAACAAAGATCCATTATTCATTGTTTTTTTTTTAACAAAAAAATACCTCCTCTCTTTTTTTATACAAAAAAAAAATGGTGTAATTTTCTTCAATGTATCTAAAGATAATAAAAAAAACCGAAAAGAAAATAATAATTTATATTATTTTTATTTTCAACCGTTTTTGATGTTATTCGTACCAAAAAATATATACTTCTTTGTTTTATTGCAAAAAAAAAAAACAGAATTGAATGATATCGATATATTTTTATAATTTGCAAAGCATCAAACGAAAACAAATTTTGAATAACGAAAAAAAAAAATAAAAATATAATGAAATATTTAAATTTTACAAAAGACACAACAGGTTTCAGCTTAATAATAATATAAAAGAAAAACAATTAAATTAAATATACATATATATTTTTTTAATTTTACCACCAATTCATTCTCTAATCCTGCCTTCAATAACTATCTATCTAACTATCTATCTACTCTCTAAATATCTATCTGTCTTCCTTACCAAGCCTTTACATTTTCCTTTTCGTATAATTTTAAGCATTCTTGTTTTTTTCTCTCAGTGTACGAGTAGTTTATTACGATAGTGTTTGCGGTACATCAGTGTTTGCAAATGAATGTTTTCCTTGAAATGAACCCAATTCATTTCAATTTTTCTTTTATTTCTATTATCCACTCATTTGAATCACTAGAGCTATAGGGGGCTTGCTATATATTCTTGTCGATAGAATTGTTTTATAGGAATCAAGCTAATATCAAAGATTCACTCATTGCATCACTAGAGTTATAGGGGGCTTGCTATAAATTCTTTTCGATATCAGAGATTTTCCAAAATGTGAATAGGAACTTTAAAACTTCACTCACTTCTATCCATTCGTTGTCAAGTCTTCAGGTTGAAAGTGAAAACAATCTGTAAGGTTACAGGTCAGTCAGTTGCAGCTAGGGATAGCGGTTGTTGTCTATGAAGCCTCGTACTATGCAGACTTTTCACGGCATTACTCTATATAAACTAACCGAGTTGTGTTTTTCACGATAAATTTCATAAACTGTTGATTCACAATAAGCGATCATAAAAAGCAGAAGACATTGAATGACCGATATAATGGGTGCAAAACTAAGTATCACAATTTATTTGTCAATGATGATGTGAAAGAACAATTCCTCATGATTTATTCAAAATATTGTCTATAGCTAGAATCTATTTGGCGTCGGAAGAACATTTACTGCCTGTTCCACGATTTCTCTTCGAATAACGCCGCACTATCGTATTCGTAGCAGATTTCTAACAAACAAACAAAGTTAAACAGCATTTCTTTTGCTATTAAAAATAAAAATATGAACTAAACGATCGCTATTAATTAATTAATTCTAATTAATTTGTGCTTTTTTGGGCTTGTGTCGACGGGGAACTACCAATGTTAGTGGGCCCCGATTTTGTACTGAAATGCTTTCGTTTTCGTGTAAAAGGGTTCGCATACCTTAACGTTCGGCATCGTGGGACAGGCTTCCATAATCGGCGTACACCGTTTCTGTAGCCCAAAGTGTTGAAGAAAAATGTATAGGAAATAATTCCATAAGGTCAAAATTACTTTCGAAATATTACACAAATCTCCTCTTAATAGTTTGTACAAAATCGTTAGGGTTGCAATTATTTATTTTTTTTGTTTGTTGTTTCTTTTCATGTAAATATTGTCTTATTTTTTTTCCAATATAATAAATATTCATAATGTCCATGTGTTATTTTAAACTACTAAAACTTATTTTTGAAGAGTAGCCTGCACGTTTTTCCCTATCTAACAAATAATGCTTTTTACAACGTTTTTAGTTCAGCCACCAACAAACAAAACAAAAAATAGGAGTCTGTGTGGCACGAACAATTTTTATTAGTAGTTTAACTTGTGTAGATGATTTTTGGTTTCTTTGAAAGTTGCTTTTTAACAAATTTAACAAAAAAGAAAAACCCCACTTAAATTTATCATATTTTTTCGATAAGAAACTAATATTATTTTGTGTTTTCTCTCACCAACCACAACCACTCGACCATAGCACGTTCCATATACTGCTATGAATGTGATTCGTGGACAGACGCCAGATGCAAGGATCCCTTCAACTATACAGCATTGCCTAGAGACCAGCCACCGTTGATGACATGTAACGGCTGTTGCGTTAAAATGGTGCGACACTCTAAATCACGTAAGTTGCACTCTAATAAATACCAACATTTAATTTGTAAAAAACAAACTTAAACTAGTTGATGATTCAGTTGGAGGTTACAATTTTAGTTTGAAATTGCACAAAGAAAACAGTTTTCGAGTGGCAACGGAAATGTGAGACGTCCAAATGTCTTTTCGTCCAAGTGTACACAACACGTGGCATATTAGGGATTGAAAAACATTTGTAAACTCGATAAAAAAAAAGTGCTGTCTTTTTCTGAAACACCTTTTGTTCACGAAGTACTCCTAATACAAAAGTAGTAATCATATTTTATACCTCACTATGAACGGTATTGATAGACATCCTCCAAAGCGCCCTTTATGGCAAAGTGGGCCGACTAAAAAACCGTCTTGAAGTAAATTGAAGGCCGAAATGCATTAATGGAACCCGACTCCTTAAGGAGGCCCTGGAATTCCCTTTGCGGGGCCATTAAATTTTTTTTTCTTGTTAACCTTGTACAATTGTGTGTCCAGTAAGAAAAAAGTGCACATGTCTTCGATAATTTGTTGCAAATTGTAATTGTAACCTTCAAATGAATTACTCCCTTACGTTTTCGTATTTCCTTGTTCACTGTATTATTATATTTGCTCTTATGGTTTTTCTTTCTTACAGCCTATGAAGTTGTTAGACGTATGTGTACGTCACAACTACAAATAAATTTATTTATGGTCGATCATGTGTGCATGATGGAAAGTTCAGGCAATGGACATATGTGCTTTTGTGAGGAAGATATGTGCAATTCTAGTAAAAATTTATACACATCATCCAACATACCCTACATACTCGCCACATTAATGACATTCTTAGTATTGCTAAATACACATTTAGTGCATTCACTACTCCTATCACCAACTTCAACTATTTTACAAACATTATGGTCATCATGGTTATCGTTATCATCTTCGATTTCTACTCGTATTCCTTCTCCTATAACTACTACTACTACTACTTCAAACTCCTTTGATTCTTATTATACTCCTCCAGTTAATCACAGATAAATAGTTGAAACCTACTTAGTGCATATATAGTAGTACATACATACATAGTTACATACCTAAATACACATACACATAAATAGTTGCGTTTGAAACACACACACACACACACACATACACTCGTACTTAGTGCTACCTACTAACAAATTACAATAACTATTTATGATTCTAGTTACTTACTTAGTTACTTCATCATACTGAGAGTTTTTCCTTTTCATTTTATTTTGTAGAGTTTGTAATGCTAAAGACAACAACACATAGTCATATAATTTAGTACCTACTTACATACATACTATCCTACATTTATCGATTATCAAAACTATTTTGTAATATCCCTTTCTCCCGTTATGTTATGTTATGTAAACTGTTCATTACTTTGCCCCCCCTTTGGAACTTAGAAAAGCGTTTTCTACTTAATATTTGCTTTGAATTTAAGCCATAATTTATTTGTTTTCTATTCGTCAAAAAAGAAGTGTCATGAAGCTAAACTTAACTTTGAATTTCATTTAAAAAAAAAAGTCCAGAAAAATCGTGTTAATCATATGGAGTAGCAGACGATTGATTCAGGTTTTGCCATTGTTTCATTTCGAACGTCCCTAGCAAGTCAAGGCCCTGTTACTCCGCAAATATTGATCTTGATCAAATTTAGAACAGTTTATTTCCATGAAGTAATTACCACTGCTGGCTAAATTATACAAAAAAAAAATTTATATTTCTCCCATTACCAATGCCCTGCCGATATGATTAAGGCACCCCGTACATTTTAGACTAGTCACGCTTATGATGTTATCATATTCACAGAGTGGGGTAGGGTATCATTTCGACGACCGCACCTGTATTTAGGATATTTTAGTTTCTTCTGAATATGTTACCAAATGTGATTAATTTGACAGTTCTACGTGTATTTCCTGACAAATTCATTCACAATACAGATAGGCCTCACTAATTGAAATAGCCTAGGAATTTCAGAATGTTTTCACAGTCTTCTTCATACTGTCACTACAACAATAAACCCAATGAATGAATTCGCTTCGAAATAGACTCAGCGTTGGCCTATTAATCGCCTAAGGTAGTATGTTGCCTCTTAAGATCGGCTTACTCGCTTAGTTCGCTAGTAAATTCATAGTATGGCAACATGCGCATGTTGCCATATTAATCAAAAGGTTGCTGTAAGAAGATAACAAATTCCTAAAATATTTATCGTATTTATGTCCTTGTATTTCTTTCAGTGGCCTAAAATATACTTGTACACAGGGGTAACAATTACAAACCATTTTGGAAACATAATCCCGGTAACACAGTACTCGGTCGATAAGGGAGTTGAAGACAACTCTGTTGATAAGCGATTTTAAGACAACTCTGTTGATGAGCGGGTTTATGACAACTCTGTTGATGAGCGAGTTTGATGTCATGTTTGCGACTTGTTGTTCGATTTTTCGTTTTTGATATACGGAAATCAAAATTTCTATTGAAACGATTACGGTTTCGTTCGAGCATAAGACAACTCGCCTGCTAACCGAGTAACTTTCATGCAAATGTTAGTTGAGTAAGACCAATGTTGTGAGTCGTCTTCGAATTACTACCACTCGAGGATCATTCTAACAGGACTATAATAAGACGACATGGCCAATAATGCCGCCCGAGGAAACCTATACACAAAAATAAACGAAAATACACTTACACAAATTATATTTCAAAGAATTTCTTCAACTAAACAAAATCTCAAGAATATCCTATACAAAACTTATTGCGCCAGATTCCAAAAATGATTCCATAAATTATTTCAAATATAGAAAAATCCTAGAGAGAAAATTCTAAATAGATTATGTTTGTTTCTATTTTTTCTAAATTAACCACAGAAAGTGGTTCTCATTTTCGTATAACAGATGTGGCTATGTATCGCATTAAACTCCTCCGTTAATTGTAACCCAGAAAAGTGCTTCATGACATTTTTTTTTCTTGTAGTTAATGTAAAATTTTGTTCCTAATATATTTAAATAATTAAATTTTTTTTTTTTTGGTATTTTCAATCTGAAAGAAAACAACACCAATTTTTTTCATATACGAAAAAAACAGAAACATACAAACTTCTAAAGAAAGAAGCTTATTTTATAAGTTTTAAATTCTTCCCTCAGTATTTTCGTGTTACAAAAAAAGGGACATGTCCCCCTTTTTTTACAAACTGGAAGAAATGGAAGCAAAAAAAAACTTAGATTTAACACATACCTATAAAACAAACAAAACAACAAAATGATAAAATGAGGCTTTAAGAGTTTTGTGCATGTACTCGTAATTTGTTAAATATTTATTTAATACTTTTAAATTTAAGGCATGTAAAGTTGATATAAAAAAAAAAACGGAGAAACAAATTATTAAAAAAAAAAATATTTAAAATATTTTGCTTGTATAAAAAAATAATATTATCTGAAAATAATATGAAGAAACGATATTCTCTATTTGAAGTTCAACAACAAACAAAGGAAAGTTACCACAATTTGCTCATTACTTATTTTTGATTATTCTTCTCCTCGTACTTCTCCTCACATCACATTGATTATTTCCATTGACATACATATGGAATCACCCTTTCATTAAATGTTTTCTTGGCTAACAAATCGATAGCAAAATTACACATTTATTTGGATTTAATGGGACGTTTTTTTTGTAATTTTCTTAATGATAACTTGGAACAATACATCGGTCTGACAAAAAACTTTGGTCGATAAGAAATTAGAAATAATTCTTCATTTTATAGACAACGATTACCAATTGTCTATTTCGCTTCATGCTGTCTATTCACCCAACTCTGTTGCTGTAAGCCGCTACAGTTATGTCGAGACGGTGTACAAAAATCGTAGGTTTTATTTATCGAACTAGTTCGTCTCTATTTGTTGTTTTAATTTGTCCCCTTGTATTGTGTCTTTAAGAGTACCTTGTAGGTATGTTTTATTTTGTCAATGCATTAAATGCATATGTGAGACACCCAGTGTCAATAAACTCGTTTTTAGTTAATTGGTTATATTAAAAGTTTTAAATAAACAGAATTGTACACCACGGAGTTTCGTTCAAAATCCATAGTATTTTCAATAAAAAAAATAGTATTCTGTCATGAATGCAGATTGTTCGCCATGCAACTCTGTAGATTTTTCTGTACCATTTTTAACAAGTTTGTCTAATAATTAAAAAATAAAATTGAATAATAACGTGTATTTGCAATGGTCGCCTGAACAGGCTGCACCTGAACCTTTTGCTTGGTAAGAAATACAACACGGTCCAGCGTGACAGCTGTTTCTACAAAATCCGGGTTTTAATGGAAAATCTGGTGATTTTAACGTATCTGTAGATCATATTGCAAACAAAATCTGAACAAGTACTATGTCCGACCAACCTAACTGCCACTGTTTACGGTTCCAAATGAGCTAGCGATAAGTCTGCTGGCCAGACGACGCCACAGAAAGGTCTAAACATAATGACAAACTGATCTTAATAGTATTTTTCATAAGAGGAAAAGTAATATTTTCCACATCATTTGGAAGCTTTACAAATAAGAACCAATGCCGTTTAATTACTATGTCTGTCATTGCGTTTAGTTCGATTGTTTGGCATTCGATTTGATCCCATGTCCAAATTCTATTTCCGTTGAGTTTCCAAATATCTTAAGGAATATTATGAAAAAGTTTGCCCTACCCCAGATAAGTCACATTTAATGTTCATTCACTCATCTCTATACATAATTGTTATTTAGTTAGTTAATTAAATTAAATTAAATTTACTTTAGTAACATTAAACATACAGAGATCATATCATTACTGAATTTCATATATTATCCACGTATGACTGTATTCAGAAAGAAACAAAAAACAAATGACATTAAAAAGGCAATGTTTTGCAGAAAAGCATAAACATCATTATTTTTTAAATTAACAAAATAAAAAGCAAAAGAAAAACACTCATACATTTTTTAAAACCAAAAAAAAACATAGTTTTTAATTGTAGTTATTTATTATAATTTAAAAAAAAAAATTACATATTCTAAGTAGTTAAATGAAACAAACTAATATTATTGGCTTACTATACTAGTATAATTATAGTTTAGTTTTTTTTTTAAAAAAATTTAATTTTACAAAACTCCAACAATTCAAAAATAATAAAACTCATTTGATTGGGAATTTCATATAATTTAGTTTTGTGTTTTTACGGTCTCTTGGGAAAAAAATATGTATTTCATAAACTTTTTTTTTCGTTTCTTTCAAACACTTTTCGAAGCTGCTGTTTTGTACATTTTTGTTAATCCTTTTTATATTCTTATATTTAGTATTTTTAGTTTGTCGTTTTTTTTTTCTAAACATCTCATTTAAATTTTATTTACCTATGTTACTAATTCTCTTTGAAGCATGCGTTTTTTGAGGGTCTTGCACCTTCGAATAACTCACGTATTTAGGCTGTCGTTAAAGGAATTCTAAAGTATTTATTCGATTTCGTAGATTTCTATTGGAAGAAAATAGTAAAAAAAAAACCCAAAAGTATTAAAAATGACGTACAGATATTCTATTGCACCCCCGTTTTGTTTTCGATAACCTAACACCACAATCAAATCACCCCTACCTGCACTTCGTATACTGCACTGTGAGAAAATCCCAGTTGTGTTTTGTGTAATCGTTTTTCATGGCATGAAAGTTGTTCCAAAAAAAAACAAAAAAAAATAAATCTTCTCTGTAAAAACCAAACAACAAAGCACTTTTTTCTAGTTTAGATTTCAACTATATATTTAAAAAAAAAACTATGGAGGCATGTTAGATAAATCTGTAGCTCTCGGTTAATATATAAAATATTTTATTTATTGAATCCACAAACTGTTTAAAGTAGGGCTGTGTGAGGACAATGTTGTCAAATACGAATTTCCGCAATACTTGTTTCTGTCGAAGAAACAAATTCTTGATAAATTAACATAACCGACATTTTCAAATTGTATGATTGTACCTCCCGTGTTAGGGTTTAAACGACTCATTTGATAGACTTGGGAGAAATGTTAATTCCAATCATAAATAAAAATTCGCACTCGGTATTAAATTCCCTAAATGGTAAACTTCTCTTTATTTTTGAAGGCCAAAAAAAAATTCACAAAATAGCGAACAAATCCCGTGAATATCCTCTAATAAGAACTAAATTTGTGGGTGCAAAAAAATCCCATTTCATTCATGACAGGGCGATTTACAAAAAAAAAATTGGAACAAAATGTCAAACTGCCACATGAAAATGGACAAGTCCGTACATATTTTGGTATACCTACCCTTTTTGGAATCCAAACACACTAATAGAGGAATAATTTGATTTGAAACAAAGTTGATATCCGGTTTATATCGTTCTATAGTCCCCATATAAATGTTCCTAACGTTGGGGTATATCTCCTATCTAAATCCGGAACAAATATGTTCTTTGGCGGAGCGCGGTTTATTATGTTATTATAAAATCTATTATGTCAGCCAGACCCCTCCTACTAACCGTGTAAGTGTGACCAGTCTGTACAGCCATCAACAGGTCGGACCTGTGGTCAGTCGAACCCGTCCCCGTCTAGCCATGATCAATACCCGTCCCTTTAACCGTGATCTGTCGGATTCGTCCGTCTAGCCGTGGTCTATACGAGCTCAGACAGACCTGCCCTTCTAGCCTTTGACCGTCGGCCGGGTAAAAAAGTTATGACGCCATCTTCAATATATCCGCCCTCCCCCTTAACTTACTAGAAACAAATAACTTCCAGAAATGTATAAAAAAAAAGTTTATTCTGTTTTTTTGGAAACCACTCAGCCAAGCAAAATACATATGTGGAAAATACAGAATTGAAGAATTTTTATTAAATTCTGATTACCATTTACATGAATAGGTGAAACTCACACAGCCATATTTTAAACAAATCACACACAAAAAAACAAACTAAAACATAAAACAAATTGTTGTTCAAAAAAATATACACTCCAAATATAAACATGCAACAAAATCTCCACAGTCATTAGTTGATATTTATATACATGCATACGCACCAAAAATAGTTATTATACATAGAAATCTGAACTTCAGCATTTTCAAAACCCTCTCTTTTCTCAAATTTCCTATATAACCATCATACCATACCATGGTCGAGCGATCTTCTTCTTGAGAAGAAACTTAATCTAGCGCGAAAACCAAAACTGTTTACACTTTGACAAACAAAAAAAAAACGCGTTAGTTGAAATTTTTGAAGATGAGAATTACACAAAACGTTAGTAGCAAAGACCACAGAACAAAAACGGAACACCAAAGTTTTTAGAGTACAAGAAGAAGAAGAATAAGAAGACAAATTTAATCAATTCTCTATAAATGTTTTGAGATAGAACCAGCAGGCAATAATCATCCATAGATTCCTCACAATATAAAAAGCACTGTAAACCTCTAAAGAAGCTTAAAAATCAAATGTATAAGCTAAATGTTTTAAATGTAAAACGCTAAGAACTATGTGTATTTTTTGGAGTTTTTTTTTCTGTTCATACTCGTAACGTCTTCTTCTTTATCACCAATTATCGTTTATTATTCATGTTTTGGTCTATTATTTTGTTTCTTTTTTTGTTCAGTTCTGTTATGATTTTCGTTAATTAGTTGTTTAACATTTCCGAACACCATTCACTAAAACAGCTTTTAAGATTTTTAACATCCCCCCCACCCCCCACCAACCCCACGGACAAAACATTCACATTCACATTTGTCCTTAAAAGAAAAAAAAAACACACACGCATAATTATACCCCTCCTCCTTACTCACTTTCACTGTTAACTCTCCACCCCTAGGAGGACACCCCCACCCACACTCGCAAACTCACTCACTCACACTCGTACACCATCCACGGCATGTTAAACAGCTTAAACATTTTTAGCTCCCCCTCAATTTTAGTAATTATCCACCACATTACCACTCTCTCTCTCTGTTTCGCTCTCTGTCGTAAGGTCAATCTCAATCACTCGTAACTCTCTACTTATACTATTTAATTTTTTTTTTTTTTTTTTTTCAAATCATTCCCTAAAAAAGAACGAAAAAAGTACGCAAAGCTTATGAGAATTCGTCGAAACACCATCACAAGTGGAACCGTGCTTCGATAGTTTCAAAGACCCGTGGAATTTAAAAATTAATAATCCACTTGCATTCGCAGAGTTAACTACAAACTACAGTACCACTTGACGATGTGTTGTCAGGATTTCTTCCTATTGTTTTTCCTCCCCAAAAAGAATTCAATGAAAGAAATCGTCAAAAATAGTGCTTTTTCACATACGATACCAGTGGTCTGATACAAATTTTTTCATCATGTACCACCAAATCGCACCAAATGAAACCAAACCGTATTAAAAGCCCTCCCCAAAACAACAACCAAAAAAAACAGAACGAAAAGCCAACCTACCTACCAACCAATATGAAAAGCTTTTACGTCCTGATTGTTGAAAGCTTCCACTAATCGAAAGAAAAAAACCTGAGATTTAAAAATGAATTTGCCAAATAATATGTTTTTTATGGATACAGTCTTTTTTTCTATATGGAAAAAGCTGCAATCAAAAACATAAACAACATAAATTGTTAAAATCATTTTTAAATACGTTGAATAGTTATCAAAACGTTAAAAAAAATCAAACACAAAAGTCTACAAATCATAACGGGGCAAAACGTAACAAAGTGTCGCTTAAAAGCTTTACGAGCTTATGAAAGAACCACAACAAAAAAAATGGATTTTCAGCAACCCTCCATTTTGTCCAGAAAAGCTTCTTTTATTTTTAACCAAAGAAAAATGTCCAAAAACCAAGAACAACAACCAACCAACCAACAACAGAACATCCACACACAACAGCAGCATTTTCGAACGATCTAATACAAAAAGAAAAAGAAAAGCCCGATCTTAAAAGGACAGCAAAATAATAATAAGAAAATCAAAACCACAAAAACAAACAATTGAATTGAATAATGAAATTTACAAAAAAAAAAATAATAAAACTTATTGTACTCGTACCTTAAAACTCGATATTATTAAATTAATTAGACTTAAGTTATTTCTTTTTTTATATTTACACCTTCAAAAAGCTTTTCATAAAGAATGTCTAAAAAAAAGTTACAAAACCTTGTTCACATTAAACAAACAAAAGCTTTCTTTAAAAAACCAAAACAACATTTTTTGATAATATTGAAGATTGTTGACAAAAACAAAGCTTTCACCTTAACTTTTATATTAACGATAAAAAAAAAACATTTTCAACAACAACAAAAATCACTCTCTACAAAGTTTTGCTAACACTTCAGAGAAGCTTGAAAGCTTGATTTTCGCATTCAAATAGCTTAGTTTTTAAAGCTTTTTTTTTATAAATAAATTCAAATCACTTTATTAATATAAACAAATATTTGAGAAGCTTTATTTGAAAATTAAAGAAAAACATTTTTACTTTTTGAAAACAGCAAAGTTTTTAGCCATTAAAAAACAAAAAATGGGCAATTATACACAAATTATCCAAAATGTTTTTGTTGTGTCGTGTAAGCATTATTGCACGTTTAAACTGCGCCAGGGTGGAATTTTTGACATGAGACCATAATTACTAGCTTATTTTTTTTAAAAAAAAAAATTACACATGTACTTTCTCTATTTAGAACAAAACAATTTCCAAAAAACACCAGTACAAGGGTTAAAAAACTCGAAAACTATAATGCCTTACTTTCGTTTTTTTTAATTTAAAAAATAAAGCTTTCGTCGTAAGCAGTTGCAGTGGAACAAATAACGTCTACTAGGAGCTTTAAAAAAACCGGGAAATCTATGTTTCACATTAAAATATTTAGATGCTTTATTCTAATTACGAATTTCTCTAAATAATTGTTTATACGTAATTTTCTGCAACATGAAAAGTTCGCCTAAAAAGGATTTTATTTGAATACACTTTTCCACATAACGTTTTTCGAAACTTTCTACAAAAAGATAGCTTTAAATATTTCCACAAATAAAAAAAAAAAAAAACATCCGTATTTGAATTGAAATTTGATTCCGAAGTTCTTTAAACTTTCTTAAAAATGTGCTTTTCTTATTCAAGTTGCCGTATATTAAAATTGGCTAGACATTTCGGTGAGACTCAAGTCTGTGTCTCATCGTTTTATTAACTTCATTTGAGTTCTTGAATGCCAATCATTATATTTTTTACCAACGCACTATTTTATGAAATGTTTTGTTTGCAAACAACAGTAATTCATATAAAGATAACGCTTTAAATATCTGCCTAAATTGAATTTGACCATAATTCCTACGGGTGCATTGCAAAATTACCCGGTATGTTTTTTAATGCGCAATGCGGAAAGCTGTTGGCATTTTTCACCGGTGAAAAAGTTCTTATCCAAAATTACAATCACTTATTTGAACATTTGAAGGAAAAACTGTATACGTGTCGAAAATGTTTCTTTAAATTAAATTAAAAAGAACGATGATTTATTGGATCTTCATGTCACCAATTATTCTCCTCTCATGTCTTAATTTTACCATTTTCAGAACATACAATTTCAAATCCGAAGGAATGTCGGGATTTCGTCTGGAAATCTATTACCATTTGTATGGATTTTTGAATTTTAAGCTTAATTTGTGTATAAAAACAAAAACAATTACCACAAAAAAAAAACGAAGTATATAATAATAAAGTAATTAAACACTGAAATGAGAAAGCTTTCAAGCTGCCCACAAACGTTAAGTTCAAATATTAATTAACAATTTTTTCTCACAAATTCTTCCATAAAAAAAACAAAAAAAAAAACCCGAATACTTGTGAAAACAAACGATGAATACAATGTCATTATGAAAAAACAATTGTTTTCTATTGAATGTAAAACATAATAAATGCAAAATCTAATTGTACATTAACAACCACAATGGCCAGGGTCATTGGTTTATTTAGTTAAGCTGAAAAAATACTCCATTCAAATGGAATCGACTCTGTATTATTTGTTTAGCGCGCAGACATTAAATCAATAAATTAAAAACATTTATGTCTGAACCATTCTAATGATCGTAACATATAAATGAGAATGTAAAACATTTAAATTTTTAATTTAATAACAAAATGAACAACAAGAAACCCCCTAAGCGAATAAAGAAGAAATGGAAAAAATTGTTAAGTTTAGAGATTTATGCGAAACACACAAATCCGAGTGAATGAAAAGCTTTTTTAAAAACCAAAACTCAAACTCAAATAATACAGAAAAAAATAGAACAAAGAAAGGCAAACAATAAAAAAAATATTCAAATCTAACACTTATTAAATGGAATACATACAAAAGGCATTGCAAAAGTTTTTTCTTCAGAACAAAAATTGTTAGCATACATTTAAAGAATAAAAAGAAAGAAAAAAACATACATATGTAGAAAAAATCAAGAAAATTAAAATGTGGCATAGTTATTGGGGGAAGAACAGGTGGGGGGCAAACATCAATAAGGTAAGTATGACTTCGAAAAACAAACCAAAATCGTGTAAAATAATTATTTTTAAAACTTTTAGAAACATATAATTTTTTAAGAGTGGGATGTTCAAGGAGGAGCCTAAATATAAATATTAACACCTAACAGTATGCTGTGAGTGACTGGGCTACTTCACAAAAACACACACTCACAATGGTATCCAAAATCTCCAACCAGTGAGAAACAGTCAATTCTCAATTTTCTAAAACCAGGCGCCCAGAAATTTATAGAAGGTGATTTTTTAACTGTGACTGAAATTGAAAACGCAAGATATATTGATAACGACTGCAGCTATGGAGATGGAACTTTTACTCGGAGTATCAGTAAAGGTCTGGTTATCATATGTATGTAATAGGCCATGCCCACATCTACGCCTACATATTGAAATTCGACAAAATCAACTGGAAAACTTTATATCTGCGAAACTGTTACGTTTAGTACTATGATTTGTGCCAGTGTAATGTAGTATATGGTGATTGCTATGACTGTTAGAAGAAGTTAGAGCTTCTGCAGGCGATAACTGTTATGTTTTATGCTTATAAACATTATCCCCCATATTCAGAAACATTTACAATAGAGTTAAAGTATGTTTTTACATAGGAAATTTGAACTTTAAACCTTTCGTAAATTTTTATGAATATGGGCCTATATGTTAATCACTGCATTATTTTGAAAGCACAATACTGCCACATAAGAAAGTTTTGTAAATCGGGGTGGGGGGGGGGGGGGGGAATTGTGACCGAAAAATAAACATAAAATTTTCGATTTTTTGATGACAAAAAAAATATATTGTTTCAATTTTAAGTGTGTATAGAAAACTGAACAAGACGATGTGTTCATTTCTTAGATCGGAAAAAATGTTTTGGGAGAAATTGGGTTCAAAGTATGTTCTCAAAATTTTATATTTTTTATTGGGAAGAACCACAAAGGAAACCTGGGGAAACCTCGATTACAATATAACAAAGACAATACTCGGGTTTAACAAAAAATGAACTGAGTAAGCTAGTTGGGGTCATCACAGGACACACTAGCCTACGGGCATACCTATTTAGAATAGGATGTTCCCAGAGCGACGAATGTAGGGCATGCGGAGAGGACGCCGAGACGGCGGAACACTTCCTGTACCAGTGCCCTGCTTTCTCGCAGGTCAGGAAAGTCCAGTTAGGAGAGGACACCTTAGATGACCTACCGGCCGTCAAAGCAATAGACATAAGGAATTTAAGGAACTTTATAGAGGGGACCGAATTCCTAACGTAGGAAAAAGGGGAAGGGAATTTGTAGAAGAAACCAGGAGCGCACAACAGGCCAAATTGCTGGCCTAGGTGTTTGTCAGTGACATGAGACGGTCCTCCATTCAACCTAACCTAACCTATTGGAAAAATGATATTGCTGAAAAATTGCTCATGGACCCTAATCTGAACAAGATGACGTTTTCCTTTTTTTAGATTGAACAAACAGTTTGGGAAAATTGGGTTCAGAAAATTTGGTTTATCGCAATGAGAAATTCGAAAGTTCCTTGAAACTTTTTGTCCAATTTTTCAGCAACGGCCTAAAGTATCAGAACGAGTTTGGTATCAAATTAAAGCTAGAATTTAGAACTCTTATTAATCCACTGGGAGTTGTATGCTACCATCACTTTTCCCGGATTTATTGTGTATCCGATGGGGACACTGTCAAAATTTATTTTTCAGCCGTTATTTTGTAATGGCTAATGTTATGCAAACTATATGTGATAAAAATTACATCATTTCGAAGGCAGAATATCCCCAAGAAGAAAGAATTTGGAAATTCGAAAAAAACAAATTTTGACCAAAAAAAAACCCATCACAATTTTAGATTTTTTTTAAAAAAATAGATTTCGCTGAAAAATTGCTCATACATAGCGGACCTTAATCTGAACAAGATGGCGTTTTTAGATTGAACAAATAACTTAGGAGAAATTGGATTGTTTGGGAGAACATGGGTGTTCTGAAATTAGAGATTCGAAAGTCCATTGAAACTATTTGTCTAAAAAGTGAGACTGATTTCCGTTTAATATTTGTACACAGCAACATCATGGCTCTTTCGGCCATTGGCCGGTCATCTCTCATTGAAGTATCCTCTACGGTTTGGACACAATGACCATTAAAGATTTATGAGTTTCCATATTGAAGTCGTTCTCTCTGATATAGAAAAACGTAAACATGTACATCTGATAGTCCTACTTTTACTCTAACACGAGGTACAAGTCTCATCGCAATAGCTTACTTCGTTAGAGAGTTATGGCGTTATTAAGTTAGATCACACACAAAATAATCCCTCTCTGTGTTTATGGACGCCTGGTATCAGAAAATAGCAATTTGGACTATTTATGGATGTTTCTGCTTCTTTTTTTGTTGTTGACAGAAAATCAAAGCATAATGTTAGGTGGTAATATTTTGTGTATATGCTCATCCTTATAAACAGTTCAGTCTTAGCGTATGCTTTAAATTTTAGTCTCACTTTAAACAACACACTCACTCGTAGTAATTCAAAAATCCCCAACCAAATCAGTGACAAAAGCCAATTCTCGGTTTTCTGATGCCAGGCGCCCAGAAACGTGTGGTAGGTGATTTTTTGCATGTTACTCAAATTGAAAACGCTATAACTCGATAACGGCTGCAGCTATCAAAATGAAACTTTTACCATGAGTTAAAGTTCTGGCTATCAGGCGGATATAATATGCCACGCCCACGTCCAAACCTATATATTAAAATTCGGTAAAACCAACTAGAAACTTATATATCTTCGAAACTGTTAAGTTTAGCTCTTTGATTTACAGCAGTGGAATGTTATGCTATCAGTGTGCCAAGTATGAAAAGCTTAGCTTCCAAATAGAAAACGTTATGGCTTCTTTTTATATGTGAATACAACAACTCTCTATCGAGTTCAGAATGTCACCGGCAAATGAACTCCGATGTGGATTAATTTTGGCATTACAAGAAAGGAAATTTGTTGGTCCTTTTATCTGCGTACTCAGTTTTCAAATGCGAATGGGAAAAAAATAATGAATTCTCATTCTGCAACCAAATATTTTGACTTATTGTACCCTATCTTCTAAGTATTCAACTTTGGGCTGGCAAGTTTCCTCTAAAAAAAATTGGAAGCCTTCCATCTTTCCAAATCAGTATTGCTTTCTTTAACACCTCTTAACTGCACCATATTGTGGTGGACCAAAAGTAAAAATCAATATTTTTTAAAACAGTTGCTACAACCAAATTGTATTCGATAGAAACAAAATGTTGACGTCATAACAACGATAAGAGAACACACCACGCCAAGAAAGTACCTAGGTTAGGAAGGGTGGTACATCCTAAGATGCACCTCCACTCGGAGACCCATAGGGTCCATTGTGAATCCCTTCTACGTACAGCTACATTATTAATTATATTAAAGGAATTTCAAAAGTAGGCAAAAAACTACATATTTTTGGCATGTAGTTCTGTAAAAGTAGAAGTTCATCAAGAGTGAGAGTCATCATGCGAACCAGTCTTTTCTCGCTCGAAAACTTGGCAGTAGCACAGTATATCGTGGAACGGAAGTAATCGCAAAATCCGCACTTCATTATCTTTCAGATGGGTTTTAGAATATTTTTTGGATATGGGTTTCTACGATTCTATGGTTATTAGAGGTTTCCACTAGATGTTAGTACGTACTTAAGATCAGACAATCCAAAAGCCCTCTATGAAACTGCAAAAATGCTAGTGTGTCAGATAAATAATGTATTTTAGATCTGATTTATCCAGCATCCAGAATCGATTATACATTTTTGATATTGTGAACAATACAATTTTATATTGATATCATCATTCATATGGCTAGTTCTCCTCCTAAAACATAGAAGAAGTCCTTTATAATACAATTAACTCTGCAGTAATGAACTCACACACACCATTCTCCATTCTGTCCGTAATGAATTAATTAATTTTAGAATCAATTATAGTTTTTCATGTTTCTTTATCTTAATTTTTTAACAATTTTGTATTGGTTTATTTATTAAAAAAAATACATACAAAACAACCTAAATCAATCACATCACTTATTGGCTCATATTTAAAGCGGACATATCCGCACTGGAATCGGCCAAGTAATATGATGTGTCCTCGACTACATCCAGTTCGTCATCACAATACATTTTACGCATGCGTTCTTTGTAACTGAAATAAACAAGAAAATAAAAAAGTTTTAATGTCAATTCATTGACAGCGATTAAATAGCAAATATCGCTAAACCGATGTAATTTTTATTTTGGCATATTATTGTTTTGGCATTACATTGCTAAACCGATGTAATTCTTAGTTTGGCATATTATTGTTCAATTGTAACTAGTTATTAAATAATCGAGATATGATAGTATAGGATGGATAACAAGCGCACGAATTTACAGGTAAGCATATCTAAATATCTAATATATAAAGATATGTAAAACTTCTCTAGAAAAATATTAGGTGGTTTGAAGTAGTTGCCGATAACTGAGAATTACAAAAGTGGGAAAATGTTATAAATGATGGGAGGTGCCATAAGAAATGCAAGCGCAATTTAATTTTGTAAGGTAGTTACTTGACATGATGTTGTTCCGATTTCTTTCCTTCTTTTGAAGTACTGAAGATTGTATGGACTATATTATTTACATTACACGAATTTCAAAAGTAGGCAAACTACTACATATTATTGGGTAGTAATCGCATAAGTAGGTTTGTTAAAATAGAAGTTCATCAAGAGTGAGAGTTATCATGACAGTATCACATCTTGTGAAACGAAATGAATCGCTTTATGCTTGAATAGCGTTGGAAATAATGATAACATATTTCCAAAGTCAATGCTGTGCGACCCAAACAGTGCGATATTGAATAAGAAGAAATGTCCGTCGAGAATGTTGCTGCCATAGCCGAGATTGTGCGACTGCCATTCTTCACAGAGAGCCAGAAACCTTCACCAAGGTCTTGGAAAATTGGTTTAAAAAAATACTGAATTCGATTCCCAACAGAGGCTTTGGTCTGTCGCTGCAAAAATTAAGTCAAATCACCAGGTTTACCCTTGGACCCAAAATTAGAATATAAATTTACTTTGTATTGTAATTTATAAAAAAGAATACTGAAATCGGAATACCGGATTCATATCACATGTATGAAATCGTTGTCAATAATTATGGGAAAGTTTGATCATTTAGATAATCTAAAAATAGCCGAAAAATAGATTTATTTAAAAAACACTTGTTGTTGGACCACCATTTATTTAGCTTATGGAACAAATCTCAGCGCGATACCCCCAATATTTCAGGAGATACGGTTATGCCGATTTAACTAAGATCAAGACTCAACGACATGGAGCTATAAGGCATCCGAAACACCGATTGGGACCGATCTATTAATGAAAAGTTAACAAAGTCATCTTTCTGAATTATTTGATGGTTAAAGTAGATCTGGAAAGTTAATCAATACTAAAACTGGCTATCGGAGGTCAATAAACTAGAAGTTCTTTTTCCTTAATGATTTCTTAAAACCAAAAATATTAATTTTCCCAACCAATGTGGTATAGTGTCATCATCCATGATGTTGGACATAATTCTCGGTAATGCACGACAAAGTATATATTTGTCAATAATGATAACATAAGGTTCAATTCAGTACGAGTTCAACAAAATAGTTTGTTATCGCTAGACGCATGATGGGATGATACAGATTTAAAAAAAAAATATTGAGAATATTTGGGTAAATATCAGTAGAAGGTTAATATCTGTAGCCGTACGATTTAAGCAATAGGTCGCGATTAGTGAGTGTACTAATTAGATAGTACACAACTTATTGATTTGAGAGAATTTCTCCGTTTGTTTCTTAACGGAATGTTGTGGAACATAATCAGCCCGATTATGGAAACTCCCTGGGAGATAATTCCCGGGGAATTTACATTTTCAGATGAAAATACCTCAATTCTAAACAGACTAGGAGTCAAACAAAAAGCAGACTCCGAATAATCGACATGTCCTTATCATTATTCTGCCGATCTATTTTGAAAGCGAGGATATTACTCTCGAAAAAAAAAACTTCCCCGGAAATTATCTCCATGGGAGTTTTCATAATGAATAATACAGGGTTTCGAATAATTCATATGCCCTATTTTATGGCAATAGACTACTTACACTTCACTATCTGGATTGTTTTCCTGATTTCGACATTTCTCCAATTTCTTTTCTATCAGCTTAACTTTATCTCTGAGTGGCAACTCGTACTGTTTAACCATAATACGAATTTCTGCTCGAAAAGAAGAAAGAAATTATAAATTGAGAAATATTTTCATGAATCGCAAACAAATCACAAACTTCGTATGGCTTCAATAAGAGCGGGTAATTTTTCACGGGCGCCATTCAACAAGTTATCCGTGACATAACTATCGAGATTCTCCTGCTCTCGTCCAGCGGCATGCAGTACGGCGGCCAAGGCAATTTGAGAAGGCGCATACAAAAGGCAGGCATCGGTGAAGAAGGTTTTCTCTATGAAACTATCAATGTGAGGCCGTAAACGCTCGGGATTTATCATAGAGCTTCGAGTCTGAAAAAATTAAACAGCGACTGAGTTATCATTAATAGGGCTATTTAACGTTTTCTGCTTACCTTTATGTCTATTAGGAATCCTTCAATAGGTCTGTATGGATTGTGTATGGTCAAATAATAGTTTAGGTGTTGCATGAGCAGTAATTCATTGGACAATACAATGTCCATGGCCTTTTTGCGGTCTCCCTTGATATTGCTAACAAACTGGCCAATAGACACATTGAATTCCTCCACTTTGCAGGCTAAATAGACACATGTTGCCCTGGAACGAAGAAAAGGAAAACAAAAAATCATACACAAAATAATGTTTGGTCGGTATATGAATAAACATCTAAAACCTCAATTATATGATAATTTGGAGAGAAAAAAAAACAATATGATTGTAAACAACAAATCGATATTTACGATTTACATAGACATGCATCCTTCGTAGAGCATATCTCAAACTTACAATATTTCCTTCGGATGATAGTCCATGGCAGAGTTGTGCAAAAAGAATCGTTTGAAATAATGGACGGCGGTACCAACCACACACTTGGGCATCATGGGTTCAAAACGCCGACAAAAATCATTTAAATAAATTTCATACTGCTTCAGCAGCTGACGCTCTTCGGTGGCATCCAAAAAGAAATCCAAACGTTGCTGTTCCTAAAAAATTCCGTGTACCATTTTTAAACAAAATCCAGAATTTGTCAGTGCTTTACAATTTACATCCATTTCAGCACCATGTAATTCCACAAACTTTTGATTTTGTTTTAATCGCAATTCACTTAATTGCTCCATACTTGAGAATGTCCAATACTTCTTCTGTGAACTTAGAGGATACATTTTACCAAGTTATCTTTATTATCGTTATATTAAAACAATTGAATTTATACTGCGCTTAACCTGCGAATCAGTGATGGTTTTTCAAAATTTTCAAATGGTACTACGTCGACGGAAAAATGGTGCCAAAAATGCCCTCATTGTCCGAAATAAAAAAAAAATCATATTTATTTTAAAAGAAATTCTTATTTATTAAGAAAAAGCCTGGAAGACAAATCGTGTCGTACGAATGAACTTTCAGGGAAACCCTGGAATTGTAGCAACAACTTGTAGAATGTACCAACGTCCATTTGTAGTTAATATGAAATTGTATTGTTGTGTGTACCATGGTACCACTCAGAGATCAATTGTACCACCATTGGTACAATTGTACCACTTTGTCCATCACTGCTGCACACCGCACACTAAACACTGCCTCCTTTCTTGTTTACATTTGAGTCAGAGAATAAAGTCGACATATACGTTTTAACGGCGGCGACGATATCAGCAAATGCTTCTTCGCGCACAGTGCTGCCCCTTCTGATATATGTTGACCAAAAATAGAAGCCGATAGACGGAAGGAATTCTTCATAAAGCAGAATTCCTAAACTACGAATTCCATGTTTTTAAAGGAATGTTCTGCTGTTGATGTTTCCGGCACATGCATAAATTCAATTTGCTGTTTGTATGCATTAAGTACTCTATTACAATATGGGGGTGAGATAAATCCTATGGTATTCTCCTTCACTTGTAAATATATACAGGGTTCTCCAACAAGGGGTGTTATTTTTGGTATTTTTTGTGATAAATGATCGGATGTTTATGGTATGCCGTTAAAAACAACATCCGCCAAATGGCCACCACGAACACGCTTACAGGACCATATCATTTTCAATCAATTTTCCATAACCAAATCGCAAAGTGGCTGCCCTATGTCCTCGATAGCCTCACGAATTCTATCGTTGATGTCTTGAATCGACGACGGGCCCAAAGGAAGAAGTCGCAACGTGTTAAATCACAAGATCTCTGTGGCCAATTGTGATCACCACTTCGATATATAACACGGTCCGGATTCTTTTTAATTTTACGAACTGTTACTGCCAGATTCTCCGATCATTTATCACAAACAATTGCATTTTCTTTGAATATTAAAATAACACCTCTTGTTGGATAACCCTGTACTCAATTTGTATATGTAGTATATATTTATAAGCCCTCATTAATTAGTTATATCAATCTTTCTGAAAACCTTTAGTGTTCGATTAACATATATACTGGATTTTGTGCATACAGCTGTTTCTTTTTCAGTGATGTAAAAATTAAAATATTTTCACAAGACTTTTACAATATTAGTTAATAAAAAAAAATGAAATATGGAACTACCAAATTGCCATCGAATCCGATATAATAAGTTGATATACATATGCCATTTTGTATAGGAAAACTAGTGATTATATACAAAATCCGATTATATTATTTTGTTGCTTTCAGATGTTAAGAAACTTCCATGAGACGAATTTTCTTTAAGTATACATTTTTTCAGTGTGCAGTTTAAATTGAGTACGAGGCTTAAATATCTAAAACCATGTTCCAATGCCCAGTGAGTTAAATATTTTATAGTGTGAACTTTGCATCAACTGACTTTGCCGAGTATGACGTTTGACGGCGGTCATATTCTAGAATAACTATGGCCGGGGATGTTATGGCTTATACAACTTTCGATGTCAACATTATAAAAATACATGCAAATGATCGAAGACAACAAAAATTCCATTTAAAAATCGTATATTTCTGAAGAAAAAATTAATTTGTAGAGTGTATTGATTTTTGGTCTTTTACTAGGTAAACTCACACATTTAAATAAAACTGTCACCTCGAAAGTCGGTAGTGGTGAATTCCGAATGCAGGCAACCTGAAATGCAACGCTGTGTGTACATTTTAATTTACTAAATTTTAAATTTCTTTCAATAAACAATCGAAACATGCAGATATTTCGTATTTTAATGAACCTTAAAAAAATTTCCTACATTTTGGTGTATTTGACATAGGGAATCATTTTATTTTTTCATTAATATGGGGTGTGTAAATAATTTCTAATTATTTTGTGAGTTTGATGACTCCGAAAAAGTATTTTTTTGTTTGTCATCATGTCGACTCATTCGTACTTTTTCGTATTGTAGCCGCCATTACACACAAAAACGTGTCCCTGTGAAAAACTCGTGTCGTTGCACAATTAAATAAAGAATTTTTACGCAAAATTCATAGAAATTATCGAGAAATCTATAGAAATCACTGCACGATGAGGCAATTTCAATAAATTACATTTGAAATTATGGAATAACAAGTGTTCAAAATGAAAAAATCAATGTGAAAAAAGTATGAAATTAATCTGAGAACAATCGATTTTTCGTTGAAAATTTTTTTCTATCGGTCGTTGTTTTTTTTTTGTATAGAAAAAAGACGAATGACATCGTGTAAATGGTGATTGTATAAACGTCTCGCTCTAACTACTTGCTGACAGGGAGAGAGCTGGCTGGCTGACTGTCTGTCGTTTGGTAGTGTAGTATAGCGAAGAAGAAGAAACCGCAGAACACGAAAGAAAAATGCGCGCGCCTTTTGTAAGGGTTGTGTAGATGTGTGCGCGCGAGAGTGTGTGTGTGTGTGTACGGTTGAAAATACATGTTTCGGAGTAATGCGAGAGTGAATAAGAGAGAGCATGTAAATATTGCATCAATACAGTGAGTGCTGCTGATGGAAAGAATGGTGTATAGCGTATGGGCCATGTTCGGTGTTATTTTTAATAGAGCGAGATGCCTATAGGTATCAAAAAGTGTTTGTTGTCTTTGTTTTTTGACGAAGCTCTGTTAGTTCGTTTTTGGCCGCCATTACGGCGTATAACAACCACGCTGCTATCTGCGAAAAACCAAACATTTTACACAAAATCTTTTTTCATTTTACTTAATTTCCCTTTCAAAGAATTACAAAATATTTCTGGAAAGTTAACGAAAATTTCATTTAAAAATTAATTTATTTGATTTGTGCCTACTGAGTTGAGAAAAATAAAGGATTTTCGTGCGGGTGAGAAGCATTTTTGCATTGTGTTTTTCAATGCAAAAAAAAAAAAGAAAAAACGACCAGAAAAAATTTGTGAATTCGCCGCCAGTAGTGTTTGTGTATGAAATTAAATTCGCCTTGCTTTCAAGAAGTTTTGTTTACTTGAGCATTTCGGGGTTGATTTAGTGATTAATTATGAAAAATATTGAATAATTTTTATGAGAAATAAAAAAAATCAAGAAATATTTGGGTTTATTGTGAATTTTATTATGTTTTCTTTGAATGTTTATAAAAAGTAACCCGCCATTTATACTCTCTTGTTCAATTCGCCCTCTCTCCCATCTCTATAAAAGTGCATTTTTCTAGTGTTGTTGTATTTCAATGTGCATTTTTTTTCCTTTCCTTTTGACAGATAGAATAGCGTGGCAAAACTGTCATCAAACGAAAAAAAAGAAAAACAAGAAACAACAAAAGAATTGAATTCGCTAAATATTAAACGCAAAAAAACACATTATTAATTTACAACACGACACACCAAAAAACAACAACAAAATAGAAAACAAAAGAAAATAATTTCTCGGTTTCGATGTAAAACAACGCAAAGCAAGATAAAGAAAACCAGAGAAAACACAGTATCAATTTCGAGGGAGAATTTTAAACAAGAACAACAAAAAGACAAAAGGAAAATAAAACATCAGTATCATGTTTTGTGTAAAAAATGCCGTTTAATGTGGTTGTGATCGGTGTTGGATTGCCATTGCTGCTGTCGACTCTAACGTTGCTGCCGCCGCTGTTGCTGCTTCTAAATGTTGCTGTTGTTGTAAACGAAATATGAAATGTATACAAATGTTAACGTTTATGATTGTTGTAATTATGCAAATTTATTTAAGTTTTTCGATTTCAATTTGAAAAATGTCGTCGTCTCATAGCTTTCACGATTTGTTATTGTTGCTTCCATTGCAAAAAAGTCGTAGTTGTCATTATCATCATCAGCAATTGTCAAAGCCCAACAACAACAGCGCCACAATCAATAACAACAAGAACCGCCAACAGCAACAACATCTATTAAAACAACAACAACAGGAGTTATTAGTGTTCTTAACAGTTTCACTGTTGTTCTCTACCAAAACCAGAACAACAACAACCAGAAAAACAAACAAAACACCATCAAGTAGTGTTGTTGCGGAAAAGAGAGGAGAAAACGAAGAGCCGGCATTTGAAGCTGAAACAACAACAACAACAACGACGACGACAAGGCCGAAAACGACGACGTCGTATACATCAGCGGTAATATCAGTTGCCGCCGAGGAGTATAAGGAGTATAAACTCTTTAACAGCAGCATACCCTTACAAAGTCCTTCGATACACCACAAAAAAATACAACAACAATACCAATTGTACGAATTGTCCTCATCCGACACCCTAAAACTACACCTACACACATTTCGTGTAGTTTTATACCTAGTCGTATCATCACTGTATCACTGCTGTTTCTCCTATCCCTTGAGTCGGTTAAACAATTTAGAGTTGAACAAACCTTCAAAAAGCAGCAGTGCTGCTTTGCCAATACACACGGAGAAGAAGATCGAGGAGGCTTTAAAATCTAAATTATTATTACCGACTTCAACGGGCTCCTGCTCCCAAGGCTTTTGTATTAATCACCATAACCAGCATCAGCACCACAACCATCCCGGTTGTCAACACCACCACCAGCATACTACTCATTGTCCTCATCCTAATTATCCTCATCAAGGCATTCACTTTCTCTGTCCGGATAAGCAGCTGGCAGTGTACCTTGGATTGTTTATCTTCTTTTTTTATCGAGCAACAACAACTCCACTCCTCCCCAACAACAAACACATCTCATTAGTTTCCCCACGCGTCAACATACAAAATATTCAGATTTTTATAAAATTCAACTTTAACAAAAGCCAAATTTAGTTTGTAACAAAAGAAGCAGAAGAGGACGAAAAACGACATCATGTCGAAATTATCGTTTAGGGCTCGTGCCCTGGATCCCTCCAAACAAATGCCCATATATTTGGCTGAGGAGCTGCCGGATTTGCCGGAATATTCAGCGATCAACAGAGCGGTACCACAAATGCCCAGTGGCATGGAAAAAGAGGAAGAGTCGGTGAGTTTTTTTGTTTGTTTTAGGTCAAACATTATTTTCATAGTATTGAACGGGCGTGGTTGGTTGATGATTTAATATAAACGAGTTATCACACTGGTCGAATGTTTTCAAATTCCTTTAGTATAAGAAGGAATTTTGAATTTGTTTCTAGCTGATGTCATGGAAGGCTGTTCTACGTCTTCTAGTGGGATGCATGTATATCAAACCCACTGCCCAAAAATCTACTATTAGCAGATGTATATACAGTGTACTCTCTCATTGCGGACACCTCTCTTAAACGGACACTTTTTCAGTACCAATTCAGTCCTCTTGTGTACTTCTCTCAATAGCGGACAAAATTTTCAGGCCTTACTATTTCGAGACCTCAGGGTAAAATTTAGATAAATACGGACCACATGTGTAAAATGTTGTTCCTTTGTTAAAAGTCTAGGTTTAAAAATAATGCACCTGTGCCAGAAATGAAAAATCCGTATTTGATTTGATTTCCTAGGGATTTATTGGTCACGTTAGTGAAGCTGATGGCCAAACGAAAAAAACATGTCTAGACCTAGGCAACATGTCAGTATTAATTGTTTGAGACCGAACAGGCCAAGAACCTAATTGAATTATAATTTCGGTACGTATTTCTACTGCTTGGAGGACATGAATTGTATCCTGTCTGAGAGATCATCCTCCTATTCTGTTTGTCTAAAGTCTCATTGTTACAAAGGGAGTTACAATCACCAGACCTTAGTGACGGTTTCGGGATCGATCACTCGAAAATTCGCCTTGAGGGCCGGAATCGTTTAAACAGTATTGGCAAAACAAAACTTCCTTCTTTTCAACGCCACAGCTTTGACTTTGACCAAGCGTAAAGCGATACATTCGAAGTGAGGAAGAGCTGGCACTGTCAATGCAACATATGATTCAAAACGCAATCACTAGATGAACTACCGCTGACAGCTAATTAGCAAAGCTGTCCCTTGAAATGCATTTCTTTAGAGACAGTAATGCGTCGTCTTTATCGATAATCAAGTTTCACCTGGACATTATTATTCTAACAACTTTGGAAGGTTTAGGCCTCAAGTAACAGTTCTATAGTTAGACAGCCTCGAACGAAGAACACATTTTATGATGTCTATTGAACACTGGGTTTACATTGGAAATATGTTTGTCTAGAGTCTCATAAATAAAACGAAATAATCTGAGTTTTTACTGTAGACGTTGAAGTATGACTCTGTGTAGGAACTGTTCTTACCTGTACACTAGACGACCTCACTAAAAACATTTAAATCTTTCAACTAAACCACTGTCACAGTTGGTGAAAAACATAAATTCGGTCCTTACCTGACTAGCTGTTGAAATGAATAACTAATTAATCTACCAACAAATCCGCTGACGTCTGCAAAATGGGTACAAGTTAATCGCTCGGTATTTCTGTGAAATACGGAAAGTTACGTAGAATATTATATGACCGTATGTAAGGTAGTAATATTGTAATACATGTGGCCGAGCTTAATAGCATATGCAGTTTCCTGTTGAAATAGTGGGAATTTCATGCATCATTTTGGGAAAACGAAATGGTAAACGAGCACTTTCAATTGTTTTCGGTCTAGTATTTCATGTAAGGACAATAATCCGTACGGTAGGTTTACTTGGCCGTAGTCAGATGATTGCCCTAGCTGGCAGATTACATTCGCGAAAATGTAGTTTCGAGAATGTCGGGAATTATGCGGTTTTGAATGCTATGTTTCAGTCCAAACATTATTTGGATATACTACCAGGGGTAATACTGAGGATAATTGATATCTTCTCTGTCTGCTCATCCCGTACAACGCATTTCTAGATAATTGGGAGTTGTGGTACAGACTGCTTCGCAACAGTCAGTCAGCTGTTTTGAACAGTCGGATCGACTCGGCTATATCCGAAATTTTACAAGCATACATTTGACACAAATTCGTCAACTCTTTCCCATTTCTTGAAAACGTTCTTCGTGTTATCTTTCCGACGATGATGTCCGCATTTGCGGGGAAAATGTGGCCTTTGGTGTTAACTGTGCCTGTTTCGTTAATGTCTTTGTTTTCAAAATGCTAGTGTCACCCTGCCAGAAACTATTGGTACTGGTAGTAGTAGTGAATGCATCAGAGTTATCTTTATTATCACTCAACAATTACGCACAATTTGTTGCAAGACCATGCACACAGTTTACTCGGAAGATTCTTATATGAGATGAATAATTTACTTTTTTTTTGAATCGGACATAGGACGTTAATGTTTCAATATGTCTGGTTCTCTTCATTTAGACTGTGCAAACTAACTTATCAGCTCATCTCCTTCGGTTGTATTGAGCTTTGCCCGAATCCCAATATTGCAGTTTTGAATTCTACATGAAGTTATGCCATTAAAGGTGCCGATACGTTTGTTGTTTCTGTAATACTCATTCTACTGACTTTTTCGACTTTCCTTAATTTCTTTCTTCGATGCAGACAAGTTTCATACTTCCTAGCTTCAGTGGTGCTTTACACTTATTCATACTATTGGTTTATTTCTTGTCGCTTCTGGTAACCAATTTTGTATTCACAAAATTATGAATTATGCCGAACGATTGGTGAATTAATTTTGAGCATACTTCGCAATTTGGAGAGACAAATTGTAATGGAAGATGTTACGGATGTTTCCGACTATCTTACTCCAAGCATCAACATCGCCACATAGATTAATAAAAATTAGAAAAAATTAGAAGTAACTCTATGACTCTCTGATTAAATGATTTAAGGTATCGGTTCATCCCTTTTTCAGCTTGTGGAGATTGTAACTAAGAACTACATATAGATTGTCGATCAACAATCTAAAGTGTCACTAGCTCCAAATGGGATCAGGTTAGACTAAACAACGGAACCGTAAGACTTAATGATTTTGTTCCAAGGACATTGTTGTATTAGTTCAATGAAACATACGGAGACTTCCAAAGTGACTCGTATGGGAAAATTCTCTGGGAACAGCAACCAGGATCATGTCCAAGACAGGAGCGTAATTGTTATACATATAAATCTATAGATCTGAAAGTTTTGATTATAATAAATCAATCTGTGTACCAAATCGAATCGGATTTCCAACAGATCGAGTCCCGAACCGCAAAAAGATTCTAGCAAAAAACGTGTGGTGCTTACGATACAATTGAATTTAGAACAACAAGGTTCTAACTGAACATTTTTGGTAAAACGTATACAGAAATCTTATGACAGAACAGTCACAATGATATATTTTGGGTCACTGACAGGTCGTATCCTTTATTAGGCAAATACTAGCACCAGAAATAAAACTTAATTTAGAAGAACATCGGAGTAGCACATAATTTCCAATTTTTACATAACAAGTAAATTTATTTTTATATTATTTTTAATGTAATTTATTATACCATAAATAGTTTTTTGAATTCTTGGAGTAGTTTTTATTATAATTTGTAATAATTGGCCGTAAATTACAAAATCTGTGCAAATAAATGAAAAAAATAATGAAAATCAAGAACATGCACCCATCCCATATATCAATGATTCTATAAACCATTGGTGATCAAAAACTTCTTATAACAATGCAAACATTTTTAGGATACAAAAACGGAACAAAACATTTTTTTATTCCGTAAACTGAAAAAATCGGTTTCCTATTTGTAAAGTTACGATTTCAAATTGATACTAAAAATGTTTTGCTTTGTCCACGAAATCATTCAATTAATAAAACAAAATCTACCTTGAGTGCTATGCTATGCATTAAAGTGTTGTTGCTTCACACTTTGTGGTAGACGACATTGTCTCTTAAACTCAACGGCCAGGATATGAAACTGGGCCGTCCGGAATGATAATTGTAGACATATGATAATACCGATTGTTTTTAACAAAGACTCATATCGGAAGTACAGGTAATTCTCATGTCATGAGAACAATCAATTTCAGTTTGAACTGCGTTTAGAGATATTTCTAAATTTCAATACAAATTAAATTTACATCCTAATTGTAAATTACATTCCAGTGGTGATGAAGATTAATGGGCTAGCCACAGACCATAATATTTGGCGCGATTTGCACGGACGAAACACCCACTAATTGCACAGGGCTAATGCTAACTCACATATTGTGCCGCCGTATATATATATTTAGATTTCGTATATATATCTCCCTTTTTCCAATATATTTGGTGTTAGTTGTTATTAAATTCGAATTCAATTAAAACTAAATTCTGTTATTTAAAGCTCTAATTTTAGTTCAATCGGAATAATAATTTGTTATAAAACTTTTTTGGTTTCCAACACCCGACACGTAGCAACGTTTGCCAATCAAATCATACATTTTATTTTTAAAAATAGTTCGATGCACCTATTATCTCGACTTATCAGAGATATAGTTTGTTGTTCATATTTTCTAATCAGTTCTATTATTAAGTGTCAAATTAGTGTGATTAATAAAAATGGTATAATAACGGGTGTTTGTTTAAGCTTGATGGAACTTTAAATATAAAATGAAATCGAGAGGTGAGGCAATCCTTCTAGACATATCAAATTCATTTCACGATCATAACATCAGATGGTTGGGCTGGGTGCGGTTTCTTTTTTTTTTTTGTTTGTTTATGGTTTAACTAAAAGTGTAAACCATCAAACATGTGGTTTTATTCATTGTTAAATTCATCTCAGTATCTCCTTACGGAATACATGGGTAATTTATATTCTTTGTGTGAACTGTGCACGATACGATTCGTATACTCAGTGAACTGGAATTACAGACAAAAGCGAGCTTGACAAGGTCTTTCTCTAAAACAAAGTTAAATATATATTTATTATCAATATTTTTTTTTAAACCGTGCACTTATATTAAGATAGTTGTCGCAATGGTCAAAGAATATGGTAACAGAGAAGTACATCCGAAGATGCATCTTCACTCAGAGACCCATAGGTTCATTGTGAAGAAATAAGATTTGGGAACATAGCATCCCCTTGATGCTCTACTGTGCTCGTTACCGAGTAGACAAACAAGAGAAGAAACTTAAATAATCCCGATGATCGGCTACTATAACGTGGATAGAACGTAATCTTTGATGAACAAACGGTTAACCAAAAGGCGTCCAAGCTCTTAACCTTAATCCATCAACAATGACTAACTGCCCAGATAGTTTGTACGATTACTCTTCTAGGCCCAGACGTATTCGTCAAATATTTACGACATTACGCCTCTAAAAAAACTGTGACTGGTCCTTCCCATTCAACACCACACACTGTCTTCACTACATGACTTCATCATGTCCGGAATCGAAATATCAACTTGTACGCCACGATCCAACAGTGTTGTTTTCTTCTATTTATTTCTCTCTGACCTTGCAATGCTTGTATTGTCCTTTAACGGGAAGACCCTTAACTATACACATCTAGTTTTTTGACAATCTAAAACGCATCACATTTGTCCAGCAATTCAAACATCCAAGTCATAATAAATTTAATTTTAAATCTTGTGTTTTTTTTTTACAGGAACATCATTTACAACGAGCAATATGTACAGGTCTAATTATTCCGACTCCAGAAGTCTATACCACCGAACAAGATTTCTATGATAGAAATTATCCACCCAATTACCGTATGCCGCGACAGTTGATCCATATGCAACGTGAGTATTAGTGAAATCGGCTGAAAATAACTAGTCTATATAATACTATATCACATATCTGTATAGCACTCGGTTTGGAACAAGACGTACCCGAATATGATATGGATAGTGAAGATGAGTATTGGATTAATCAACAACGAAAGCGTTTCGATTTAACGCCATTCAAATTTGAACAAATGATGGATCGTCTTGAGAAGAGTTCAGGCCAGACAGTGGTTACATTGAATGAGGCAAAAGCGCTGCTCAAACAGGACGATGAGGTCAGCATAGCCGTTTACGACTACTGGCTGAATAAGCGCCTGAAAATGGTAAAGACACAGACATGTTTGTCCCCTCTCTTCTATTTTCTATTTCTTTTGTCATTTTCCTCCAATTCATGATTGAATTGCATATTAAAACGACATTTTTGTGTATTCAAACCAAATACAGCAACATCCATTGATTCTCGCCGTCAAGACCGAGAATCGCCCGGGAGCCTCATCAAATAATCCGTACTTAGCATTTCGCCGGCGCACTGAAAAGATGCAAACGCGAAAGAATCGTAAAAATGATGAGACTTCCTATGAGAAGATGCTCAAGTTGAGGTATGATATTGTGATTCGCATATAGAAAATCGCATATGATTTTCGTTTATTTTTTATAAAATTAACTTTTATTTGTTTATTTAAGGCGGGATCTGCAAAGAGCCACAACGGTTTTGGAGATGGTTAAGAGGCGTGAAAAAACTAAGCGTGAACAACTGCATTTGTCCATAGAAATCTTTGAAAAACGCGTACAACTCAGAGACTATAATGGCGCATTACTATCAGAGCTCAGTGCTACGCTTAAGAATTCAAGGTTGTACCAGCAATATTATTTTCAATGTGCATTTGACAGCGGATCGATAACGTCTTTCTGTTTATCTCTCTCTTTAGACCTGCCTTTGCTCCATTGTATGCAAACCAATACTCGCATCATTCGTCCTCTTCGGGAGCTACGCCGACAGCAGTGGTACCGAGTGTGGCCTCATCGGCTGGCGGTTTAAACAATATTATGGGTCCTACGGGCTTGTTGACACCGGGTTCTACTGGCAGTGCAACAGCAAGAGGCGGTCACATGTATTCATCAGCATCGCAGTACCTGAATTCCGCGAATATTGCTATGGGTAATTTAATAACGCACTCATTACTCAATTTGAGATTTTGTATAAATGCTTGATTTACATACTCCCACAGATGGACTAAATTCTGGTAGTCGCAAAGAGAAACGCCAGTACAAGAAGCGTAAACATAAAATACCCCGTGATAAACAGCAAATGCATCATCAGCAACAACTGCAGCATCTGCAGCAGCAACAACAGTATTTGGCTAATATTGGTGTCATAC
Organism: Hydrotaea cyrtoneurina; assembly: GCA_958296145.1. Classification (NCBI taxonomy): domain Eukaryota; kingdom Metazoa; phylum Arthropoda; class Insecta; order Diptera; family Muscidae; genus Hydrotaea; species Hydrotaea cyrtoneurina. Next base: position 66,375,984 of record OY282516.1, on the reverse strand, counting down.
CAACATTGGCAACCACAGGAGCTGCTCTGGGTGCTAGGGTTGCTGGTGGTGTCGGCCTCAGTGTACCGGGGGGTTCAGCGACTCTACCGCACCACCTGCCACATCATTTGCACCATCACCTGCATCGTCAATGTTCATCGCCTGCGCCAAATGAGTCCACCATCGAAACAGAGGAAGAAGATTTAGCGCACAAAATCGGATCGGAGAGTGAAGAAGAGGCTCCATTTGCATTTAGAAGAAAACAAGGCTGCGATTATTTAAGGGTGAGTGTCGAGAACAAAGCTCTGAAATGTTCTCTGTAGTTACTAATTATTTGTTATTGTCTATCTTTTCTGTTCAGTCGAAATCCCATACAGGCAATTGGCCTTGGGAGCCTAAAGAGGAGTATGGATTCGGTGACAGTAAATATCGCTTCACCCTAACCTCTATAAGCCATCCGAGGTAAGTGCATTTTTACCCTCAAACCAATACAAACTAATTTTAATGTACTCTTCTTTTTTTGTGTCCTCGTTCAGACCACGTTGTATAGGCTTTGCCCGCCGGCGTATGGGTCGTGGTGGTCGCGTTCTGCTAGATCGTGTAGCAACGAATTTAGATGAGTTCTGGTCACAGCTGGACTACACAATACTGGAGACGAAACCATCGGACACCACAAATAGCACCGCCCCCTACGATACTACAACGACAACAACTAAAAATGATTCTACTACTAAACCCGCCTCACCACCAACTGTTGTCGATTTAGTGCCCTCAGCCACAGCGGTTGGAGCGCTACAATCGGCAACAGCAACAACAAATACTGTAAATAATGCAAATACACCCGCCATTACAATTAAGAAGGAAGTCATAGACACCAATAAAGATCATACAGCTGGAATCGCCGATGGTTGCGAACGTGACGATGATCTCGAAGTTGGTCTCAATGGTTGCTGTGAATATGAATATTCCGACGACGAAGAGGAGCTGGAAGACGAATATGGCATACACATACAAAGGGACCGGCTGTACCATTCATGTATATCTATGGCGCGCCGGAGACAACGAAGAAGAAGACAATTATTGGAGCAAAATGAAACGAATACGAAACGGCGCAAATTAAATTCTCACATACAACCGATGAGCATGGAATTTGCCGAACGACGTTTGTTGTACAAATTGTCTAATTTGCTGATGGTGGATTGTGGAGGTGGTACCAATGGACGTGTAAATAATTTAGTTAACTCCCCAGCAACCGCAGCAGACGTCTTCAAACAGGAGAAGGTGAATGGCTTAAACAAAGACGAGGGCCTGCTACCAACACTCAATAATTCTTCAACGACACCGTGGCCAAATCATCGCTGTGCTCCCTCGACCATGGATAGTAAAACAAATAACAGCCTCATCCACACTTCCTCCTCTTCGCCAGCCTCTTCTTTAGTTATTGGCATTAACCACAACAACAACAACAATAGTAGTAATAATGTTAATAAGAACATTAGTAACGGTAGTAGAAGTAATAGTTGTAGTATAAGTGACAAAACGAATGTGATAAAAACGGAAATCGTACATGATGCAGATTTAGAGAACGCATCTACGTCCTCTTGTGCTCCAGGCGATTTGCAATCAAGAGTTATTAAAGAAGAACTGATTGAGTCCTCAGCCCCCTCGATAGCATCAGCCGATGACTCAAACGAGCCCCTGAGTAGTATACAAAAGTTGAACACCACTTCCACAGCGACGGATATCGTTGAGGACGAAGAGAATGTAAATCTGGCCCAACTCAGTAATTTGATTAAGATCAAGAAAGAGGTGTGTGATGACTCTACAGACAGAAGTGGGCACATTTTGCAGTCATCGATTAGGCCGGAAAGTGAAGATGATGAAGTGTCATGTTTCAATCAAATGGCTGACGTTACACGACAACGGAATCTAAGAAGACCTAAGATCTTGGCCGCCACAGAAGCTTTAAAGGGTGTGAATATCTTCATCGAAGATGTGGCGAAGATGTGGCCAACCGAGGAACTCACAATGATGGGTGGCATGTCTCCCACATCTTCGCAGCGCTTAGATATTTGTAATGAGCTGCTGTCCGAGATAAGAAGAGATTGGTTACACTTCAGACCGAAAACACCTACGGAAATGGATAATTTGTGGTCCTTGGATATGGACTACAAGTTATCTTCTCCTTTGGTCGATTGGTCACAACAGACGGCCATCGCCGTTGAGATGGTTCGAGAGACGTTAAGTGGTGACGGCAAGGACCATAGCAAATCCTTGGAAGCAAGATCTACCTTATGGAAGGATCCGGAAATTAAGAACTCTGCATTTATTACCCCTTCATTTAAATACGAAGATTTGGAGGCTGATACTCAGCTCTTACAGAATTCCTTTTTGTCCGATATTATCAGAGGCAGTAGTAAAAGTCCAGAGGCTAACAACAGTACTTGTTTGGATTTGAACTTCAGCGGCGATTCACTGAATGACATCAATTTATTGGGCGACGGCGACGATACTGACATGTTGGACAACATTCTGCAGGAAGTTCAAATAGACGATATAAAAACATTGAATCAGGCCACCAATTTCTGGAATGGTATTTTAGATGGTGAAAATGTTGATGCAGAAGTAGATGGTGACGTTGAAGCGGCAGCCGGTTTGCTGGATGGCATCGATGATTCCACGAAAAAGTGTGACAAATCTCTGGGAGGCAAAAAAACCACCAAAGCCAAAGGGGGCAAGAAATCATGTGCTCTCTTAGCGCCAGTAGGCAGTTCATCATTTAACTTTTCACCCCTGGAAACTGGAACGGTGAAGGACGAAAGATTCTTTAAAAAAGAAGAACCCAAGAAGGAAGCGTGTGACGAGGAGCCAATGGAGCAAGAAGACGAGGTAGTTGTAAAAGTAGAACCTATGGATATTTCGGAAAAGAAACCAACAAGTAATGCAAGCCAAAACTTGATTGTTAAAACACCGCAACAACAACAGCAATTACCGCCCGCATCATTTGTCATGGCAGCAACGTCTTCGGGTTCTGTTAACCTGAACACACAAAGCGAGGTCGTGCATGTTGATCAGCAGACTCCCATTGTTATAGCACAGCCTATGGCCCAACAGCAACAACATCATCAGTCTCAACAACAGCAGCAATTGATCACCCACTCAACGCCATTGCAAGTGATAGGAAATTCTATAACGATAAATACGGGGGAATCGCTTACAACACACAGTCAAATCATACCCGCAGCTACTCTCCCCCCCGCCACTCCACAGCAACCGTCACAGCAACTCACTACCATACAGGTGCTACAACAGCCGGCCACACAACAGATCCGAAATGTTACCGTACAACAACTGCATCAATTGCAACAGCAACAGCGTAAATTGCAGCACCAGAAACTGTTGATGCAAAGAGGAGATCTGGTAAACACAACGTCCAATACCGGCGGTTCTTCAGTCATAGCTCAATATGTTCCCGCCACAAGCAACTCGACTACTATTATGCGCCAGCCTACCCTTACACCCATCGGCGCAACGACTGTAAATAATAGTGCGGGACAAATGATCTATACCACTACTTCCGCAGGAGATGTTATAGCAACTGGTTCGCAGAAGATCTACCTACAAAAGGCTCCTGTTTCGCTTGCCTCCACCTCCCAAGGAGTGAATATCATCAATACCAGCAGTGGACAACAGTTGACTGTGCAGAATATTGGCGGTGTGCAACATATAAATGCGACAGGCAATGGCTCCAATACCAGTGGGCCCCTGATTGTTACCACTTCAGCGAGAAATGCCGTCCAACAGCTAACGCAACAACAACTGGTCGGGCAGCCCACGCAGCAGATAGTTTGGCGTCAAATCGGTTCCACAAATGTTACGACGACACCGGCCGGTATGTTGACGGGCGCTGCGACAAATGCCGATGGTACCGTGACGGCCACGACCGGAGCGGGTAATAAAATTGTGTTTACAAATAGACCAGCTCAGAAGCGGCAGTTGAATGGTCCGGAGAGTACAGGTAAGGAACAAATTATGAAAGTATAGACTCAAATATAAAAGGGAATGAAATGAGACAACAAAAAATCCACAAATTACGTAGCGTATGAAGAATATACGAATCATCATTAAACCACACAGTGGTTGGATAAGCTTTTGTTATTGCAAATAAATTTCCATGAAATGATATAGTTTGGGACGCCTAAAGCGTTTGCTTTTGGATATGCTTCGGATGATTTTCTATCCACAATGTCGATAATACTAAATATAGATCCTACTAGAGTACTATGGTAAATATTTTGCGAAAGGGCCAAATATTCCTGTACGTCTTAATGTTGGATCGTGCGTTTCCATACACTTTTTGACGTTAACACACAATAGACTGCATGATCGCTTCAAGACCTTACTGTTTTTAAGGTAGACTAATGTTGCTTGAGTTCGAGGGGCTCGGAATGGATTGGTATCGATTCGCCTTCCGCAACAGAATCTTTTATGTATCAGTCATCAGGCCACATTTACCATCTCCACCAGAATTCATATTACAGTTCAGATTCTAAGGTTTGACTTTTAAATACAATTTTCGGGTATAATAATTTCTCAGTGAAAGTAAAGCCGGCTCCGAACGGCTAATGCATTCATAGAGAAATCTATACAATATATTGTTTCTATATTGCTTTGAAGTCTAAGGTAATCTAAACATTTGTTTATTCAGGATATACACTAATATATATATTTTTTTTTGTAACAATGTAGAACATCTGTAGACCGGGATGTATACAAATAATCTCGTACACAGCTTATTGATTTCAGAGATGTTCCCCGTAAGTTTCTTAATGGGATTTTGAGTGAAATACGTACGGACTTACGATAAACATCCACCGTTCTATACGTTTAAAAATAGTATTGTGTGTTAATTTTCTGTTGGCAAATGTTCCTGAGTGGTTCTTAAAAACTCTACTCTTCATTCAACGATAAAAATCTATTTTTGCTGTTTTTTTTTCATAAATTAATAATCTAACCTATTCGTTGTTTTTTTCTTCTCTTTCTTTCAGATATCAACAAATTGTTATTAAATCGTAAATTTTCACAACGAAAAATTATTACCCAGCAACAAGTACAGCCACATATTCTGCAGCAGCAGCAGTTGCACCAACAACAACAACAGCAACAGCATCAACAGTCGCAAGATGATGACTTAACCGCAATGAATGCTATAAGTGGTCAGGACACAATAACAACAACGGCCGTTACATATACGACTAAGCAGCAACAGCAACAACAACACCAGCAAATACAAAAAGTAGCCGGTGGTAAATTCATCAAGATGCCATCGATCCCCTTTCTCCTATCCGAGGTTAATTTGCAGCAACAACATCACCAGCAACAACAGCAATTGCAACAGCAGAAACATAACACAGCCGCGGCCATAGCAGCGAATCACAACTACAGTCTACAGCCCACGGCAGCCATTATAACGTCTCAGGCCTCTCAACAGGGAGGAGGTAACAAAATTTATTTAACAACAAGTTCAAGTGGAGGAGCTGCTACGAATTTCACCATCACCAATGCCACCGAATTGCAATCGGCCGCTCATAAATTGCAACAGGCGAACAATACCAATTTAAAATTGAACTTTGTAGCCGCCACCAATTCCAATCAACAGTCGGTTGGCGGTGTCACGGTACAACAGCAGCAACAGACGGTCGTTCTGAACAAGACCAGTATGCAGCAGCAACAATTGCTGTCACAGCAACTGCTCCAACAACAGGGCAAACTGAAAAGGGAACGCTTTTTGAATATCATTAGTTCGGCGACCAACGTAGATGGCACAAATGCCACCGGCACTGTCACAGCCACCTCAGTCGGTGGAACGGTTACGGGTGATAATAACAAACGCGTCTTGTACACGAGTCTGTTGAATGTGAAGCAATTGCAAAAGAACAACGCAGGACAAATGCAGGTACAAATTGGTCCTCAAGGAATGGCGCATGCCGTTCTACGCAGTCGTATAAGTAGCAATCAAATATTCGCTAATATGAGAACGGTGCCAGTGGCGACCGTGGCAGCGTCGGGGAGTAACCACAGTAATGTGACGACAGGAATGACAGGTGCCGGAACTACAGTCCAGGTTGTATCATCGGCTGCCAATCTCAACTCAAATATCATTTCCGCTTCCGCCAATAGCATGAACAATACCGATGGCAATTCACAGCACCATCAACAACAAATGCAGACCAGTTCTGTGGCCGATATGAATGCTGCTGGTTTGACGATAATTAATTCTACGGCCGATTTAAAATCCGTTTCCGCTGCCGGTTTGGAGAATTCCTCCTGTTCAGCAACAAGTAATACTGCAACAGCAAACAATAATAGTTCAGCGAATGGTGGGACCACCAGCAACAATGTCACAACAACAAACAACACCACGACAATCAATAGGTGAGACGAGGCAAGATAACTACCATTTAGGGTCTTTACAAAAATGGATTTCCTCAACAATGTAAATATCAAGCAAATGGCCGAGAAATTGTTCAACACAAAAAGCCGTCGTCGCTTTCGTCGTCTTCGTCGTCGTTGCCACCGCCGCCGTCAACCCAACCCCAGCAATAACAAGAACAACATCAACAAGAAGACTTGTAATAAAACACAAACCTTAGAGCAACTATTTCCTCCTGCTGCTACTGCTGCTGCTGCTATTTCGATTGATTACTTTTGACAATAACAAACAAAATATTTAAAATCACAACAACAACAAATACCATTCCACTTAACAGCATAATAATAATAGAAACTGATAAAATAATTAACAGTCACCAAAAAAAAAAAAGAAGAAAAATGAAGGCCTCCTCCTCCCTCCCAGCCCACAGAGAAGACGGACGGACGGACAGACACGTCAGAGCCAAATGGCTAAAGGTGAAAACAAGAAACGGCTCTTTCTTTATGGTGTTGTATTTATTATGTGTGAATTGCGGTAGCTTTTTCGAAATTTGAAAATATTGTTTTTTTTTGGTGTAAAAGCAGAAGGCCGGTTCCCAAACTCGGAAGACTGGGAACAGTTCACATTAAGTACGCATACACACGCTCATCCATTCGGTCCCTCTCTCTTTCTCTCTGTGTCTGTTTTACACTCACACAACATACACTGTTCACACACACACCCGCGCCACACATTAATTCAAAAATAGTTCTTATGAGACAAGATTCGTGTTAGCCTAGAAATGTATGATATAAACAACAACCAACCAACAACAACAAAAGAAGAAACAAAACATAAATTTAGTATATAAAACAAAAATTAGATTTTTTTTTTGTAATTTTTAATTTTTATCATTTAATGTTAAAATGAAAAACAACAAAACAAAGAAGAAACTAATTCTATAAATTTATAAAACAAACAAAACATTTAAACGAGAAAGAAGAAGAAGAAGAAGAGAACACTTACATTTATGCTTAAATTAAATGTATAGAAACTAAATAAATAAATAAATAGTAATAATAATAATAATCTATGTATGAAGTAAAACTGTACACTTAATTAAAGGAAACAAACAGAAAAACATAAGAATCCAATCTCCTCTCAATTGAAAAAACAGAAAACAAGATATTTGTTGTTTCTTATCGAGGAAATAATATAAAACAAAAGGAAAACAAAATAGTCTACAAAAATGAAATGAAAAACACCCATTAAATCATGTTGCAAAAATTTACATAATTTTTTAAAGATCTTATTTTCAAGATCATCGTTTACTTTTTCTTCACTAACGTTTGTTTCTTTATGAGAAAATAATGTTAAATTTGTGGCTTCTTTTTTTAACAAGGTCGGAAACAAAATATCCCTTTCCGATTGTTTTCTTCTTGCTTTTTCCTACAACGTTATTCTTTTGTTATCGGTTTTATTACTTCATTATTAGTTTGTTTTTCTTTGTAAGGAGAGAACCAACCATTCAACCTTTATATATTCCATTAGAAAGAAAAAAAAGAACATATAAAACCTTCTTTTTTTTCATCTCTGGTTAGCACAGCAACACCAAACAACCAACTTACGCTAATTATTGTTTTTTTTTTTCTAAAGGTTTAGTTCTTCTCTTCATTCATAAAAAAAAACAGATATCTCAAAAATTATAAACAAACAAAAAAAAAAAAAGAAGAAAAGAAAGAAAAAACATTAATATACTTTTTTTATATATATATAAATATATAAATGAAAAAAATCTTATGATTATGTTGTAAATAGTTAGCTTTTAATAATAATTCTAAACAAACCAATTAAGTTTAATTAAAGAAAAACGAAACAGCAAAAAATTCAACAAAAAAAGATAAAAGTAAATGTGTATTAAAATAATAAAACAACAAAAGATAAAAAAAACCAATGCAAAAAACATATTAATTGAAATGATTTTATAATTTTATTTTCCGTTCCACAACAAACAATACACAAAGGGGAAGCAAATAGGATGTGGCTTTATTTATGTTGAAATTCATCAGGAAAATCACTGCTCTTAGTGTGAACCAAGACGAATTGCAAACTCGTCATCCTGAAACACAATTCAAGTTGTTAATATCGGATGGTTTATGAGTTGCATGAAGTAATTAAATAAAACGAGACTATTGTCTACATTGTAGGCCCCGTTGAGGAGACAGTAAAACTAATTTATACTGAAAAACATTTTCGAAGTGTTACAAAATACCCTAATTTAATTAATTCCACCGTGATGAATCATAGGGATTTCTAAAATACGGAAACTAAATTCACCGAGATGAAATATTAATTGTTATTAAAATGCTGACGTTTGCACCGTGTTAATGCCATCGACTTTTGGACTAAGGAGTGTAATATCTAAGCCATGTAGGATGTCTCTAGAAAAATCATATCATGCACAGCCCACTGATTTCAGCGAAATTCTCCGTCTTTACCTTCAGCGAATGTTAAGGGGAAAAAGGTACTTTGAGATATTTAAACTCACGCAGTACTCAACGATTTTTGGAGAAAGAAAACAAGTTGATGACAAAAAATGATAAAGATTTATGATTCGAAATAGCAGTTGCAAGAACTAATTGCATTTCCATGTATAATTCTTCGAAAAGACCGTCTAGGAGGCCGAAAAAACTAAGACCCATGTGCATTTTTCCAACAGAGCTGATGTAGCTGTCAGTGCAAACGAGGCCCACATTGACGGTGTGAGTTTTTCGACGAATGTACTTAGGTCGTCTGCACTCTAGAGTGTCTTTGATTTATCCACTTAAAGAATTTCGACTGTCTGATTAGGTTCGCGTTCTCTGTAGTAGAAAAAGCAACACTAGATTCTCATGATCAATCACCTCTTGCAAAACACAATTTTTTCACAATGCACAAATGTTATTATAAAACTCAATGCGTTGTGAGTCTATTCATGATTAATAGACTTACAAACGTCAAAACCAAACATCATCCTTTACAATAACTTGGCTCGGAATTTACTACTTATTCTCTTAATTGCGTCTTAACGTGGACCGGCCTAGGTCAAAACAAACACTCCTCCTGTTTCGAGTTAACCGGAAACTATCGTTTCAAATAAATTCCCCATCAAACATGAACGAGTTTTTGTTAATGAATATGAATAGAATTCCGGCTCATGAAATGTCCCAGATGTCTGAAAATCAACTACAATAAACTTCATTTGTGTTAATTGTATCCGCTTTAATTGCAGACGACATTCGAAAAGTCTACAAGTCCAAATTCAACGCACAGACAAACGGTTTCAATTTTTTAGTTTATGTCAGGTTTTAGTTAGCCGGTTTAAGTCGGTTAGTACCGATTCACACTAGGCAATTGTCTCAGTTTGAAGACAAGAGAGTTAATAAATTGGCTAAATAAAGGAAATTCTATTTGACAGTTTCCCTTTTAAAGAGCCTTCCTGGTAATTGCAGATGCCAGCAACTAGGGTTTTGTTTTGAAATGGCAACTAAGTAAAATTAGAATTTAAATTGTTTTATGTGCCCTACCCTTTTTTTATGGGATGTGATTTAGATTCGACACACAAGATACAATCTATCTGAACGATTTGTCGTTTGGTGGTTGTAGTAATTTGAGATCTGCCGGTCACGTTCAGATAAATCCAAGGCTGCACTTTATCGGGCGTATGCCAACAAAATGAAACAAACATTGCCTTACGAAAATCGACAAGAGAAATGGGTCTCAAAATCGGAAGAATTTCGAAAATGGCATGAGTGTGTTTTCGTCTGCGGGGCTTTTTGTGACGCTCAGAGGATACCAATTGTTGTATTGGATAAATTATTGGAATGGTTAACCGTATTAGGCCTTACAGGATTGGTTAAAGCTTGATGTTAATAAATTGAAATTGAAAAATAGTTTTAAGGAAATAGCGCGAGTTACATTTTTTTTAAATAATTTTTTTTAAAAAAATCATTTACAGCCCAGTTCCATCTTTCACTCACACTATCCACTTTCATTCCAACAAAAGGAAAAGACTTTTCCGTTTCACTTTGGCTCAGCATAACAAATGGGTTGGATTCAGTTTTTTGCAAAGTTTCTCAACTTATCATTGAATATAAAACAGAATCCCAGTATTTTTTGAAGTGAAACAAATATCGCAAGAGTCGTGAAAGTGTGAACGGTGCATCAGGACAGTCGTACAAACTCTTCTCTTTTTAGACAACAAATTAGATTTGAACGTGTGTTTTTACCCGAATGTCCTAACGGCTGTGAGAAGCCTTAAGAAGTGTGTGAATGAAACGGCACTATACAGTTAGAGCGCATGAGGAGTTCACGCAATTGCCTTGGCAGGCAATTTTTTTTAAGTAGATCTCAAGCCAAGGTTTTTTTTTTCTTCCGCCGGTAGTGGGGACCCTCGATTAGTCTCCTATCGAGCCCTTACAGCGAAGAAGACTCACTTTTTAATGAAATTCAATAGAAAATAGTTTAACGCTCTTAATCCTAAAATAGTTAAAAAATAACAAATTTAATTGAGTGTTGGATTTGTTAAATTTGTTATTGAACTAATATTTTATTTATTTAACCACGAGCACGAATAAATAAAATATTAGTTCAATGACAAAGTTATATTTTTTAACAATATATCAAATGCTGTAAAATTGTCTCTTTTTGGCGTTTACGTCTTTTTCGCGTTTAGGGCTCGATATGGTGAAAAATTAAACCCAGCCAATTTCAATTGTAGTTCAAGGAAAGACACACTTCAATCATACAACTGGAGATTCTAGTTCAAGGAAATTAGCCAAGACCTTGAACTAGAATTTTCAGTTTACATAGCACAAATAACTGCTCAAGCTTTTTCTTGAAAAATTCTACATGGCTCCGAGTTTTGTGTACTTACGTTTCCCATAAAATAAATGAATTTTTTTGAAAACAACTGAATCTGTTAATATTTTTTAAATTTTTTGAAATATTTTCGAATACATGAACTTTTTCTTTCGCTTTAAGAGACAAACGCCGCAACCTCAGTGTAATACAGAGTAGAGGAATAGTAGAGGGAAATACAATTTTCGCAATTTTGTTTATTGTACAGCTGAAGTCAGAGTCGAGCTATTTGAAAATGCTGCAGTCCAAGTCGAGGAATTTTGACTCGACTCCACAGCCCTATTAGATACTAGTCGCTCGCTTGCATTTCGCTGGAAAATGAAACTATTTCTTCTTATCGAAATAATTTCGGGATTTCTCATAAATTTGTTTTGCGCTATTCATATTATTATGGGAATTAAATTAAATTGTACCAGGTTTCCTGTCGAAATACAGTGTGTGACAAAAATTTTGAAAACTTAATGAAAACTTTTTACTAATTTAGAATTTTTCTAATTTTGCTTTTGCCAAGTTTTTCTTCTAAAATTTGTTTTTGTGGAGAAATTATGTAATAGGGCTATTTATATTCAAATTAAACAATATTACAATTTGTATGACAATTTCGATGAAATCATGTCGGACTGGATTCCATTCATTGGAATGTTGTTCTCACATATGTCCTATTGTGAAATGATCTCGGAAATACACTAGATGACTATAATCGTGATGACAATTTTGTAATATATGGCACACATTCTACCACTAAAGAGGCACAACTCACAATTTGGCAATTTTCAGAAAACTGAAAAACTATTCTGCAGCTTCGGGTTACCAATGCAACACGAAGCGAGACATAACAGCAAAGTAAAGTGATGCCTTTTGTGGTGGTAGATATGTATCTGGGTGTGATGAACCAGTTAACTGGAAAATTACGAATTTTTGAGTTGTGCTATGTCAAAGCCTTATTTGTATTTTCTTCCCCATCGAATGTTGTCGAAACCCGGTCAAGGAGTACATAACTTTTTAAACAGAATTAAAGCTAACTAGTCCTAGGGTTCGGCGGCATTGGTCCGGATTTATTATGTTTATTACGAAAAAATCCAATATCCAACGAATAAAAAACTCACAGCATAACAAGTAAAACTTTTATCTTTTTTTTTTTTTAAATTTTGCTGACAATAATTGAACAAATTGTTAATTGCTTGTAATTATTATTATTATAATTATCTACTTCAAGTGTTTATGTTCAATGATACTTTATTATATATATTTTTTCTATTACAACTTTTTTACGTGTTTTTTAAAAAAAAGGATGCACTTTTTTTTTTAAAAAAAACCCCAACTCCTTAGCAAGGTATTAAGGCAATTGGACAAAATATGTATACCAAACTATGATTACACCCACACTCCCCCCAGCCCACCACACTCAGTTACCATCCTTCATATAGCATTTGTTAATTAATTATTTTTTGTACTCCACTTTTTTTTTTATCATTTACAGGCATTTGAAACTTGTAATTTGTTTAATTAAATTAAAAAAAATTTAATTCGCCCACTCACTCATCCTCATTTATGTATTTAGCTTTAGTGTATTTTTTAAAGAAAAAAAAGAATTATTATTATACAAAAAGAAAATGGAAAAAAAAACTTTACAAAAAAAAAACTGCGATAACAAATATGGAAAATACACCCACATACGTTTTGTTGAACTTTTATTTCTGATTGAGTTTTGTTAAACATTTTCAATGGTTTGTACATGACTTTGTTTATTGCCACATTAGTACATTATATGGCAATAAATTACATACACATGTATTTTGATAAATTAATTACTTCTCGTGCTAAACATTTTTTTTATTTTGCTGTGAACGGGCATTCCCCTACGTACAGTGATGAAGACACGTAGTCGCCATTCGATGGTATTTTAATTATTTGTATTTCAAGACTAACAATATTTTCCAAGTGCTTAATATGAGCCCATAGAGAATAAGAAATATGCTGTTTTAGTATAAAAGGAATTGAAATACAAACCAAAATTTTTGTTCCTCACTTTAATTCGCGTGTTTATTGTACACATCAAAGACATTTCATGAACTTCATAAATATGATCGAATTAGGAAAATATTTGAAGGCATTACAATCGTAAGTCCCGATTCACACCACAAGAAATTTTGTTTCAAAAAATGTCTTTTTTTGACCCAATGATGACTTTCAAATGGGCTAGAGAAGCAAGTATGGAGAAATGGAAATTGGGGGAAAATATGACTTTTTAAATGAAAATTTAAAAAAAAAATATTATATTGTTTATACAAAAGAAGAATACACTTTCGAGACAAGCACACATGTTTGTTTTTAAATAGTCATCGCGCAAATGCTTATCATTTACTAATGCGATTCAAAAGAAAATGTCTAGAACGCCCCTGGGGAAGAAGACATCGTGTAAATCGTGACTTTGTTGGATGTGTCTTTAGTATGTGGAATATATTATTGGGAGGAGACTGACGTCCAATCAAACAATACAATATATCAAATTAAATGAAATGGTTGAACTGCAGTGGACAACAAATACAAAAAAAAATGGATTAATAAACTTCAAAAAATTCCAAAGTTTTATTTCCGAATTGCTATCGCTACCCATAAAACAAGCAAAAGAGCAAAATTCTGAAAAAAAAAAAATTTTAAAACCAACAAAATTTAAAGTAATTTTTTGAAAACAAACTTCTTTTTTAAACCAAGTATTTTTGAAAACAAAATTTTTTTTTCTCAAACATGTAGAAGTAATTTAACAAAAGTTGAAGTTGAAAAAAAAAATTTTTTTAAAAACAAAATTGAAAAATTTAAAACAAAAAAATTAGTTTTTTAAAACAAAAAAATTATTTTTTTAAAACAAAAAAACTACTTTTTTTATAACAAAAAAATACTTTTTTTATAACAAAAAATTTTTTTTTTTAAATGTAAAATTAATATTTTTTTTTGTAGAAGTCATTTTTTAAAAAACAAAACAAACTTTTTTTTTAATTAATTATAAACTTCAAATTATTAATAAACTTCAAAAAATTCCAAAGTTTTATTTCCGAATTGCTATCGCTACCCATAAAACAAGCAAAAGAGCAAAATTCTGAAAAAAAAAAAATTTTAAAACCAAAAAAATTTAAAGTAATTTTTTGAAAACAAACTTCTTTTTTAAACCAAGTATTTTTGAAAACAAAATTTTTTTTTCTCAAACATGTAGAAGTAATTTAACAAAAGTTGAAGTTGAAAAAAAAAATTTTTTTAAAAACAAAATTGAAAAATTTAAAACAAAAAAATTAGTTTTTTAAAACAAAAAAATTATTTTTTTAAAACAAAAAAACTACTTTTTTTATAACAAAAAAATACTTTTTTTATAACAAAAAATTTTTTTTTTTAAATGTAAAATTAATATTTTTTTTTGTAGAAGTCATTTTTTAAAAAACAAAACAAACTTTTTTTTTAAACCAAGTATCTTTGAAAACATAATTTTTTGTTTCTCAAAAATGTAGAAGTAATTTAACAAAAGTTGAAGTTGAAAAAAAAAAGAAAAAATATATTTTTTTTAAAATAAAAAATTGAAAAATTTAACATTTTTTTTTTAAAACAAAAAATTTATTTTTTTTAAAACAAAAAAAAATTTTTTTTAAATGCAAAATTAAAATTATTTTGTAGAAGTAATTTTTTGAAAACAAAACAAACTTTTTTTTTTTAATCCAAATATCTTTGAAAATTTTGAACATTTAAACAAAAACATCTATGTATAAATGTAGAAGTTATGCACTTTTTGTGGAAATACAACAACAATTGTAGGCAAAAAATAATGATTAACTTTTTTGTCTCAAAAATGTAGAAGTAATTTTTTGTTGACAACAAAAAATTGATTTGTTTGCCTCAAAATGAAGAAGTAATTGGAAAAAAATTAAAAACAGCGCTTTTTTGAAATTGTTGTGCTATTACAAAAATGGCCCTAAGTTCAACATTTATCCATAGGTGTTTTTCAAATATATCCTGTTTTCTCAATTTTTTTTTAAATTTATTATGCATTTTTAAGTCAAAAAAAAAACAATTGTTTAAAAAAAAAAAAAAATCAACTTTATGCATTTCTTATATCCAAAAAAAATAATTGCTTTCAAAAAAAATTATTTATTTTTTTTGCCTTTAGCTTGTTTTACTGAATTTGTTTCTTCTGTTTTTTTTTCGTGAAACAAATCATTTTTTTTAAATACATTTTTTTTAAGAAATTAATTTTTTTTACGAATTAAATTTTTTTTTACGAATTCAATTTTTTTAAAAAAATCCAATTTTTGGTTTTCAAAGAAAACAAAAGCATTTGTCTTTTAATGATAAATTTTTTGTAAAATTTTTTCAAAAAAATATTTTTTTTGTTTCAGAAATTCTTTTTTTGTTTTCAGAATTTATGTTTTTTAAATTTATTTTCAATATTTTTTCTAATTTTTTTCAATTTCTTATGCATTTTTGTGTAAAAAAAGTAATTTTTTTTTAAATATGTATGTTCTTTAATTTCTTGTAAATTAATTTTTTATTTTAAAAAGAAATACTATTTTTTTCATGAATTTTTTTTTTCTTTTTAAATTTATTGCCAACAACTTTTTATTCATTGTTTTTTATATAAATATCATGTTCACAACATTTTTAGCTCGCAACTATACATTAAATTTGCTATATTGTATTCTAAGCCTTTGTTATTGCTGTCAATTTGACAGTTGCCGTGATAATTTCACTAGGGCGATAACAGGGATTGATTTTCTAAGGAAAACGTGGCTAGAAAACTCAGTTGGAATAGACAATTTCAAACGGAATCAGAAACAATCTGATGTCGCAGAATTAAATTTTTGTTAACTTAAAGATCTAGCCAAAAAAAGCTTTCAAAACTAAAAATACTTGAAATTTCTCTAAGGGTTTTGCGATTTTTCTTTCAATGAAAAATGAGTCCCAATTTCAAATTTATTTGCTTATTCATCACATAACTCGATGGGGAATGGTTCGCAATCTTTTATTTCTATGTTTTGTCTTTATTTAAATTGTTGTTTTTTTCGTTTGCAAAATTGTTTCTAATAAATCCTATCCTAAAACAAAGATCCACAAATGAAATAAAATGTCTTTCTCCTAAACAACCTACCTACTCATTAAGCGAACACACAAATAAGCTTTGTAATTAATTATTAAAAAAGTAAAGTAAATAATTATAGTACATACATATATACATAAATACATACATAAGTATAATATAAATAATTATAATAAAAATGTAGCCAGTAAGTTAAGAAATAAATTTTACGCTTATAGAAGATACGTTTATACTATAACTAATTAATTAATTAACTAATTAATAATCAATATGATCTATATGTAATGTAGCTATTACCTATGTATGTATCTATGTATGTTACTTCTGTAGAATAATCGAAATTTGTCTCCAACTCTTTGAAATACGCATGTTCATACGTGTGTTGCAACAAGGATTTAAACGAAATCGGGATATAAGACATTTTAAAAAGACTTTATTAGTAAGCGACTGTTTTTTTTTGTCTGTTGTACAGGAGTCTACTACCGTTGTTAATGGATATAAGAACATGTCCTGTTAAACCAGGTCTGGAAAAACACCAGGTCTTTACTTTCTTATAAAGAAAGACTTTCTTATATCCGTCAACTACTGTATGAACCAAAAGTTGGATAGTCCGAAATAAAATATGTGAGTTTCGAGACAAAAAACAAACGTTACTTTTGGACCAATTACAGCGGTGTGAATCTCAACAATGATATTGTAATTTAAATGAGTGTAGACTATTGATTTGTGACATTTTCATATCTTTTGGGTGAACGTGTATTTGAAAATTTGAATTTTTAGATTGGGCAGATCGCATGACTCAATAGCATAAAACGGCTATTAATATTAACAAAACTAGCTGCTTGTGAGTTCGTGTTTCCTGTATATATATATATAATAAAAGGATGTTTAATTTTTAGTCACGTTAGTCTGAATTGGGCTTAACCGGAATGTTAACATTTGGGAATATTTTTTTTAAATTACATTTCCTCCCAAACTTTATGCTTGACGGACTGACAGTGAATGTAAATCTAAAATTATCTTACCCATTAAAACTATAGTCGACTAATAGTTTTAACAGTTGTTCGGCTTTTATATACTTTAAGCTTTTTTTCACAAATATTCTCGATTACAGTTTTATTTTTCTCCATTAGGAAAAGCAAAATCTTTTGAAATTGTATAGAAAATATTGTAAAATTTAATTAGACACGCATTGTTCGAAATTCTCAGTCTTATATTCTGAATATATTTATAAAAAAAAATAATAATTAATATCGCCTAATTAGACAAAAGATAAAGGCGAATTATTACTATACGGGTAAATCATACAGATTTAAAACGAAACTGGTTGACCATGCAAACAAATTGTTTTTCGTGCATTTAATTTGATCTGAAGTATTCAAGTATTTTTCGATTACATATTTTTGTTTTGCACTACATTTTTATTATTTTTCAGTAAAAGTGGACTCAAATTTATATTAATTTTTTTTTGCACTCGGGGATTTCGGATAAGACAGTTGACAACGAATGTCTGACTACATTTTGGCGTACTGAACTCGAAAGAAATATTTGAACAAAAAATTTATTTATTTTCTTCGGTTGTACCTTTATGATTTTTGATCAGTACATTAGCAGCTGATGTCCAATTAAACTGTACTATATAACAAATTGAATGGAATTATGTTAACTAATAATAAATAATGCTCATAAATTTTTTTAATAAAAAATAATATTTTTTTTTAATAAAAAATTCGTCGGAAAAAAAAATATATTAAAAAAAAATTTTTATTAAAAAAAAATATTATTTTTTATTAAAAAAATGTTATTTTTTATTAAAAAAAAATGTTATTTTTTATTAAAAAAAAATATTATTTTTTATTAAAAAAGGAAAAAATAAAAAATATTTTTTTTAATAAAAAATATAATTTTTTTTAACAAAAAATATTATTTTTTTTAACAAAAAATATTATTTTTTTTAACAAAAAATATTATTTTTTTTAACAAAAAATATTATTTTTATTAAAAAAAAATATTATTTTTTATTAAAAAAATGTTATTTTTTATTAAAAAAAATGTTATTTTTTATTAAAAAAAAATGTTATTTTTTATTAAAAAAAAATATTATTTTTTATTAAAAAAGGAAAAAATAAAAAATATTTTTTTTAATAAAAAATATAATTTTTTTTAACAAAAAATATTTTTTGTTAAAAAAAATAGTATTTTTTATGAATTTTCTTTTTCATTTGTTGCCCACTGCTATGTATATAATAAACTTTAATTTGATATATAGTATTGTGCGATCGGACGTCTTCTGCTAAAATTGTAGTCAAAATACTACACGTCATTCCGACGAAAATGACAATTTTAAAGAAATTTTTTACAAAACTATTTATCCATTAAAACAATTTTAAATATTTTTTCGAATTTTGTACACCAAAGTGCAACGATGAAAATGAAGTATAAAAGAAAATTTTTTTAAAAAATTTTTAATAAATATTTTCGAATTTTGTACATCGACTAAAATTGCAGTGTTACAGAATTTTTTTGTTTAAAAATGTTTGTCCATTAAATTTTTTCGATTTCTGGAAAGCAATGAATTTTTTTTTTAAATCAGTATACCTATAACATTTTTTTTGCTTATTTAGGTAACTGTGTTCTTAAACGACATGAAAAGTAACTCTTAATTTTACCGACAATCGATTTTTTTCTTAGAAGAAAACCATCACCGCTCTGTATTGAAATAAGTCCCATATGACATGGAAGTCTGCCATTTAGATTGTCTTTGTTCCAAGTGTATTGACTGTCCAAATTGTGGGGCTTAATTTGTATTTGGTTTCAAAACTTTTGTGATTCTTCGATAGATTGAAGAAACGAATATTTCCAAGCGTATATGCGAAAGCAAATACCCCGTATTTGATTGATTGCAATCGATTTCCATATACAATTTTAATTTGATTGCATATTCAAATGTGGATTTAAAAGAGAAATTCCAAGGGCAAACATTTAATTTGTAATAAATTTATCTCACAAACTATGAAATCAATTAACCGGGAATGATATTATAGGTTATTTATTTTTAATTTCGTGTAAAAGCTACTTTAATTTCAGTTTTTCCACAAAAATCGAATAATTTTAAATAGAAAAAAGAAATTACTTTTTGATATTTTTTAACGATTTATTTTGTATATATTTCATGGTTTTATTTATATTTAAAATTAAATTCGTTATAAGTTGCACTTCCATAACTCGAACCACTATTAGCCCGTAGAAAAGTTCGACTTACGGAGACTTTGTGTTAAGGAATTACTTATAAAATTGTTTGAGGGAATTTGTCTGCATAACTGCTTAACTAGAAGTTATTCGACTAAAAGAAAATTCGACTTATGGAAGTTGCACTGTATTTAAAATTTATTTTTTTTTTAACTTTTTTCTTAATTTATTTTTTTTACTTCTATTTTATTTACTATTTACTTATTCACTCCTTTTTTATATTTGTAGTGTTTTTTATTTTGTAATTCAACTTCTGTGGATTTTTTCAATATTTAACTGATCACTCCCACAAATTCCCAACAGGGGAAAGAAAATACCAAAAGTATTACAACAACAACAATACATAACTGAATATATATAATACCGAAAATGTCTATGTGTAAAATATTTAAAAAAAATAATTAACAAAAGAAAAAAAAACACAAAAAAAATTATTTACATTTTACTTTCCCAAATATTTCTTCTTCAATACGAACTTACGAAACAACTTGCATGTGTAACTTTCTTTAAAAATATCCCAAAATATAAGGAAACCAAATAAAGAGAAAACTTACAATAAGAAATTTCAAATATTTTTAAAGAATAACAGCAACCAACTGAGGAAAATCTCTATGTGAAATGCATAAGTATGAAGCAACAACAACAAATAAACATTAATAACTAATTGCAAATGCGTAATAATTTAATTTGTATTATAGAAAATCAACTGCAAACTAACAAAACGACTTAAGCTATGTGCAACAGAATAAAAGTAAAAAATTAAATACTAAGTAATAATGAAAAGATTTTAACCTAAAGAAAAACAAAAACCAAACAAAAAAAAACGAGACAAAACACAAAAGGAAACTTTATATTAATTGCATGCAAACCACAAAGAAGAAGAAACCCTAAATTATTTAATTAATATAAATTTCGTATAACAATAAAAATAAATACAAAACAAAATAAAACTTAATGTTCAATATGTAAAATATTTAAAATGCAAAACAGAAACCGAAAAAAAACATATTAAAATAAATTATAAAAAAATACTAATTCTAACAATTATATGATGGTAATTGCAAGGAAAAATTAATCTACTAAATAATAATAATAATAAAAATAACGACAACAACAACAAGAAAAATAATAAAAAAAAATACTTATTAAAACAAAAATGAATAAAAACGTTGTTTTTTAATGGGATATGAATTTTGAAAAAAATAAGAGCAGTGTTATCTAAATAGAACAGGGTTTAAACCAGTCCTTTCCAACAGCAAAGCCACGTCTTCTTGGGACGTGGGAGTGGTAAGCTTTCAGGAGACCCATGAGGACTTTAACAAATTCCGTTTCCGTTACATGGTGATTTTGCAAGTATGTAACTTAAATATTGGAATTCAGAAATCAATTTGCATTTTTACTTTCGGCTTTTCAGTCTTAATTATTATAATCACTTTTTCCCATATACAAAAATATGTGAGTGAGTCCACAACTTTACTGATTTCCATATGATAGCGAGCACAAAAACCAGCAGATTTCGTCAGCCTGAAAAGGCCACAAAAGTAAATATGCAAATAGATTTCTGAATGCTTTTCTTTAAATTACTTTCCAATGAAAGTATTTATATCACAAACCAATATGAAAATGAGGGTATTGCCGAAAAAAATTATTAACGTTTTTTTTAAAATTTTTTTTTTAATATCCTTGCACCCTATTGCAGAAAGTAAGCCATATTTAAAGGATGTCTATGGATAAATCTAGAAGTTATGGCATTTTTTGTAAAAGTGCAACAATGTCAAAAGACTGCTGACCTACCAGTATACCCAAAGAAGGAAATACTTTAGATCGTAGGTGTATTTGAAATAAATCCGATTTATTAGTTTTGCGAAGTTTTAACTGACTGAAGAGAAGTTTCTTATATGGAAACGGCAGTATGATTTGCTGTATGATAGTCACGCTTACTGAAAATTTTAACTGGCAAATGTTGTAGATTAACACACTTTAAAGTGATATACGTATTTTGGGGACCGTCATTACAACTATCCATTGGAAACCGAAAACTATAAAAGTCGAAGTCGCCAGTTTATAGAATTCAAGAAGACTTCAGGACGCCGACGTTGATCAATAAAAACGTTCGAGCCGGCTTCTACGACTGTAGCTGCTAGCGCTTTCAATTGTGTGTAATCCCAGAAAAGGTGAATCTTATTGTGAATGTGTGTTATAGTAACTATTGTGAATTTACACAGTCCTATAGGTTGTTGTCTAGGCTGCGGTAACGTGAGTTAAATACTCAATTGTGAATTCGAGAATTACCTTAACTCAACGATTCAAAGAGTATATAAAACAAAGCATACTTTTCGGCGCCTTATACCACAATTGCTTTTACGTGTTTGAGATTTATAACTACAAAGCGAAAGATGTACATCCCGCATCATCACTTTGGAAATTCCAAAAATTGAAAGTTGTGCTGTGTTAAGCTGATTGGCTCTTCCAAATTCCGAAACTTAACCGAGATATTTCGAAAATACAAAAGAAGTAGTGTACTTGTGTACACTAACGTAGTGTACTATTGTACACTAACGTAGTGTACTATTGTTCACTAACGTAGTGTACTATTGTTCACTACCATAGTGTACTTTTGTACACTAACGTAGTGTACTTTTGTACGCTAACGTAGTGTACTTTTGTACACTAACGTAGTGTACTTTATTCAAATGTGTGTGTGTGTGTGTAGATGATGATCGTCTAATCGTCATATCATGACATACTTGAGCAACAAAAATGGAAGGACATACTCGTATTGCGATATATCTGAAATACATGTAGCCTCACCAACATCATCGTGGTGATCATCATACAATGTATGATGCTGATGCTCTGATACTTAGAAATCAAATAGATTGAGTTGCGCATGCGCATTAGATTCAAGTTAGGCTGGATGCCTGCGCATTGCTCTTTAACATTTGCATTCGAAGATGAATGGCCACATAACATCTGAGCGCGCGCGTGTGTGTTGGGGCAACTAGCGAGACAAACTGACGACTGACTCTCGTTCTGGCTGATATGCCAGAAGGAAGAAGAAGAAGAAGAAAAACCTAACTTCAAGTCGCCTCTAGACCGTAAATTGCAAGTGCAGTCAAAATGTTGCAAATTGTGTTTAGTCACAAGTCCGACTGCGAGGCATGCGTATGAAGATGCAGTTGCTGAAGTTGTTGAAGCTGCCTGCCTGTGTCGGCTGCGGCATGTGCACACTCGTATGTCTATGTCATGCTTGGTTAATCTAAGATACGCAGAGTATTTAACTGGTTCTGCAATTGAAATCTTGTACGATTTCGGTTCGCAGTGCTTTAAAGTAAATTGCCAACTTTGAAAAGTAACATCATCAAGTATGCCTCAATCTTATGCTCCCCTCCCCCCTCCCCCCCTTCGCGAATAGTTCATTCTGTATTTAGACCGCCGTGGTACTGGTTGGCTGGTCTTCATTTCATCTTTTTTTGTTTTTTTTTTTGGGGGGGCTTGAATTTATTTTATCTGGGCAAAATGGTGGCTTGTTTGTTGTTAAACTTTATGATAACATTCAACTGATACGAATAGCTATGGCTGCACAAATGCTCATTCACTCACAGCCCCAGCCAGCCAGTCTGTCCACTCCAGTGCAGTCCAGTCGTTCGTCCGTTCGTCTGTTCCACTGGCCGTCTGTAATGTACCAGTGCCAGTACATTGTACGAGTATAAATTGTTCTACTATCTCTGTTTGCACAGGTATCCATTTAATTTATGTATATGTATCTATTTTTGTTGAATTTTTCGGAGTTTTGTTGGTTGAATGGTTCGGTTTGCCTGGTTGGCCGGCTGGCTGGCTGGCTCACTACTTGCCCTCTGCTGCGTTGGCTTGTAAACAACCAACATCACGCTTTTCCAATTAAAGTTGGAAAAATGAAAATCTTTTTGTTTTGTTTTTCGCTCCAATCTCGCTTTCTGAGACGTCGACACGCAATAATTTTCGCACAATTAACTTCATTTTCAAATTTGCACATGGTCGCTGGCGGAGAGGCGTATTTTCGGCAACGAAGGGATTGTGACTTCAGATGATGATGACGATGATGTATAGCTGCTAGATAAAACGGTGAATATGAAAATAAGCCAGCAAAATTATGACTGAAATCGATCACAAAACCAAACAAAAACTAATAATTGCATGTAGTCGTTTTTAGTTTGACAGCAATTTAAATATTTATTTTGTGCGCTTTATCACCGAAAGTGTCACGAATAACTGACACATTTATAATTGACAGCAAAATTTTGCCACATGCACCAAGTGTCAATGTGACGTTTAATGTAATGATTTTTTTTATTCACGTTGGTCTTGGTTGTTGTTTATTTTTGATTGCCTTATTTCAATGCGGTGGTTGTTTGCATTTCCGTTGTTGGCTACAAAGGAGGCCACATTTAGATTCGCCATTTCAATTTTAGTTGACAATTCATGGAGTGAGTTTACATTTTGGAGACCCCGTAGACAATCTGGGCTTTCTAAAACAAAAAAATTGTTCAAACGAGGATTATCTGTATTTTTAGTTGACAATTCTTGAAGTTGGACTAAATTTTGGAGACTGACTTTGGGGGTAAAATTCACAATGTGATTGTGGTCTTGCTCACTTTAGAGCACATTATCTTCACCTTTTGGTTTTTTTACATAATGCCAGGGATTATGTGAACTACCTACTTCCATCGGAGTATTGCTCTTCCATGGTGTTTGGCATCGACAGTTGGAGCCTTCGGATTTCTGTTTCGATGGATAGCGCTGCATTTTTATGGGCCCTACTTGGGCCAGGAAAGATACCATTCTAAAGGGCGTCGATTTATTTTACATATTGCAGACAATTATTGTCTGACAACTTCGTTGATGTCTCCACTGAAGTTTTTTCCCCAGTCAATCGATTCAATTCATATTTTCTCTAAATTCTGCTGTGACATTTGATACACTCCGATGAAGGCACAATCGAAACAAAACTGGCGCTGGGGCAATTATTTACTTGTATAACATTTAAATAGAATTAAATGAATTATTAAAAAAAAAAAAAAAAAAACTTGAATGTTCATTCAAAATTTTGCTCCAGCAGAATAATCCAAACTTCTCCAACATCTTCTATTAGCTGCTCAAAATTCAATAAATATGCACTCACGTGCTTTAGAACTTTCTAAACCCTTTGTCATTGGATCCGTGTATTAAAACTGACGATGGCATTCCACAAGATCACCTACCCCTACCCCAATCGAGATATCTAATATATTTAACAGTGTGAACAGTAATCAACCACGAGATGAGGAAGAGCACAGACCGACGACATGCGGGTGTTTTGGGGGGCGACAAATCAATTATGTTGGGTTTATGTTTGCAAAAAAGAAAAGAAAACGAATTTATGTAAATTCTTGTGAACCTGCCTGCCAACAAAACAAAATAATCTCCCCCTCCCCCCACCACAAATAATATATTGTTGTTTTAAGATGGTTAACGTTGCCACAAATTGACCCGCGACCTTAAGAAAATCCAAAAGAAAACAAGAAAAAAATTGGAGATTTTCTTCATTATTACGGGTTGTCGATTGCAACTGATAAGGAGAGAGGCGAGGACGACAACAAGGAAAATTTTAGATTTTTATTTGGTGAGAAAGAAGCCACAACATTTTCCCTGTACAGGTGATTGTCGCTGGAGTTACTGCTGTTGGTTCAATTTGCCATGGATGGCGGTGTATGATCATCAGCAACATCATGATAATCTTTGGAGTGGGCTGGTAAGTTGTCGGGTTGGCTGGCTGGCTGGCTGACTGGTGGTTCTGCGCGTCTGGGAGGAAAAGGCTAAATATGAAAAGTTATTTGTTCGTTAGTGATGGTAACAAATGTTTTTGCAAACACCTTTGATAGGATGACCTGTGTCTATGAAAAACAAAGAAGTGCCAAAAGCACGATTTTTTTTCTTTCTTTACAAAAAGAGAGTGAGAGAGAAAAAAACGAAATACAAAACGTTCTTCGAAATAAATGCATATAAAACAGGACTCGCATATAAGTAGTTATGTTTGTTTCACTTATTTATTTATTTATTAATTACAATACAAAGTCAATTTATATTCTAATTTTGGGTCCAAGGGTAAACCGGGTGACAAAGACCATTTGGCTTGATTTTTGCAGCGACAGACCAAAGCCTCTGGTGGGAATCGAACCCACAACCCCCACGTTGATAGGCAAGCACGCTACCAACTCGCCTACCGGGGCGCTTGTTTGTTTCACTTATTGTTGAGCCAATTGTTGGTCTGCCTTATAAATGATTTCCAAGCCCTTTGTTCCTATAGGTACTTTTTTCCAAGTCTTCTTCGACTTAGTACTTGCCTGGTAATTGAAGTCTAGTTCGTTTTTGGGCTGGTGAGTGTTGGTGACACGGCTCAATTGCTGCATTTCGCAACAATACAATTTTAGAATTTTGCAATAGTAAAGTAGTTGCATCTACCATCAAAATTTTGCAATAGTAAAAGTAGTTGCATTTACCATTTTTGTTGTTCCCAGGATTAGCCATTAATTGTGTTCTACCAATTGGTTCCATCATCGGAATCTCAGTCTTTCCTGGCTGCGTCTGACGTGGTAGCGTTTTGATTCATTCCACAGAACCAGTCAGCCCAATCGCTGTATTTCAAAACAGTACAATGTTAGAATTTTACAACAGTAAACTAGTTGCATCTACCATTTCTGTTTTGCCCCGGAGGAGACAATCGATGGCTTAATTTAAAAAGGGCGTAACTAGATTTTTTTCTCTCAAAATCGCGTTTTTAAATATTTTGGTAGACCATTGTCAAATACACCTCCCCAGGGCTTTGTGATGAGAAATACCGGATTTATTGCCCTTTTGCAAAAGGGTGTTACCAAAATCCAAAAAAAAAATTAGTTTCAGAATTAAATTTGTTGCGCATTTTTATTTAAAATTGCCTTTAACATTTTTTTATATGTCAGAAGTTTTTCAAATGTTATAAAGTTTTTACCTTCTCCTGTAAAGTTACGAAAATGCGAGTTACACCCTTTCTTAATTAAGCCATCGCAATATGTGATTGTAAAAATCTTGTGTTCTACCTATTGATTGTTTTATCGGAATCAGATATGTCGCCGAAAGCGTTTCTGGCTGGAGCGTTTTCATTCGTTCCACAGACTCAGTCAGCTCTACTTTGAAGCTTAGAACGGAGACCGGAAAGTCCTTTTCAGACTGACAACAAAATTCACATTTGTAAGTTTTTTTTGTCTCTTTTGTAATCAAAGACAATATAGAGTCACCAACGTTACACACATTTGATAGGTATGATAGGCATCTATTATTTATTTATTTAAATTTTTTTATTTTTATTTTTTTTTTATTTAATTTCATATTATTTTATTTCTATTTCTATTTTTATTTATATATTTTTTTATTTTATTTTTTTTTATTTTACTTTACTTTATTTTATTTTATTTTATTTTATTTTATTTTATTTTATTTTATTTTATTTTATTTTATTTTATTTTATTTTATTTTATTTTATTTTATTTTATTTTATTTTATTTTATTTTATTTTATTTTATTTTATTTTATTTTATTTTATTTTATTTTATTTTATTTTATTTTATTTTTTTTTTATTTTATTTTATTTTAATTACAATACAAAGTAAATTTATATTCTAATTTTGGGTCCAAGGATAAACCGAGTGACAAAGACTATTTGGCTTGATTTTTTGCAGCGACAGACCAAAGCCTCTGGTGGGAATCGAACCCACAACCCCCACGCTGATAGGCAAGCACGCTACCAACTCGCCTACCGGGGCGCTTATATATTTTATTTTATTTTATTTTTTTTTATTTTATTTTATTTTATTTTATTTTATTTTATTTTATTTTATTTTATTTTATTTTATTTTATTTTATTTTATTTTATTTTATTTTATTTTATTTTACTTTACTTTACTTTATTTTATTTTATTTTATTTTATTTTATTTTATTTTATTTTATTTTATTTTATTTTATTTTAGGTGGGGCGGCCACACAGGTAAGACAGCCACATGAATGAAGGTGATGTTTGCGGTATCGAATAAATAATATGCTGAAAAAAAAATATTTTCTTAACCTTTTTTTTAATTAAAAAAACTTGTATTTGGTCCACCCTTTTTAGTCGATTGAAACTGTTCTTTTCATTTTAGATTCTTGTACGCATTGTGTTACAGATGTTTTCAAAACAGACAAGCTGACAAACTATTCAAGCCGATTAATTTTTTCGCGACACAATTAATTTTTGAGTCCTTCATCACATGGACAACTTACACCGCCACTTAATGTCCTGTGCGAATCACGAAAATTCAATATCTTTTTCACATTTTCCAGCGTTTTCCATTCAATTACTATGTTCATGCATTTTTAATGTATTAATAAAAAAAATTGTTTGCCGTCGCTTCCTAATTGCAACTCTTTAACGAGAGCAAGAGAGGGAAAGAGACGAAATGTTTATAATTAACTAATTAATATTGATTAGATTATAAATTGTTTTCATACAACTGTAATTAAAGGACAGACAGACAGATGGATAGATTGAAAGGCAGAGACACCGCACCGAGACACAGACCAGGCAATAAAAACTAAATTAAATATATGCCGACAAGTGGCATTTAATCAGTTTAAAATATCAATCAACTCTGTCTGTCCGTCTATGTGACTGCCTGGCTATCGTAGCACACACACACATCTCAAGTCACCAATGGACAACATATGAAATGAAATTGTTTGCACAAATACTACGACTACCAAATACTCAATTGCTGACTCTATTGCACCCGGTTAAGTAGCAGCGGTCCGTACCGCACCGCACCACATTGCCCGATGATTTACATGAAATTTTCATAATACCGAGCACACCTCACCTCATTATACAGCAGTTTTATGTTTGATGTTGGTTTTTAGTTTCAATGTCGTCTCTCAGTCGCTGTGTCGGTCTGTCGTTGAGTCTCTTGAGTCGAGTTGAGTTGTACTCCTATTGTGGCAAGCGACCAATATCAAAACCAAACAATTACGGATTGTCAAATGGTTGACACATGTTAGAAACCATATGAGGTTGAGTTCTAATTGCCGGTTTGTCCACAAGAACAACAACAACAACAAAAAACACACAAATTAACAAAAAAAAAAAAAAAAAAAACTAAAAGGATGTCAATATATCGATTAGCTTTAATTTGATTTATATGTACGTATGTCGCCTGTAGGTTTTGCAGGGAGCTCGGTCGACATTAAACAAATAGTCGCATGTACCTCGAATCATAGTTTTCAAAAGTTTGCGCTATTGCTAGACAGTGGGGTAGGCGGTCCTTAAGGGGATCTGAAAGAAAATGGGCTCACCTGCTTGTCGACGATCCCGGTAAATATGGACCTTGATTCACCCGTTTTTTTTTCCTGAAAAGCCCAAAGTCACACTCAATGGAAAAAGTGTCACTCTTCAGGAAATGCAAAACAAAAATAGGTGTCCTAACAGCAAGAACAAATAAAACCCTGTTGAACAGGAGACTAAGGTACTTGTTATCTAGGTTCACGCAGCAAGGCCAAATAGTTGTACGTACCCCTAATATGTGCACATGCCCCAAGAGAAGAGAAAGCCCTGGATTCAGTCTCTACTTCTAGGCTAAGACACTTTAACTCTAGGTTCACATTTACAGATGATGAACAGACAACAAGGCCAAGTCTTTGTACGTACCCCTAATATTTGCACATGTCCCAACAGAAGAGAAAGTCGTCAATTGAAATGAGCTACTAGAACAGCCATAAGATCGCTATCCAAGTCATGACTTTAAAAGTGTTCTTGGGGATTTAAATGATAAACTAGGCAAAGAAGGGATACAGTCAAACCTCCATAACTCGAACCACCATTAACCCCTAGAAAAGTTAGACTTACGGAGACATTGAGTTATTAAATTACTTACACCGTGTTACAAAAAATAGATTTTTTTCTGTCCTATGAACCAAATGCACATATTCGGAAAGGGGATAAAAAATAAAAATACACGTGTATCGGCGATTTTCATGTACACGTCAGAATTTTTTTTTTTTAAGTTTGAAGTAAGTTTGGACCGATTTTTAACCCTTTTTCGGTGATCCAAACGAGCTGATTTTTGGCAGGCAGACTCGTGGAAATGTCTGTATCACGTCAAATTTTTTAAAAACAATTTTTATCAATTCTCAGTTTTTCCACAATTTTTATTATTTTTGAAAAAAAAAATATTTTTTTTCACTTTTCTTAGCATAACTTGAAGAGACTCCAAATTTTTAAACTACTTAAGCGTTACGAAAAAAAAAATGTTTTTTGAACTGAAACCTTAAAAAAAAAACGATAACCATTTTAATTATAAAATTGTTTAAGGGATTTTGTCTTCCCAACTGGCACTAGAAGTACTTCGACTTAAAGAAAATACAACTTATTGAAGTTCGAGTTATGGAGGTTCCACTGTATGTGGTTCTACGATCGAAATATTTATTTTGCCCCAGTACCACATTTCAAATCTATGTCATATCCAAAAGGATACTTTGATATCCCCAGATTATAGAAAACGAAATTCATTCGATCATATTGAGACTGTGAGCGAAAGTCGTTGATAACAAAACTTATGGCTAAATTACGTCGCGAAGCACAAAGCCTGTGACTTTTCCACACAGCCATCCCAGTGGCTCTGAAGAAAGTTTCCTTTAAGGCATAGACACCTTAGCTCTAGGATCCCGGTCACGAACCTAAGCCAACAACAGAACAGATTTTTAAATTCTGCTTAATCCTAGAAAGAAAACAAATTCAAGAAAAACAAATTGATTTATTCTACAGTTTGAAGCCGCCTTCGGTAGATCACTACTACCAATGCTGTTTGAAACTCTAACTGATTCTCGTATCCCAGCAAAATTAGTGAGTCTAAGCAAAATGTGGAAGGGGATCTCCAAATCAATCGTTATGAAACTGGATCACTTCCATGATGAAATTCGGATTTTCTTTTGTCACTGGAATTGGAGGCGTAAATTGGCAGTTTCTTTTGGGATGTTACAGGGTGTTTGGTTCTGTTGGGATATCGAGAGGTTGGCTACCTGCCCCATCTAGGGCTTTTTCTTATTTCGGCGAACTCAAAACTTCTGAAGTTTTTTTTTTTTTTTTTTTTTTTTTTGCTAATTTGTACGAAATGCGTCTAATTTACGACCATATTATTTTCCACCTTTCTACACAAAACGTATGATAAGCATGTGGGCTTTTTCTGAAAAATATTTGTATTAATGGGGGGTAATGCATTTGCATTTTAGCTGCATTTAGCCACTGTCCCACTGACAGCAATAATGAAGATTATATTCTGTATAATTAATATTAATAATAATTAAATTTGCATGCCAAATTTTAAATTGAAATAGGGGTAATATAATTAAACTAGTAAGTTGTAATGCGCCTATGGCGTCCGTTAATTTGCTTGAGAAAGTATTTGTTACTTAATTTTAAAAATTTTGTAAAAAAATATTTTGAGAAAACTATTTTGTAAAAAAAAATTTCGAAAAAAAATAAAATTGGAAAAAAAAAAATTTGTGGAAAAAAAATTTTTGCTGAAAAAAAAATTTTTGTTGAAAAAAAAAATGTTTGCTGAAAAAAAAATTTTTGTTGAAAAAAAAAATTTTGTTGAAAAAAAAAAAATTTTGTGGAAAAAAAAAATTTTGTTGAAAAAAAAAATTTTGTGGAAAAAAAAATTTTGGAAAAAAAAAAAATTTTGGAAAAAAAAAATTTTGTGGAAAAAAAAAATTATGGAAAAAAAAAATTTTGTAAAAAAACTTTTGGTAAAAAAAAAATTTGGGGAAAACACAATTTCTACACAAAAAAAAAATATTATTTTTTTTATTGTTATTATTTATAGAATTATTATAGAATGCCTATTTAAATTCCTACGTACTGCGTGACAGAGTCAGTGAATCAGTGTCGAGGGTAAATATATATTTAGATAATTAAATTTGCATGCCAAATTTTAAATTGAAATAGGGGTAATATTATTAAATTAAACTGTAAACCTACCTGGGATGTTTATGAGGAGACACAAAATGTGTTCTTTTTTTCCGCCATCTGAAACAAAAATGAAACTGTTGATTAAATATTTGCCTAATGAATTTTGGTAATTTGTAAATCAATCTTTACAAAAACAAGTAATTCAAACATTAAAAGGAAAATTACTTATGATTTTAAGTCTACATTTCTACATTTCGTTTTATATTTTAATTGGGGTCCAAGAAAATCTGCTTTCCATATTGCCATGCCTACAATTTTCTCAATTTCAAATTATATTCGATCTATTTTGATCGCCTTGGCATCACTGTGCTTTGGATTGGAAATAATGAAAACCACAAAAACGTCTCCACAATATGGTCGACAATGTTGGACAAAAATTGACAATATGACATTTTATTTTATTTTACTTATGTACCACCACTTACAGATGTTCCACCATGCGAGTGTACATGTGTCTGTATGTTTTTCTTTTGTTTGAAAGACAGTCAGCCAACGAGCCAGCCATACGGTTTGTGTGTGATTTGTTTTGCCATAAAATGTCCTTTAAAGTTTCATTGCGGTCCCTTGGTGGCTCGATGGTTGGTTGTGTTTCCAAATGAAAGACTGTCATGACAGTAGTCCATTGTGGCCATCTAATTTGGTCCCCTATAAAAAAGGCTTTCCCCCTGCCCCAACACCAGAAAAAAAAAAAACACGTCCAGCCACCGTCGACCATTATAAACTATTGTTGATTTTATTTTATTGAATTAAATGAATGGCGGCAGCAGCAACAGCGACAAAAACCACTTAACATACGATATATTTCAATTTTCAAACAGGCGGTTACATGCACCCATGTGTGTGCGTGCGTGTGTGTGTGTGTGTACATCCTTTCCATTTAATCCTTGACTTTTAGAACAAACAGATAGCGTACGCTAGGGATGTCGCCAGGGTTTGGCAAAAAGTGGGATTTCTAGAGCAACACCGGGAAATAGTAAAGACCAAAAAACTTCGCTTTTCGGTAGAAATAAAAAAAAAATGATCGAACTTTGTTTAATTTTGTTTCAATACTGAGTCCATTACTTACTTAGTTAACCCCTTTAAACCATTCATAGCCAGCGATGCCATATGGCACAGAGAAAAGGATTTTGCAAAGTTAAAAATATCAATGGATTCCTTTTTATAAAGTGTGAACCTTTTTTTTTTAAATGTCTTGGTCATGAATGGGTTACGAGGCACATTCATTTATAGATTTTAAAAACTGGGTGGTTAGAGGGTTAAGTGGGCTTTACAATCTGTCCTTTGTCTTGTCCAGCTAAATAACTGATTTCCAAGCACCTTGATCTTCAGCCTGTTCCCCCCGAACCGGCGTAAAGAGTCCCTTCAGCTTCTCTGTATGCCTTGATCCTGGCAATTTGTTGATCCTGTTTATCAGAATCGACACTCCTACTCTGTGTATTGTCCTCACATGCGGCAGCAAACTGACAAACCATAAACAGTACGGGGAAGGCAATTCACATTCAATTGGTACGTTTACATATCGTCCTCTGTCCGCGGCTTTGTTATTCGACTCCATTACATGGCGGAGAGGGTTGAATGGTTGGTCGGTCCGTCGGTCGGTCGGTTGGATGGATAGATGGATGGATGGCTTGGTTGCGTTGCGTTCATTGTTTGTTTAACTGAAATCAACTAATTATGGGTTGTTCGAATTGCTGCGGCCGCTGTGCTGTGCAATGGCAGCCATTTAGTTGCGGCTTTTCCTTGTGACGGCTCTCGTATATCGCCGTAAATCATACACACATATATTCATTATAATTCGAATTCGAATATTCAATATCCCGACCATACAAAGTATTGCCAGTGGTATAATCGCTGGACGTCGGACGTCGGAGTACATGTGTACGTACAATTTAATATGATATGATAAACGCGATCTAAATGACGACAACAACAGCAGGTCGCATTGGTTGCTGTTGTCGTCGCTGCTGCTGTCGTCGTCGTTTGTATCATGTCACATTGTCAATTGTCTGCAGAGAGATAATTGAACATTAAATGGATATTCAATTGATTGTAGTTTGGTTTTATTTTCGTTTGTTCTTTGTTGTTTGATTTTTCTGCTGCTGTTCGATCGTTCGTCTGTTCATTTGTTGTCGCTTTTCTGGTAAAATGTCAATTTATTGAAAGGCCGTTTCGTGTTTTTGTTGTTTTTTTTTTTTTTGTGCTTCCTTTGGCTCCGACTTAGTTTATTTCATTTCATCTGCATTAATGTCCGTACATTGTTGGCTTAGTTAACCTTTATTGAGCCATAAATTTTAAATATTGGCCATAGGTAGTTGGTAGTCATTGGGGTTTCCTTGGCAGCCGTTCGATTTGGTCGCCTGTCTTGGCCTCTCTAATATTTGGTTAAATGTTGTTGACACTTCACAGTTAAGATTTATCGATTGGTTGCAGCCAATTATAGGTTTTTACCCCCATTTTCGCCATGTCTCGTTAACCTGCCGCTATAGATGTCAGTTGGCATGGAATTTTAAATTTATAACTGCAGTTCACATCCAGAGCTGGCACGAATATTTTGTAAAATGGTGATTGAATTTTGATTTCATTTATATTTTTTAGTTTTTGTTCGACGATACAAATTAAAAAAAATATTCCAACCTAACTTAAAAAAAAAAATTAATGTAATTTTCTCCTCCAATTCCAATAATAATTGAATTATTGTTTTTGTTACAAAAAAAAAAACGTTGTATAGGAGAAAAATTGGGGGCCATTTGGAGCATTTTGAAAAATCGCCCCAACTAAAGAATTTGAAACCCAATAGAAAAATTAATTAAATAGAAACAATTAATTCAATGAGATATTATGCGATATTAGATTTAGATTTTCCAAGTAATGTATTTCGAAAGAATTTAAAAATAACGATACTGAATTTATTTTTAATAAAGGGTGTTTTTTATTGAGGTATAGAACTTCGAATTGAAATAAAACACAAGAAAATCGTTTCAATGTCCCTCAATTTGGCTTTATTGGAATGATAATTTTATGCCATTAATGTTTAAATATGATTTCGGGCATGTGGCCGCCGCGGCTGGCTCGAATAAAGCCAATTCTACAGGTCCAATTTTCAACCACTTGTTGGAACCACAACTCATCCACATTCATGCCATCCAATTCGGGAACAAAATAGTCGGTTATCATGGCTCTATACCGGTCTCCATTAACGGTAACTGACTCTCCAGCCTTATTTCGGAAGAAGTATGGCCCAATGACTCCACCAGCCCATAGAGCACACCAAACAGTCAGTTTTTGTGGATGTAATGGCATAAAATGGACGGAGCTTGCGGTGAACTTCGCGAACTGAACCATTACTTTCGAAATAAATTTGCACGATTTGCAAGCGTTGTTCTTTTGTCAACCTGTTCATGATGAAATGGCAAACCAAACTAAATATTAATCACTTGACAGCTGACAAAATGGCCGCCAGTTAAAAAAGTGATGCAAAATTAAAGTTCTATACCCCAATAAAAAACACCCTTTATCATTAGTTATTTTTTTGTTAACTGGTAAATAAATAAATAAAATATTATAGAGAAATGGAAAATTTGTTTAGGATCTCTGAGAATAACCTGAATGAAAAATTTCCAAATAGAAGAAATCCTCAACCTCTAAAAAAATGCATTGAAAAAAACAGAATTCCCAAAAAAAAAAATCTCATACAAAATTGGGGAATTTTTCATTATGAAAACTCCCAAAAAAAAAAAAAATTAGATTATACAAGCGGACAACTAAATAGGTTATACAGGTCTCTCATAAGCGGACACCTAAGGGACTGACAATTTTGGCAAGAAAAATACCAAAAGATCCAGAATTTGGAGCAAATTTTATTGATGAAAAACGACCACAAATATGTATAAGAAAACCGGATGCAATTGAAGTGGATAAACTTTCACACCCTTTCGTGATGCTGTACCATTTAGGATTACTTTTTATGGTTGTAAGTTTTCAGGGAGCCTGAAAAAACTCTACATTTTTTTTTTTTTTAAATTTATTAAATTGTGTTATAGTATAAAATTTTAATTTATGAGCTTAGTGCAGAAACATAACACTGTTTTTTTTTGGGGTGATTCTATTTCTAAATGTCCCAGCAACATATACAGACATGATTTTTCTCTAGTCTATGCCAAATGTCTGTCGTAGCCGAAAAAGTCACTGTTCCATTCGTGATGGCAATAATTTTTTTTTTTTTTTTTTAAACTCCAAAAATTGTGAATTTGTGGACAATGGTTTGTGTTCGTTTCTTCTTTGACAGTCGGTCACTCTACTTATCGCAGAGAACCGTACACCGCAAATGTTGACTCCAGTTGTACAAATTTCCAAAATTTATTTCGAATTTCTCTCAACATTTCAAGATGCCAGCTGATTAGGCATAATGTCCCCGGAGCCATGTTGAGCCCACATCAATTTGACTCAATTCCCATAACGATGCAATACGTTTAGCCAAAAGAGGGGAGGAAAAAAAAAGAAAAGCCACAAAAATAAACGCTGTACGCCAATAAAATATTTCCTGCTCAATTTTCAGCGCTGCCAACCAGCCAAACGACCAAGTTGCCAGTTGGCAGTTGCCAATATGTCCAAAAATAACATCCAACAAATTAATGATTTCATCAATGCCATATATTAACCCACAACATTGCTGTTGTCGCTTTTTTGGTTTTTTTCTTCATCGTCTTCTTCTTCTTGTTTTTAGTGTAAGTAAGCCCAAGAAACGCAAAACAAAAAATAAAAGTCTCAAATTACAGTTTGGCCTAATGACTTTACATTCATTTTGCCTGGTCGGATCAACTACCAGCAAAACCACCGAACATTGAACGTTGGAACGACGGAACGAACGAACAAACGAACAGTAACCAGTACCCAGTACCAGTTACTTGACTACTACTATGCATGCATACTCTCGTGCATGCGAGGAGTGAGTGGAAATGTTTATTATTAAGATTCGTCTAAGTACAATGCAACATGACACCTTAACA
The DNA here is from genome assembly GCA_958296145.1 of Hydrotaea cyrtoneurina. Lineage (NCBI taxonomy): Eukaryota > Metazoa > Arthropoda > Insecta > Diptera > Muscidae > Hydrotaea > Hydrotaea cyrtoneurina. Next base: position 66,339,309 of record OY282516.1, on the reverse strand, counting down.
TGACAACAAAATGTGCTCCCGTATAAAGTGTGCGAGTACGAGTACGAGTATGTGCCGCGACTCTGTTCTCCACCAGCTATGTGTGTTTGTTCGGCTGTGTGTCTCCCAAAGTATCGGTGCAACCAAAATATTGGCATGGAAAACGAAAACCGAAAACAGTAACAGAAACTCAACCGATTTTTGTTTTCTTCATAAAAAAAAAAAGTAAAAAATCGATGATGCTGATGATGGGGACGATGTTGCTGCAGTTATTGTCAACGGCAAAATGCTGCAGCAGCCACTTGAGGTCCCAAGTGCAACAAAATATGTGTGTGTGTGTGTTGTGTCAAAATCTGTTGTCAACGTACAGTGGTCTGAGGCACTTGATAGAACCTACATACAGTACAGTTTCTTTGCGTGGTAGCTGGGCTTCTACGCCTTACGGGGAGGCAGCGTATCCCAATCGAAACTCAATTCGGTCTACGTCCATATTTTCCACGGTCTATGTTAAGAATCGGTCTCTCAAATAGTGCGTACACCCCTTTATCTAAAGGGTGTTTTTTATTGGGGTATAGAACTTTAAGTTGGCATCACTTTTTTAACTGGCCGCCATTTTGTCAGCTGTCAAGTGATTAATATTTAGTTTGGTTTGCCATTTCATCATGAACAGGTTGACAAAAGAACAACGCTTGCAAATCGTGCAAATTTATTTCGAAAGTAATGGTTCAGTTCGCGAAGTTCACCGCAAGCTCCGTCCATTTTATGCCATTACATCCACAAAAACTGACTGTTTGGTGTGCTCTATGGGCGAAATAATGCTGGAGAGTCAGTTACCGTTAATGGAGACCGGTATAGAGCCATGATAACCGACTATTTTGTTCCCGAATTGGATGGCATGAATGTGGATGAGTTGTGGTTCCAACAAGTGGTTGAAAATTGGACCTGTAGAATTGGCTTTATTCGAGCCAGTCGCGGTGGCCACATGCCCGAAATCATATTTAAACATTAATGGCATAAAATTATCCTTCCAATAAAGCCAAATTGATGGACATTAAAACGATTTTCTTGTGTTTTATTTCAATTTGAAGTTCTATACCTCAATAAAAAACACCCTTTACTTGCACATGCTTAAAGAAACATAAAGAATCGCCGTAACTCATTATGAAAGTCATTACTTCGCCCCCCACTCTCGTAATTGCACTGAATAAAGAATTACTTTAAAAATGCTCCAAATGAAGAATTCCCTAAAATAAATGAAAAATCCCCCCAAAAGCCCAATATGAAATTTTCCCCCAAAAATTCTGAAAAATCCCCCAAACAGTTTAAGAAAAATTATCTAATGCAAAATTCCTCAAAATATTATAAAAAATTCCCCAAAAAAACAGCATTAAAAAATATATATATGATGGACTTCTGTTATCAAAAAAATGTTCCCAAAAAAAGAAAAATTCTCCTAAAAATAAAAAAATTGGTGAATTCTTCATTGTCCGTTTTGGAAGATGTTTTGAACAGCGACTAATGTCATGGATGGACGTGGATTTTTTTGCTCTATGAAAATGCCCCAAATGAAAAAGACCCCAAAAAATTAAGAAAACCCAAAATGAAGAATTCCCTAAAATAAATGAAAAATCCCCCAATATGAAAATGTTCCCAAAAATTCTGAAAAATCCCCCCAACAATTCTGAAAAATCCCGCAAATATTATGAAGAATTCTCAAAAAAAAAACAAAAAATTCTCCAAAAATCAAAAAATTGAGAAATTTTTCATCGCACATTTTTTGGGGAACTGTTTATACGAAAAATTAATTTTTAACCCATGTCAGTCCAATTAGTGTGACTTGAGGTCTGATAAATCTACCACTTACAAGTTATTCTCATTGCTTCAAATTGTGGAACATCAAAAAATTTTCAGCTTTCAAATCAAACTATGAAATAATTAGCAAAGGCTGCTAACAAATCCCAAACATCAAGTTTATGAAATTCCCAAATGACACCATCAATTCACAGTTGCAATGGCGGTTAAAGTGCCGGCAGGTTCACAATAATTTTCAATGACTTTCTGTCGTTTCCAGAATAATTTAAAAAAATCAAGAGCTTAGAAGTTAATAATCGTCTTGACAATAACTTCTAACTAATTTTCTGTTGTTTAAAATAATTTAAATAAATCAAGAGCTTAGAAGTTGATAATCGACTTTTGAAATCAGACTTGGCAAATAAACAAAATAAAAGGAATGCTACAAATTATTGATTCATAATTACTCACACTCGTTGCTTTCACAGAAATTTATACAATTTTTAAGTTTTCCAATACACAAAATGGCTGCCATAAACTAAACCCCCCTCCCCCCCCATGATTCCTTGGAAAACCACTGTGCGTCTTCTGGTTGGTAAATCCCAGTAATGGCAATTTGTGCTCACAGTCGTCAGTCGTCGTCGCAGGCAATTTACACTGCACCACTTCACTGCATTCGTACGAATTAAAATCGGAAAATAAAAACGATTTCAGATTGCTGTTGTTGCCACCAACAATTGCCAGCCAGCCAACTAACAACGAATGCCTGGAAGGAAGCTAGAAAGACCTACAGAAACACATGCAGCAGGATAGGCAATTTCACTCTACCAATGTGGCTGGCTAAGGTTTGGCTGTCCGTCGTTCGTTCGTTTGCTTGGTCGTCTAAACGATCTAACACCTCTCGGAGGCCATGATAGGAGCTCTGAACACACCATCGCACTTATATGTGGGGACGAATGCGAAAAAGTGCCACAAAAGTGTTAAACTAACAATAACAAGACCGTAATAAACGACAAACAGACAATGGCACAAAAACGTACACACAGGCGGACATACAAACAGACAGACAGACAAACAAATAAATGCAACTAATCGACGACAATGCCAGGAGACATCAGCAGCGTCAACGACAGCGACAGCAACAGCAGCACGCAATATTCTCTTTTTCTTTATACGCGGCACTTACGACACAAATTTTAGCATATTGCCGATGGTAAGTGAAATGTGAAATGTTGAAGGTGGCCAGACTCTGGCGATTATGAAGTAATGACGGAAAATTAAATGTTTAGTTTTTGCTCTTAAGTGTCTTACAAAATATAGAACGATCGGCAATATTCGTGGAGTAAATTTTACTCTTCAATTTTCCAATTGAGCCGCAAAGTGATTCCACTGACACCCGAATGCTAAGCCCGATGACACATTTCAGATCTCGACAACACTCACTTACTCTCTTTTCCCCCTCTTATCCCTTTATGTGGTTAACTTCCATATCATGGGTGTTGATAAACAACCTATGGATGATCTCTTACAAATATTCCTTACTGGCATTCCTTCTTTCCTTACTGGCATATTCTATGAAATTGTCTAATATTTTTTTTTATGAAGGTTTCATATATTTTTTGAAATTTTCATATATTTTATGAAATATTTCGGTGGAAGAGAATACTGTGAGCACATTCCTTCATAATATTTCTTAAAATATATCAATTTTATGAATTTTCATATATTTTATTTTATGAAATTATCATATATTTTATGAAATTGTCATATTTTTTATTTTATGAATGTTTCACATATTTTATGAAATTGTCATATATTTTATTTTATGAAATTGTCATATATTTTATTTTGTGAAATTGTCATATATTTTATGAAATTTTCGTATATTTTATTTTATGAAAGTTTCATATATTTTATGATATTTTCATTTATTTTATGTAATTATCATATATTTTATGAAATTTTATTTTATGAAATGTTCATGTATTTTATGAAATGTACGTATATTCTATTTTATGAAAGTTTCTTATATTTTATGAAATTATCATATATTTTATGAAATTGTCATATATTTTGTTTTATGACAGTTTCATATATTTTATGAAAGTTTCATATATTTTATTTTATGAAAGCTTCATATATTTTATGAAATTGTCATATATTTTATGAAATTTTCATATATTTTATTTTTGAAAGTTTCATATATTTTATGACAATTTCATATATTTTGTGAAATTTTCATATATTTTATTTTATATTTTATATTTTATTTTATGAAATTGTCATATATTTTTTTTGAAATTTTCATATATTTTATTTTACGAAAGTTTCATATATTTTATGAAATTTTCATTTATTTTATGAAATTATTATATATTTTATGAAATTGTCATATATTTTGTTTTATGACAGTTTCATATATTTTATGAAAGTTTCATATATTTTATTTTATGAACGCTTCATATATTTTATGAAATTGTCATACATTTTATGAAATTTTCATATATTTTATTTTTGAAAGTTTCATATATTTTATGACAGTTTCATATATTTTGTGAAACTTTCATATATTTTATTTTATTTTATGAAATTATCATATATTTTATGAAATTGTCATATATTTTGTTTTATGACAGTTTCATATATTTTATGAAAGTTTCATATATTTTATTTTATGAACGCTTCATATATTTTATGAAATTGTCATACATTTTATGAAATTTTCATATATTTTATTTTTGAAAGTTTCATATATTTTATGACAGTTTCATATATTTTATGAAATTGTCATATATTTTATGAAATTGTCATATATTTTATGAAATTTTCATATATTTTATTTTATGAAAGTTTCATATATTTTATGACAGTTTCATATATTTTGTGAAATTTTCATATATTTTATTTTATTTTATATTTTATTTTTTGAAATTTTCATATATTTTATTTTACGAAAGTTTCATATATTTTATGAAATTTTCATTTATTTTATGAAATTATTATATATTTTATGAAATTTCCATTTATTTTAGGAAATTATCATATATTTTATGAAATTTTATTTTATGAAAGTTTCATATATTTTATGAAATTATCATATATTTTATGAAAGTTTAATATATTTTATAAAATTTTCATTTATTTTATGAAATTTTCATATATTTTATGAAATTTTCGTATATTTTATTTTATTAAAGTTTCTTATATTTTATGAAATTTTCATTTATTTTATGAAATTATCATATATTTTATGAAATTGTCATATATTTTATGAAATTTTCATTTATTTTATGAAATTTTCATTTATTTTATGAAATTGTCATATATTTTATGAAATTTTCATATATTTTATTTTATGAAAGTTTCATATATTTTATGACAGTTTCATAAAATTTGTGAAAGTTTCATATATTTTATTTTATGAACGCTTCATATATTTTATGAAATTTTCATTGATTTTATGAAATTATCATATATTTTATGAAATTGTCATATATTTATATTATGAGAGTTTCACATATTTTATGAAATTTTCATATATTTTATTTTATATTTTATGACAGTTTCATATATTTTGTGAAAGTTTCATATATTTTATTTTATGAACGCTTCATATATTTTATGAAATTGTCATATATTTTATGAAATTTTCATATATTTTATGAAATTTTCATATATTTTATTTTATGAAAGTTTCATATATTTTATGACAGTTTCATATATTTTATGAAAGTTACATGTATTTTATGAAATGTTCATATATTGATATTCATAGATTTTGATTTATTTTTTTGTGTTTTTTTTTTCACAGATTTATTACCTATTTTCATGGTAATAATGCACTGTTTCACTGTATTTATGATAACACAATTATTTTAGGTCTTTCTTTATCCAGACTCTGTAATACTGAAGGATTCTTTCGTACCGGCTTTTACGAAATCATTATTTTGCGTGGAGTATGTCCCCAAAGTACATGAGATTGGTTGAAAAGATCTGGCAACGCTACGGATTTAAACATTCGCAGTTTGTTTGTGGTGCGCATGCTTAAACGTTTAGTGTTAAATTGTATATGTTTATATTTATGTTGAAGGTGATGTTGTTATTGTTGTTTGGTTTTTTTTTTGCTGTGGCTGCCGTTGCCGTTGTTGTTGTGGGGGATTGGGATTTAACAATCCACTTTATTTGTACGAGTATAATTTGGGCATTTTGTTGCAGTAGCAATGGCAGCCGCAGCAGCAGCAGCTCCAGTATCATCGGTAGTTGCATTTCATTACATTTCGTCTCGTTATGTGTTTTTTCTTTCTTTGTTTTTGCAGGGGGGTTGGTGTGTACCTAAAATTTATTTGTTTACTTGGCCAAATGGCCGTGGTGTTGGTGTTGGCGATGGTTTGGCCCGCCATTGCCATCGATGGTAGTTAACGTTTTGTTTTGCTTGCTGTTGCAAACTAACCACTTTACCACGATGCTACTTTTCGGGGATTGTGTGTGATACGGGACTGATACTGGAGTGCTACGTTTTGCTATTTCTGTTTGGGATTTGGTGTTACTTGAACATTCAATAAGCAAATGCTTGTTAAGGCTGCTGCCTTGGTTTTTTCTCATCAACACCAGTCAAGCCATGGCGAGAGCTTCATCAGCCGCAGCGGCAACGGCAGCATGACGATGTTGTGATCATCATTGGTATTACCATTCGCACCATCACCATCATTATCGCCAACATTATGGCGGGTTATATAGTGCGGGCTGCTTTTGGCCTAGCTCGCTGGCTGGCTGCCTGACTGGTTGGCCGGTTGGCTGGTATGCAATTTATGAAGTTTCTTTTCGGTAATTGAATTTGGAGGTTTGTTAGTGTAAATTGTTCAAAGCTCCACTTCAGTGCACTCCACTCGGCGAGCAGCTATCTTGGCGAATATATCTATCTATGAATGTGAGCCAGCACCACTTGGTTCAACTAAATCGTATGGACGGCCATCCTGTTGCTGACAGAGCTGATCCGTTGGCTGGCTTTGTTTGTTTTGTGAAGCTGCGCGGAGCGGAGCGAAGCTGTTGGGGTTTATGATGCTGAAAGCACGAAATTTCTTACCTTTTCCAATTGAATTGCATTGAATTGGTAAAGCTCTGGGCCGCCAGTTGATGTGTTTTGTTTTTTTTCTTCTGGTGTTTCGTTTGTGGGGTGTTAATTATTTCACGTATATGTGTAAATTGAAATTTTAACAATACATTGAATTTATTGCACGCGTTAAAACGTTTTGTTGATTTTCAATTAAAACTCAATTTCAACTAAGGCTGGCGAGGTTGGTAACTGGGCACGCAAGCGAAAGAAACCAAACACCGGCACACACATACTTGGTGCAGACAGTTTCACATTAGCCAAACAGCGAGTACCGGTCATCGGCCAACAGAGCCATGTACAGCCGTTACTTACAAACAAAACAAGCCGGTGCGGTGCGGTGCGTATTGTTGTAGTTAAAACATTTTGCTAATCACTCAGTCAATCAATCAATTTTCCAGATAAAATACCTTCAATATACACACATATATGAGCAATCTTTGGCAGATAAATTGAATAGATAGCCCGATACAAGCGAACGAGTAACCGCTCGCCCAACCGACGTCAACGGTGGTTAATTAATTCGAGAATTATTATGTGCACACTTTATTAACAGAAGTGTTAAAACAGAAACACTTGGTTTTGTTGTCGTGTTTGCTGGTGCTGGTGCTTCACTCCCCGAAAGTGAACAGGTTCCAGCCTTGGCTCGACACAGTTAATCATTACTTGCGCATCTTTCACAGCTTTCGATTAATTGGGTAGAAAGAAACCGGTACTAGGGTAAATAACAAGAATCCTCCACTCACCGTATGTTGCTTACAAATACAATGTCTAGGCTGTACATTAGGGTGAACGGAAAGGGGTGTCTGGTCTAGTGTGAGGTCTAGTTTGGAGAAAATAAAAAAAAAATGTTGTGGAAAAAAAAATTTTGTTAAAAAAAGTTTTTGGGAAAAAAAATTCTGTAAAAAAAAAAAATTGTAAAAAAAAATTTGGGGAAAACACAATTTCTGTACAAAAAAAAATATTATTTTTTTCCGGGGCCAATAAAGGGATTCAATCTTATACTTATACTTATATACTCACTAGTAAGTTGTAATGCGCCTATGGCGCCCGTTGAAATATGTGTGGAAAATAAATTTTTGTTGAAAAAAAAAATTTTTGTTGAAAAAAAAAAAATTTTGCTGAAAAAAAAAAAAATTTTTGAAAAAAAAAAATTTTGTGGAAAAAAAAAAATTTTGTTGAAAAAAAAAATTTTGTGGAAAAAAAAAAATTTGTTTAAAAAAAAAAAATTGTGGAAAAAAAAATTTTGTTAAAAAAAATTTTGTAAAAAAAAAATTTGGGGAAAACACAATTTCTGTACAAAAAAAAAATATTATTTTTTTTATTATTATTATTTATAGAATTATAGAATGCCTATTTAAATTCCTACGTACTGCGTGACAGAGTCAGTGAATCAGTGTCGAGGGTAAATATATATTAAGATAAATCGTATTTATCCACTGAATGTTTGAATATTAATGCGATTTATCGAATGATTTTTTTTCCTAAAAAACAAATAAATACAAAATCACATTTCAATTGAAACACTAATTTGAATCGGAACTAAAAATAACTTTGGTGTTGAGAGTGCTGTCAAAAGTTATTCGAATCAGCCTTGGACTTGGCTTTTCTCTGCTTTGGTATATTTTTATTATTTTTTTCAGATTTCTTGCAACCAACTCAAAGCCATTGCTAAATAATTTGAATATGCAACCAAAAATATGTTTACCATAAACCAAATGATTCATTCAAATTGATATCTACCGGGGGGGTTTCTCTCTATTGGCAAAAATGCAATCTCCTGATAAGATTTGTGTTGCCTGAAATTCTTTGAATTTCTCAAATCAGCTCTGACTCAAAAAGAAAACCTTGGAATTCCTGATAACCAAAAGCAAAAAAGATGTTTTTTCACAAAATTGCTTAAAATCTAAATGTGCGTGTTATGTAGAAATGTTTATACGTATTTTTTTTCTTTTATATGGACCATTATAATCCCTTGAGGTAACATGGACGACCACAAAATAATTATCTTAATGTATGAGTGTGCATGTAGACACACGCACATTAAAAACCAAATCAAAAATACCTACACAGAATATATTGAATGGGACAGAAAGAAACACCAACAGACAGACAGACAGACATGCATTCCCTCTTACCGAACCATCACGATAAACAAACAAAACATCTATGGAGTCTGTCCATTCGCCTCATGGAGCACTTGAATCGGACGGAGTAAGAACAATTTACGGCCATACACACACACACATATATATATACACAAACAACAACGAGATACACAATATTATGATGATGGTGATGAAGAAGATGATGAGACTTTGCTACAAATATGTTTACACATTATTCGAACCAATAGACATATACAACAACAACAATAGCAACAACAATCAATTAGGAAATCACAACCAGATGTAATAAGAGTCTAATAAATGATTGCTTTCGAGATGATGAAGAAGAAGAACAAAAAGACAAGAACAAAAACGGAAAATCAAATCGACATCAAAGTTACGAGTACAGATTTGGTAAAGATCGATGTTATATATTTATTTTTATAATAAAATAATATAAAAATAAAATAATAATTTTATAATTTATAATAAAATAAAAAGAAATATATAAGAGCAGACCTTGAGCTCGACTTTTATTAACTTTACCAAAATTTTCGTATTGGTCGAAGATAAAAACTATTACTTCTACTTATATTTCGTTAAAAATTTGTCTCAGATTTTGAATGGGAAATCTAGCTGATCATGGGATTGGTCTCAGTTTTTAAACTCTGTATTAGAGAAAACTTAATAAAAATTTGATTTTCGTAAATAAAAAGAAATTATCTTAATTCTAGTAAATAACTTAACTCAGTATAATCTATGGATTTCTTTAAAAAAAATTCCAATTTCTAATTGCACAGAAAAACATCTAAAGTTTTAAATAAAAATTACGAACTATTTTAATTACAAATTAATGAAGGAAATCTTGACTAAAAACTCTTAAGGTTCGAATAAAGATCTGATATTTAGTTTAAAAATTGTGTACATAAATTTAGGCACAGGATTTCAATGGGAAATCAAGAGTGATCTCAGTTTTACATTTTAAAACTCTGTTTAAAAACAATTTCAAAAAAAAAAATAACTACACAGAAAGAAAAATGGCATTCCAAATTCAAGTCGAATATTCTTAATTTGAATTAAAATCGTAATTGAAGAAATAAGTACGATTCGTAGATAGTTATTCCTGAAACAAGTGTAGAAAAGCATTGGCCGTTCGGAGCCGGCTTTAAACAGATGGTTCCGCTGAGTGAGTATACACAATTATATCGAGCACAGCTCACTGTTTCTAGAGAAGTACCCCCTCCTTTCCTTCAGGGAATGTTAAGGAAAATAAGTAGTAAGTAAATGGGCTAGTTTTAAAAGCAAGTACGAAAATTCTTATAATAAGATTTATTTAAAAAAAAATAACATGTTTGCTTTACTGCTTGTCGTTTTTCGGACTGTGCGCTAGTAAACAGTAGTTCTCGTTTCATTACGGAAGACTACAGCGCATAATAAACCAATGATTGAAGAAGAAATCAAATCTATCCTAAAAGTGTAGTTAAATATTTATTAGGAAAAGTAAGTCCAATTTGAAGTGATGTAAGAGAAAAAATTCGTAGAACCATTTTTGAGAGAGAAAACTGAGACCGGATAAAAATATACTCCCTGTAACCCTCAAACATGCAGGACCGCCATAAGGCGGTCTTCAATAGTTGTGTTTAATTTCATAAAAATTATTATCCCTCTAACCGGCAAAACAGAAATCCAAATCCTTGCAACGTGTTTTTTTTTAATTTACGAAATTAAACACAATTAATGAAGACATCCTCAGAGTGGTATTGCCGGTTAGAGGATTAAGTCCAATTTGAAGTGAGGTGGGAGAAAACTATTTTTGAGAGAGATAACTGAGACGGGACAATTCATGCTATCATGAATTTAATATTCTTAGAACAAGAATTTTGTAATATCAATTTAATCTAATTTTTCTCTTAATTCAATCCCGTTTATCGATAATTTCAAGCATTAATTCGGGCTTATATAAAAACCAAGCGCTCTACACAAAAGTCCATTTCGACTCCTACTATTTCTATTGTAATATAAACTTAAATCTGCCCGAAAAATCAAGCCGATTCGGGCTCAACTATGGATAACATTAAGAATTCCGAGCTACAAAAATCAAGTTGCTTTGGCTTGGACATTTGTACTTAATTTAGTTTTAGAAAAATAATAAATAAATTTGCTTATTCTATGAAAATGAATAAAAGTATTAATTAGTTTTGGTTTATTTTGGGCTTACTTTGGTAAATGTTTCCCCAGAGAATTCAATTACCTTAGGATAATATTTTTATTTTAATATTTTATTTTTATTATCTATTGATAATATTAGACTAAATTCGTTTTGCATTTACTAAACAGAAGTATATTTTAAAGTGTTTACTGAATCTAAGTAAAAAATATAAAGTATTTACTTTAATTTAATTTAATTACCTTATAATTAATTAATATTTATTATACTAAATTCGTTTTCTATTAAAAGAAACATTTACCAAAACGAAGAACATTTTAAAATGTTTTCTGAATCTAAGTCAAAAAAATAAAGTATTTATCACTTGATGTGCTAGGTGGAAATGATGTTTGCCGGCATCACCATCATCATGAGTAAAAAATATAAAGTATTTAGTTCAATTTAGTTAATAAAACAATGGCTTATATCTGTTCCTTCATGGAACTTTGATGCAATGATTTATGTAATTTATAGTTTACTTAATTTTAGTGAAAATCAAAAACTTTAATTTAGTGGAATAGTTTTCCTTAACATATATAAACTATAGACGATCTATATGTTAGTTCATTGTAACTCATTTTAAGTAATTAACCTTATGTCTACAAGAAAAAAAATGTATGTAGTATATTAGGTACTCGAATATATAAACACATTATATATTTTCGTGTAATGCACATTATTAGACCTTCAAATTGTTTCAATGGCTATTGTCCATTTGTATGTTTGTTCGGCACTACCAGTTTCAGTTTCCTTTTCGGATTGTTAAATGCTTAATCAAATGGCTGATGACTGCAGATGCTGCAAGAGGAAGCAACCAACCGCAGCATACACACCCGCCTTCTATTCTTGTTGGTTGGCATTTGTTCTTCAAATGACTAATGGAGCGTGGAAATTGTTGGTCTGTTAAGAGGGTTCTGTGCGGTGAATAGGGATGGGAAAAACAGAAGAAAGCCTTCAAAGAATTTCTTAAATGTTAAATAGAGGAATAGCAGCACAAAGGACCCGTTTAATAAACGGGCAAATGCAAAGGATCGACTTCTTTATCGATGTACAGTAGAATAAACGAAAATCATATTAGCTGGCATACTCTAAAACAAAACGTAATAGAAAAATTGATCATAACAAAAAACATAAAACTTAGAAAATCCGCTTTATTAAAAAAAACTAGCTACTTTAATATTTCATTTAAATTTTACATACATGTATTTTAATGGTTGTGCCACAATTTTCGATTTTCGTTTCACAGAACACTTTCAAACGTACATACACAGTAGCGGAACTCACTATCTTGTGGAAAAGAAAAAGGAAATGTAAAACTTGCACCCGATTGTGAGCGCACTTGATTGTTTTTTTTCCAACACTGTTGATAATCAGCTGATGTTTAAAAAAAGTCAAAGCAATTTAATAAACAATAAATGAAGTATTTGAGACTTTTGCAAAGAAAATACGAAAAATTGCTTCAATATGCCAAAGAAAAACGAAAAACCTTCACTTTGTTTACGTTTTATTTTTTTGATGTGTTGACCAGCCGACATGAATCGCCGCGCCTAAATTGTTTTTAAAATTTAGGTGGCCGCCGCGCAACCGGCTTTCGCGGCAATAAATAAATAAACAAAATCTCTTAATATCGAATAAATGTGGATGGATGAATAACTTTAAAATTAAGACATTTACCGACAACAATGTAAAAAACATTCAAGCACAATATTTAACCATTGTTGATGATGTTTAATTCGAGCTAATAAAGGCGGCCACGGCGCCGACAGTATAATTTCGTCTCAAAACTCTGTTGGTGACAGCTGACTGATTTCCCCAAGCGCCGGTGGAAACTTTCCTCTGATTTTTGGTGATGTAAATTTGCCCATCTTGGGGAAAAGCAACCGTGTGTATTTTGTTTTTGTAATTGCAAAATTTCCTCCAATATTTTCCTTTTCCACTTTCCTCGGGCTATTTCCCTGAGATCGTGAGTTGCCCTAGTTTGTTTAAATGACAGAAGTTTCCTTCCTTTTTATGGAAAATCCCGCATAAATAAAAATGTGAGTTCATTTGTGAAAGAAGGTTCAATTAGGGTTCAAAAGTCCTGTTTCGTTCATTTCCGCTTAACCGCTTAGCCTTAGCTGAATCATAAAGACCTGACTACAGATCATTTGAAACTATTTTCCCCATAAAGAAACATTATTTAGCATAGTTCTCTCTTGTCAGTTGATAAACACCAAATTAGAACAAAATTATTCTCTTGAATGATAAATATAATTTTTTTATCCATTTCTTGTTCATGAGAAAATTCCTACAACCCGGACTAAAGGCATTTTAAAACTGTTTTTCTTGGGAACACTTTTTTTTTTTTAATAATACTGGGTTCTCCAACAGGTGGTGTTATTTTGGTATTCAAAGAAAAACGGAATTTTTTTGAGACAAATGATTGGATGTTTATTTCATAATAAAGAGGAAGGTATGCCGGTAATAATGAAAAACAACATCAGCCAAATGGCCACCTCGACCCCGCTTACAGGACCATATCCTTTTCATGAAATTGTCCATAACCAAATCGCAAAGTGGCTGCCCTATGTCCTCAATAGGCTCAGGATTTCTGTCTTTGAGGTCTTGAATCGACGCTGGGCCATTGGCGTAGACCTTATCTTTCTTCCATGGCTCCAAAGGAAGAAGTCGCAAGGTGTTACATCACAAGATCTCGGTGGCCAATTGGGATCACCTCTTCGAGAGATAACACGGTCCGGAAACTTTTTAGTTTTGCGAACTGTGATTGCAAGGTTTCCACCATTTTTGTAGTGAATTTTAATGATTTCACTGCGTTGTTGAAGCGTGTATCGTTCGATTTTTAGTAATGGCTTAGTTTATACTTGTCTAATGTCAAAGAATAAAAGCTTCATAAGTGACAGCCACCGAAATACCGGGTAATTCAAAATAACACCTCTTGTTGGAGAACCCTGTATAATTTGTAATGTTTTAATTTTAAATTATTTCACAGCAATTATTTCAATATAACACCGCTTGTTGGAGAACCCTGTATCATTTGTAATGTTTTAATTTTAAATTATTTCACAGCATTCGGCTGGGCATTACAACGGCGCTCCTGGTTTTCATATCTAAAATGTGATTCGAAATTCTGGCAAAAAACAAAAAAAAACAACAACAACATTAAATGCTGCTGTTCAACTCTTCTTCCAATTCGTTTACTTTAAACAACTCTTATCACTTGGTGTGCTAAATTAAAAGGTAGAAATGATGTTTGCCAGCATCACCATCATCATCATCATCATCTTCCCGGCCAGACCGTATGAGACCCAAGAGCTAACAACTTGAAGCACTCAGTGTGCCATCATTAATTCAGCAAATAAATTTTCAACAAAAATTACAACAACTGCAACAGAGTAACAGCAGCAGCAGCAGCACCACCACCACCAACAGCAGAACAGTGGAAAAGAAAAGGATATGACCAGCCAGCACCAACAACAATTTATACTGCACACAAGCACGGAGAAGGAACAAGTAAAAACAAAAAAGAACAAAAACAAAAACAAAGATAAAGTAAAGCAAAGCGAAGCAACAAAATGAACATACCGAAACGAGAACTCATTTAAACTTAAGCTCAAATGTCGTGGCGTTGCACTTAATTAACAAATATAACAACAAACGAGAGATGAGCACCACAGCAGCAGCAACACTAAACATAACCCCTTCTCACAAGAGCTGATTACAAAGGAGGAGGGGGGAGCAACAACAATAATAAAAACTACATCAGACTACATACAAACACATGCAATTTTAAGGTATGACATCGCACAGTGATGAGCATGATGAGGATGAGTACCGACCGATACCAAAACAACACAAGTACTCTTACATATTGATGTTAAAAAGGAGAGCAAACAAAAATAAACATTCACACCACACACACACACACACGCATGCACATACACGCCATATACTCGCCAAGGAAGTTTAATTATGTTTGATGGGAAATGGAACAACAGGAAAGAACAAAGAATCCACACTAAGAGAGTTGTGGCCCTGCTTCGCCCGAGAGAGTGAGTGTGAGCGCTATACATGTAATACTCTCTCGATTGCTTAGCACAAGTGTGAAACAGAGTCGACCCCATAGTTTTCAGTTGTTTACATTGCAGTTGCATGTTTAAGTACAACCGTGCAAGTGTGTGAGTTGATTTTTAAAAGAAACCTATTGCCATCTCCCTCTCGTTTTTAGTTGGAGAAAAATCCAAGTGTATATAAAATGTTGTCAAACTGGATGTGGGTTTTGTTGTTTCTTTTTGTATGGGTGTGTGTGCATGTGTTTGTTGGCCGCCGCCGCCGTCGTCGTCGTAGTGCCCAATAATCACTCCCATTAACGTTGCGGTCGACGCCATGGTATGCGCCAGCGTTGGGCAATTTTCAATTGTATGGTGGTATACGCTTGAATATTTGCGCTCTTCAGTTAACGAACGCGTTCTGAGTTGTTATAACCGTAAAGCGGCGGTTGTTTGGCTATACACACGTCGTTTTTCACCACATTGACTGTGACTTGGAGCTGATCTGTCTGTTGTTTGTTTGCCTTATTGTTGTTGTCGTTTTTATTGGATTGTATTGTTTACCGTAATCACATTAAAAAGAAAGAAGAAAAAAAACCTCTCTAACGTCGTACGTGGACGGGTTAAGAAGGCATGCCAGTACATGACAGCCAAGCTTGAGAGTGTGCGTGCCTGCGTGTATGTGTGTATGAGAGCTGCGTGCGAGCGTGTGTGTGTGTGTGCGTGATATTTAATTAAAGCATATGATTATTTGGCCAAAAAAGCAAAAAAAAAATCATAAAAATACCAACAAAAAAAAAAAGAGAGAAATAAAATCAATTACTTTGTTAATGCCATAAATTCGGTACAATTTCAACTAACGGTGTTCGGTGCTGACAGTTCGACCCATTCAAGCTTGCCCCACTTACCGACGGCTTTTGTGAAACTAAACGGTGGATTTAAGTTCCCCCACAGCCCACTGCCCCGCCAGACTTGGTTTCGTTGCGAGCTGTCTGTTTGTGTTCGGGAGATTTTGTGAAAAACATGCACCCGGACTTTAGTCTGGTGTTGCAAAAGTGTGCTTCGAAACTAAGCTTAAAGCGTAAACAACCCATCCTGTATTTGAACACTGAAGACACCAACACGAGTATGTCATGTTCCACGGCTGAGTCGTTGCACAGTGCCAAAGATGATGCCGACGATCTGGTGCGCATCGTCAGCGATGAGGAGGACGATGACGACATGCGGCAATCGCCGGCCAAGCGTCTACATCATCATCGTCTCAATGTCGACGATCTGGATGAGGACAATGTCAGCCTTTGCAGTGAGCTTTCCGTGGGCCAAGAACATCCCGGAGAGAATTCACGCACCATGGAAGATGAAGAGATTCTGGACATCAGTGACACGCATTCGACGTCCTCGGCCGAAGAACGCAACGTTACGCCATCAACGCCGGGCGAAACACCTCTCAATCCGTTCGCTTTGGCCAATAGCCTGCGATTTCCCGTGCCATTCGGTCTACAGGCTTCACCCGTTGCGGCCGCTGTGCCCAGCAACATTTCACCGTTCCAAGAGGAATTCCTGCGAAAATCCCATTTGTATGCCGAGGAACTGATGAAACATCAAATGCATTTGATGGCCGCCGCCAGGGCAAGTGCCTTTACCATACGCAGCCAGAATTTGCACAATGCCACCGCTCACATCTCCCCCACCACACAAAGTCTGGCCCATTTAAATCCCCTTAGCAAAATCGGGCAAATTAGTGCGGCAGCTGCGGCGGCGGCCGCCCTCACAGCGGCGGCCCAACACAACAAGCCGTTGACCACGACGCACGGCCTGCCCCAACATACCTCAGCTTTGCAGCCGCAGGCTCACATCCATCCGCTGCATCCGCACCATCAGCATCTGCATCATTCGCCCAGTGACACGTTGGCCAAGTTGACCGCTCTCAGTAAACAAACCTCCACGACCAGCTCGCACATGATGTCCACGCTGAACCAGCTGCAAACTCAGATGCAGGCCCATTTGCCGGGCCTGTTGCATGACAATAACGATAATCTGCACGAAAGAGCTTTAAAGTTTAGCATAGACAATATTCTGAAAGCCGACTTTGGACGTGGCCAATCGCCGACGCATACGAAAAAGTCCCATCACCACCACCACCATCATCACAGTAAATCCTTGGCACAAAGGCAAAAGTCCGCCTCCTCCTCGTCATCATCGAGCGCCTCCAACAATACGGTGCTGTCTGATTCTTTGGAACAGCAACAGACCGCCGCCGCGCCTTTGGGTCACAGCAGTATTCCGCCATCAACGCAAGCGTTTTCCTCCTCCTTGGCCTCGATATGTACAAATAGCAATGACTCGAATAGCACGGCGGTCAGCAGCAGTTACAGCAGTGCCAACGGCACCGGAGATCTGATTAAATCCTCGCGATCTCAGACACCGACTTTGTCGCCGGGTCTAACAGAGGGTGGCGGCGGCGGCGGCGGAGGTGTTAAGCTGGGCTCGTCGGCGGCGAAATCTTCCACGGAAGAGGGAACGGTTACATCATCCGGTTCGGCGAGCGGTAGTGGCAGCAGCAGCGGTGGTCCCATTGTGTGGCCCGCATGGGTTTACTGCACCCGCTACAGTGATCGTCCAAGTTCGGGTAAGTCCATTTGGCTTTTTGTCATTTGTCATGTGATTTCTAAGGGACGTTTGGATGTCAGCTGTGTGGAAGACTTGTTCGTCTTTGGTGAAGTTAAAAAAAAAACAAACAAATAATAAAAATTCGAGTAAACACTTAGTTTGATTTATTTATATTTAATCATATGAAAAATATTTCGAAGATTAAAAAAGCAGCTCCGTTGCGATTAATTAAAAACAAGCTTTCGTGTAAAAAACTAAAATTATAGGAGTTGCATTAACACTCCCACTCATTTTAAAATGAATTTCAGAAAAATCTATGTAACAGCTTTATAAACCTTTGATAAGGAAAATGTTTGAAAATTGTTTTTGTATTTTTATATAATTTTTTTTATAATTTTTTCTAAATACTGGGGTAAAATTAATGTCCGCTTCTCATTTCAAATTGAATTTCTGGTTGGGAATTTCAAATCCATTTCTCATAGTAACAGCTGTGGCTGGATTTTCTTAACAGAGACAATAAAATGAAATACTTGTTTATGCAAAAATGAAAAGGCAGCAGAATTTTTAAACGCTTGTTGTCCATCACTGGGGCGCGTTAAGTTTTCTGTACGATGGCAGATCAAATAAATAAAAAAAATCCCTAATTAAGACATTTGCGATGAATTTCAAATATCCAAATATTTTAATGTTAAATGTTTTGTAACGACTTCTTTTTTCAATTATATTGAATTTAAAATTGTTTAACAAATTCAAGCTCTAGGTCAGGAATTTTTAATAAAAAATTATTTTATTTAAATTATTTTTTCAATATTTCGTTCTTCCTTAAAGAACATCATCAGGGAGTCTACTGACCTCGAACTTGATCTGATCAAACAATTCTAAATTCAATATAATTGAAAAAAAAAGTCGTTACAAAACATTTAACATTAAAATATTTGGATATTTTACATTCATCGCAAATGTCTTAATTAGGGATTTTTTATTTATTTGATCTGCCATCATACAGAAAACTCAACGCATCCCAGTGATGGGCATCAAGCGTTTCAAAATTCTGCTGCCTTTTTATTTTAGCAGCGTTCAAACTTAAACTCCAGCTCGATTTTTATTGACATTTACCAAAATTTGTTTAATTAAAATGAAATTGGAGCGGAACATTTTCCGAAACTTAAACTCAGTTAGTAGGGAATGCCGACCTTATGTTTTCGGATAACTTACCTGGCCTCAGCCACATAACCTCAAAGCTGTGCCTCTTCCCCTCATCTACTGTGAACATTTTGCATTGATCTGAGTCATTTTTATATTGCAAGACTGGCGGTCTTTAGGGTTTTCTCTTAACATATGTGGGTAAAGATTATATGCCGACGGCAAACGGCCAGTACACATTAACAATTTGAACGCCGCTTGGCCCACCGCTAGGCATTGGAATTTTGAAGATTTTGAACAATGTGACCATCTGTGGTTTATTTAATGAGACATCGACATCAATAAAACTACGATAAACAATTTTGGTCTCAGCTTGTCAACTTAGGAATAACAACTCGTCAACATGCGGTCCGCCGGTGCTCGGGTGGCGCACAAAGTGCTGCATTAGAACCATGCCGATAATAAAAATTTTCGCCTAATTTCACAATTTACGAATCATTCATAAAATGGCTGAGAAGGGTTGGTGATCAGAAATCAACTGAGTTATAGTTGATGGGTAGTACACAGGGTTTTTAATTTCCCCAGCATGTTCAATTCATGGGAATTGGGAATTTTATCGGAATGTTTTTTTTTTTTTTGGACTAGAACTCAGGGGATGTCCCCTATAAATGCGATGCACTGTGTTAGCGATTGGGAATTGGAAGGAGGAATGATGGAGTAGTGTTTGTTGACGTTGGCCTTGAATTTGATAAGATCATAGCAGGCAGTAAAAACACTTGCTGGACGATTATTCCACATGCGAAAAGTACGGCTGGTGAACGAATTGTCTCTCGAGTGCGTTGTCCGGTCAACCGGCTATTTGACAATGAACGGATAATTTAAAATGTTATTCTTATGTTAAAAAAAACTTGAAATGATTAAAAAAACTTTAATTGAAAATTCTAGACAATTGATATTCGGAAAAAATCCTGTACAATTTAAATGTAAATTAAAATACCCGAATTCCTGTAAGAATAAAAAATTAAAAAAAAAATATTTTTTTTAAAAAAATACCCATTCTTTTCAATAGAATTCATTATACAGGGTGGCGCAAAAGTAATCCTCCTATCAGAAAATGCTATAAATTTTGCGATTGGCCCCTAATGTCAGTGGCAACTCTGGCGGCGGCCATTTACATGACATCATATTCTCGACTTGATGTAAAAAAAATTAAAAGACCAAATAAAAATAATCCACAAGAAGAATCAAAGTTTTTCATTTTTTTTCAATTACAGCCAAAAAACATTGGAAGTTTCCTTTTTTTAAAAACATACCCGTTCTTTTAGGAAGAACAAAAAAAAACATTTAAAAAAACCCATTGTTTTTTAAGGAATTTATTGTAGAAACAAAAAAACATATTTTTTTTTAAATCCTAATTCATTCTAGGAATAAACAAATTAGAATAGACATTTTTTTAAAAAAAATACACGTTCTTTTCAAACGAATTTATTCTAGGAACAAAAGACATTTTTTTTTTTTTGAAATTCCCGTTCTTTTTAAAAGAATTTATTACACCGTGTTACAAAAAAAAGATTTTTTTCTGTCCTATGAACCAAATGCACATATTCGGAAAGAGGGGAAATAATAAAAATACACGTGTATCGGCGATTTTCATGTACACGTCAGAATTTTTTTTTTAAGTTTGAAGTATAAAGCTCATGGTGGCCTGTGTGAAAGCCTTTCGACCCAGAATTGAGAGAATTGATAAAATTCAATTTTTTAAAAAATTTGACGTAATACAGACATTTCCACGAGTCTGCCTGCAAAAAATCAGCGCGATTGGATCAATGAAAAAGGGTTAAAAATCGGTCGAAAGGCTTTCACACAGGCCACTACGAGCTTCATACTTCAAACTTTACGCCAACAGCCCAGCCTCGATTCAATTCTTGAGGCTATCGAGGACATGGGGCAGCCACTTTGCCATTTGGTTATGGAAAATTACATGAAACGGATATGGTCCTGTAAGCGTGGTCGTGGTGGCCATTTGTGTGATGTTGTTTGTCCGTTATGAAAGGCATACCTTCCTCTTTATTATGAAATAAACATTCGATCATTTATCTAAAAAAATTGTCGTTTTTCTTTGAATACCAAAATAACAGCACTTGTTGGAAAACCTTGTATCAACAACAATGCTCTAAGCACCAAGGACAGCGCTTTAAGCACCAAGCACAGATTATATGAGAACAGTCTCGCGAAATTAAAAAATGCGGTCCCTTCCTCCCACTCTCTCTCTCTCTCTCGCTCCTAACACATAAGAATTGCTGTACACACGGAATATTTTGACAGATCTCATGATTCCTATTCTACGTGTAAAAACGGTCTTATTTGACTATTCTCACTCACTACAAGACAGACCATTGTGGTGTGTTAAGTAACTGGTGTTTGATTAGTTGATAAACGCATTAATTTAATCTCTGCTCTGTTCCTTGTAACCTCAGCCGACCTCTCTAACTCTCTGTCTCCCTCTCTGATAACCCAGCAGGCCTGTCATGGTGGAGTCTTAATAAAAACCTAACCTCAAACTATAGTTACAAAAAAAAAAAAACTACAAACACACACACAAAAACTTAAACTAATAATTTTCCTAAAAACAAAACAAAAAAAAAGCAATCATGAAGAATATTAAAAAATCATTTTTTAAAAAAAAAACCACAACGTTGTTTCTCCCTTGTCTTGTTGGCTGTAAGCGATCCAAAAAGAAGAGACAAAAAAAAACGAAAATAATGAAAATGACATTTATGGCAAACTCATAATTATGAATATCGATCATGGGATCAGGGACGATCTGTAGTGCAACAAAGATGATGGGGATAACAAATGCTGAGTATGACAGAGCTGCCTATTAATTGGACAAACGCAAAAATACAACACTGTAGTTATTGCTTAGCCCTTTATTTACCGCAAACGAGGAGGCACACAACTAAATGCAATATGTTGTTCGCTTATTAAACTTTGAGAAATATGTCGTTAAAGTAACTATGTATTTCATGGGCCATTCTGTCGATTTTTTTCTTTTTGTTAAATGGCCTCTACGAAGGTCGTGTGTGTCAGGTGGTAATGGGAATGTTTATGAGATACATAATACATAAGAAGAACACCAACAAAGAGTCGCGTTTACATCAGACGTGGGCAGGACGCATAAAATCTCCGAGTCGTCAGACAAATGAAAATAAAACCGGTTTAAGCCCATGTCTAATTAAATAGAATATAATTCGATGTTTGGATTTATGGTTTTTTAAATTTGAACAACTTTTAAGAGATGCTACATTTCAAACCAAGTTAGCTATAGGAACTAAAGGGGGGATTAGGGTTGGCTGGCATTTGTCAGGAATTGGAGAATGCCACAGCTGGCAGGAAAGATGCCAAATCGAACAAATATTTTCTAACAAAACTCGTTCTCTAGCTTGCGCATTTGATTGAATTTATTGCAATGCATTTCCAATAACATAAATTCCAAACAAATTGAAAAAAAATTCTTTAATTAGCCGTGGATATGTTTATGACAAGCATGTTATTCAAATATTTAAATTGAGTGCTATTTTTGGCTGTCTCTTCATTTCATTTCATAAAATATTTCATTTTTAATTGAATGCCAAAAATATGCAGCATCAGCTAGATTGATTCAAATAGAAATTTTTAAGAGTTTCATTTAACAATATACAAAACTGTGCCCAAGGAGAGTTGTTGTTTTCATAAAAGCAGAATATGATTGATTTTAATGAAAATAACAGTCTTTTCTATAAAAAGAAATTAAACACCACTGATAGAGGATACAAAAAAGATTGCTACATTATGACCAGGTTTATATTAAATTCTCCCAGGTCTTCGCCAACAATAGATGCACGATGTTCAAAACGAATTACAATCAATGAGTCGACTAAATTTGTGTGAGCCTTTTTTGTAACAATCGGTAGTCGTTTTCTGTTACCCACTAATATTTCCACGAATTTTGAACTTGGACATTTCGCTTAATCGTCACATACCGTAGGCAGTACAAGAACTGTGGAGTCGAGCTCGAAAATGCTCGAAACCGACCCCGAGTGTCGACTCCGATACAAAATAAAAAGCTACACTTTCCAAAATTTTATTTCCCTCCATTATTCCCATACTCTATACGTTTGTATCTTAAAGATAAAAAAGTTCATATAATTGAAAATATTTCAAATTTGTGAAAATATTGACAGATGTTTTCAATACATTTTATTTATTTTATGGGAAATGTACGAAATAAAACTCGAAGTCGGAGTCGAGCAAATTTGTCCACACCAGACTCCGGGCAAATTTGTCAGACTCCACAGCCCTGGGCTCTACACTACATATGACCACCATAGCAGCAAGTTATGATCATATATTGATTTTTCAGACCAGCGAGGAAGAGAAAGTGAGCGGGAGTTTTAAAAATAGAAAGACTTACTGTCTGTTTCCATAAAACGAATTTGTTCGTTCTTTACAAATAGTCAATATTCGAAGCGTTATAAAATTGATTTCAAACATTATTCAATTCAGATATATGATAAATATCGACAATCTCAACACAATCTCAAAAGAAGAAGCTATCACTACTGATACATGATCTATTTTATTGCGCCTTCGTTTTATGGAAACAGGCAGTAAGACATTATTTTTTGCTTACAATTCAGTTCGAGGGTATTGACATGTCACTAACGTGTAATGTACTTACCGAGATTTTGCTGGATTATATTCCTGTCAAAAGACATAAATAAAATATGTGAAAAAAAGACAAAGAAAAATGACATTTTTTGAGATAAATGATCGAATGTTTATTTCATAATAAAGATAAAGGTAACGTTATTAATGAAAAACAACATCAGACACCACGACCACGCTTACAGGATCATATCTTTTTTATGAAATTTTCCATAACCAAATGGCAAAGTGGCTGTCCCATGTCCTTGATAGCCTCACGAATTGAATCGACGCTGTGCTGTTGGCGTTGACCTTATCTTTCAAGTGGCCCCAAAGGAAGAAGTAGCAAGGTCTTAAATTACAAGATCTCGGTGGTGAATTGTGATCACCTCTTCGAGAGATAACACGGTGCGGAAACTTTTCCCGTAAAAGAGCAATGTAGCACCGTCTTGTTGAAAGTAAATGTTGTCCAGATCAATATCATCCAACTCTGACCATAAAAAATCATTAATCATCTCTCGATAGCGCAATCCATTCACCGTAACTGTTGATCCAACCTCATTTTCGAAAAAGTAAGGTCCAATGGCCCCGACGGACCATAAACCCCACACCAAACAGTCACACGTTGAGAATGGAGAGGCTTCTCAACAATAACTCTTGGGTTTTCGCGAGCCCCAGATGCAACAATTTTGCTTGTTGACATAGACACCGAGGTGGAAATGGGCCTCATCAGTCAGGATGATGATTTCGATGGAATTCCTGATCATTTTCATGCATTTCAAGGACTTAATCGGCAAAGACAAGATGTTGTTGCAGATCGGCCGGCTTGAGTTCTTGTGTTAACTGAAGCTTATAAGCCTTAAGACCCAAGTCTTTATGCAAAATACGGTCTAATGACGTTTGTGGAATGGCCAATTCCAAAGAACGACGCACAAGTGAAGACTGTTGGTTCACGCATAGTAGAGGATTTGAAAGAGCCTCTTAATCAACCGTTTTTCGCATTTGGAGTACCGGAGATGGTAATATGTTAGACGGCTAGGTATGATCATCTATTGAACATCTGCCCATCATTGCACATCGTTCAAATGTCTTTCGAGGAACTTTTGCATAGGTCTGTGTACGAGTACAAATCTGCGGTTTCTTCAACACTTTGGGCTACAGCAACAATATTCTCAGTTGTTTTCGAGCGATGTGTACGGGTTCCATTCTTCACATTACTAACTTGTCCCAACAGCTCGAATTTTTTTTGATAAAAGACGTCATCAAGATGAATTTCATGGCTCGCCTAGGAAGAAATTCCGTCACACACGAATACATCGCCACAAGAAATCCAAAATGTCTTTACAATGATTTTCATAAATTTACAGGACCATCAAAAAAAAAAACCTTGGAAAAACTATACACTTATCTTGTTACGTCGTTTGCGGAATTTGCCTATAAAATTGTAGATTCGAAGTGTAAAATTTAGCAAAAACATGTATTTTAGGTCATTCCTCCCGAATCAATCTGAAACCCGATTTTGGATTTTGGGTTTCAGGTGACGACTCATCTTAAACATATGATTTCTCCGAAACATTTTCAAATGTGCCTAATTTCCAACCGACTACTAAGATAGTTTAGAATGTGTTTTCTTTTTTCTCTCTTACCATTTCTCAGTGTATAGAAAATGATATAAAAAAACACTCTAGACCTCGAATACATTTAAAAACCACTTCATGACCATTTGGCAACATACCACCCTCGTTCGTCCATTAGTTACAACCAGACCAAAAAAAAAAAACAACGGTCGTTCTTGTGGCCCGCATTTATCTCTTTTTCTTTGAATGTGTGTTGTTTTTTTTCGTTTTGTTTATGAATTAATATTCAATTACTCAAAAAAAAAAAAAAATAATTCTCGTTTTTAACCTCAAAAAAAAAAAAAAAAAAAAAAATTGTGTAAAGTATTCCCCACGGTGTTGTTGTAAGCCATAAACAAATTATTAAGTGCCAACAGTGGTTTGTGCATACACTTACATACATACAGTGTGACTTGTTGTTGTAATATGTGTTACAATAACAACACTTTGTACAACACCAGCCAGCCAGCCAGTCATCCATCCATCCAGTAACATCAGCAATGTAAACAACATCATCATCTTATTCGCCATTATGAGTGCCGATGATCATTATCGTCATCTTCATTACCCTGTACAGCTTTAACACGTTATACGAACGAGTGAGTATAACTAATAGGCGTAAATATTGGAGATTCTTGTAATATGGATTATGGGATTTCAGTTGTAACAAACTCTGCTGGCCAAGCACTCACACTATCCCACTCATATTCTCATAGGGTAATACGCGCAGGGAGGGACAAATTTGCAAAGGCCTTGTCAGAAAAGGGCCACGTCATGAAAGACCTTCTCTTCTCCAAAAAAGAAAACACCTTTCAGAATATCTTCCCTAATAACAAATAACTTTAAGAAAGACCTTCTTAAAAAGGAACTTCTAAACTT
Source organism: Hydrotaea cyrtoneurina (assembly GCA_958296145.1). Taxonomy (NCBI): domain Eukaryota; kingdom Metazoa; phylum Arthropoda; class Insecta; order Diptera; family Muscidae; genus Hydrotaea; species Hydrotaea cyrtoneurina. Next base: position 66,313,135 of record OY282516.1, on the reverse strand, counting down.
GAAAACGACCTTCTGGCGCAACTTCTTACAAAAGACCTTCGAGAAGGCCTTCTTACCACAAATATCCGATTACTACTGACGCTTCCTTTTTTTTCTGCTAACAGAGGAGAGATTGAGAGAGACATTTGGAAAAAATCCTAAGACATTCTCGCAGAACTGCGAATAAGGACAAAAATATCAGTTTCCCTTCCAGTAGATGACCTTTTACAAGAGTTTATTTTCTATTAAAGGGTGTTTTTTATTGGGGTATAGAACTTTAAGTTGGCATCACTTTTTTAACTGGCGGCCATTTTGTCAGCTGTCAAGTGATTAATATTTAGTTTGGTTTGCCATTTCATCATGAACAGGTTGACAAAAGAACAACGCTTGCAAATCGTGCAAATTTATTTCGAAAGTCACCGCAAGCTCCGTCCATTTTATGCCATTACATCCACAAAAACTGACTGTTTGGTGTGCTCTATGGGCTGGTGGAGTCATTGGGCCATACTTCTTCCGAAATAATGCTGGAGAGTCAGTTACCGTTAATGGAGACCGGTATAGAGCCATGATAACCGACTATTTTGTTCCCGAATTGGATGGCATGAATGTGGATGAGTTGTGGTTCCAACAAGTGGTTGAAAATTGGACCTGTAGAATTGGCTTTATTCGAGCCAGCCGCGGCGGCCACATGCCCGAAATCATATTTAAACATTAATGGCATAAAATTATCCTTCCAATAAAGCCAAATTGATGGACATTAAAACGATTTTCTTGTGTTTTATTTCAATTCGAAGTTCTATACCTCAATAAAAAACACCCTTTAGAAATGTCAGACATTTTTTTTCAACAGAAAAAAGAAACATTCTTGGGATCTTTAAATTGTTTATAACTATTGAATTATAAAAGTTATAATATTATCAAAATTTAATTCAATTGAATTGAAGACATATCTGACATACATTACCGAATCCCTTCTTATAGAAGGCATACACTAGGCCTGGCCTGTGGAGGCAGCATGGACAGTTTTCGTTTCAATGTTAATCCTTTTTTGATATTTACACACAATTAGAGGCTCTAGGCCAGTGGGAGACATGTCCGACTTGCAAACTGAAAATGTGTATTCAAATTCAAATTAAATTCAAATTCAGCTTGAAGGTTCAAATTCCAGTTCAGTTAAATTAGATGGAGATTTAATACGAGTAAAATAATAAAAAGAAATTCAATCCATAACAATGTCGTCATAATTTGTTGTAATTCCTTTGTGAGCCCTGCTTTTGTAGGCCCTGTGAAAAATCATGTTCGGAAGGCCTTCAGGGCGATCTGCCAATAAGAGCGAGAGAATATTCTCTCCAACCTAACCGTGTGTTAAATACAAATGACTGTAGACTTCACCAGACATATCATGTAGTTTCCTAAGAAGGCCTCCGAAAAGGCCTTCCCCATACACAGGCCCTCCTTCTAGCGCTTAAATGCTTACAGCTTCAAGAGTATGTGTGTGTGTTTACACTGTCAGGCATAAGTACGGATATACGTACGTACCCTTATAAAAAGGTTTAACAAATGATGACGATATTCGGATGCGACTGGCGGCGTTGCTCGGTGAGGAAATGAATGAATGGCAGGGTATGCGGTACGAGGTACGGACCGACTGACAGGGCTTGAAATAATAAAAATAATAATGATGATGATGATGTTGGTGATGGTTGTATTCAATCTTCTTTGCCGTGGTATTTTCGAGGGTGGTTGCCATACGAACGCGGACGCCGTCGTTGGTTGGTGGTGCTGCCGCTGCCGCTGCTTTCATTACAAAGTTATGAATTTTTGTGGTTGTTTTACAGAGCAAACAACAGCAACCAAAACAACAACAACAAAAACATGATGGTTGAATTATGATTGTGGCAAACAATGGCAAGACAAACATAATTAGGTTGGGAAAAGTTACAAGCGCCATTTGGGGTGGACAGAAAATCCACAAAAACTGTAATGGAGAATATTTTTTGGAGAGAAAAAAAGGAACATCATTAATTTTCCCCTGGAAATAGTCGCACTTGAGTGGCTAAGTAGGTAATATTTTATTCCAAAGCATGATTGTTTGTTAATGTGATTGAAAAGAACCACAACCAACAAAACGTTTGAAATTTTGTACTTAAAAAAGTTTGCCAGAGAATATCAATTCCGATTCTGGGGAAATGGGAAAAATGTCAACGTTTTTTCAAGACTTGAACGATTTTGAGAATAGAGTTAATAGCTGATAGTCTCATTGTATTAGCTGCTAAAGCTCGATAACTAGTTTAAACTATAATTAGTCAGAAAATAAATGTTTCCGATTATTCACCTAAAACTGGCGCCCGACACCAAAATCATTGTCAATCTTAAATGAAAGACTGCACCTACTTTTTTTTGGTAATTTTTAAATAACAAATTAAATAACCTCACTCTTGCATGACAGTGCAAAACTTTCGCGAGCATTTGTATTATTTTTTAAAATATTTTTATAATGATCTTTGCAATATTAATTTTTTTAGAAACCAGGTTTAAAATCAAAACAAAAACATATACTACACATAATACAGGCGCCCCAAGCTAAAATTAAAATTGATATTCTTTAAAACATTTCACAGTTTCAGAAACTGGGTTCGAAAAGACAGATATGATAAATTTTTTGGCAAAAAAAAAACTGGCGCCCGAACAAAATTTCAAATCCATTAAAACACTTCACATTTTTCGCAACCGAGTTCGAAATGAAAGCAAAGACACAGTTTTTTGCAACAAAAAAAAAAATCTGGCGATCATTCATTTAAAACTGGCGCCCGATGTTAAAATAAAAATTGATATTCTTTAAAATATTTCACAGTTTCAGAAACTGGGTCCGAAAAGACAGCTATGATACATTTTTTGGCAAAAAAAAAACTGGCGCCCGAATCAACGCCCGAACAAAATTTGAAATTCATTAAAACACTTCACATTTGTCGCAACCGAGTTCGAAATGAAGGCAAAAACACAGTTTTTTGCAACAAAAAAAAATCTGGCGATTATTCATATAAAACTGGCGCCCGATGTTAAAATAAAAATTGATATTCTTTAAAATATTTCACAGTTTCACAAACTGGGTTCGAAAAGATAAATTTGTTGGCAAAAAAAAAACTGGCGCCCGAATCAACGCCCGAACAAAATTTGAAATTCATTAAAACACTTCATATTTTTCGCAACCGAGTTCGAAATAAAGGCAAAGACACAGTTTTTTGCAACAAAAAAAAAAATCTGGCGATCACTCATTTAAAACTGGCTCCCGATGTTAAAATAAAAATTGAAATTCTTTAAAATATTTCACATTTTCAGAATCTGGGTTCGAAATGACAACAAATACACATTTTGTGGTAATAAACAACTGGCGATCATTCACATAAAAGTGGCGCCCGACGCCGAAATCAAAATTGATTTTCAATAAAACATTTCACATTTTCAGAAAGCTGGTTCGAAAATAGAGCAAAGACACAGTTTTTGGTAAAAAAATGGGACTATTCACATAAAACTGGCGCCCGATGCCAAAAGCAAAATTAATATTCAATAAAAGATTTCTCATTTTTGGTAGTTATGTTTTTGATAAGAACTTCAGGAAAACCCTCATTTTCTTTTATGTTGAGAAATTGCCAAGTGAATATGGAATCTAAATACTTTTTCCCAGCTCTCGGTTTACACCAATATCCAGAAATCATTTATTAAACCCGCAATCTCAAGCAAGTAACGCCTTATCTTCTCCCTTATGAATCGCTTCCATTCCATATGCAATTAAAGAAACCCCGAGCATACGAACTGCTCGCTTGCTCAACACAACTCACCTGGTAGCCGGTGCAAATCATCAAGCTGCGAGTCACACAAAGAACAACAGAATTAAGGTTAGGCTTGAAACTTCAAATGATAAATTTCCAAATCATTTGAAACCACACACACACACACGCAAACACATGTACACAGCCTCGCACAAAAAGCTGTGAAGTTCAATTAAACAAAAAACAACAATGTTTTTTTTTTGTTTAATTGTCTAATTATTACATCATTTAAATGCAGTTTGGAAATCGATACCCAGGCAGAGAGAGAGACAGAGAGCAAAAAATCAATCCAACAAAAAAAAAATGAAAAGATTTATATCTTTTGAAACCAACCGGCAAAAACAAAAGTTATTTAAAAAACAATTAAAATGACACGTGAAATAACGAAAATTTATATACTGAGAGTACTCAGATGTTTGTTTCTTTTCTGCCGTTGAGCGCTGTTCTTGCCATTGCAGTTGATGGTGGTGGTGGTGGTGTTGGCTGTGTGTCGCTGTTCGCAATTACGTTAAATAAATAATGAACAAATAATAAAAATCGATTGTTAATTACCACAAAAGTCTTGGTGTTGTTGCTGGCAATGTTGTTGTTGTGATTGCATTTCGATTGTGTTAAGTTCTCATAACATTTGTTCAAATTAAAGACTCAACTCACAGCTTTCATAGGAGGTCTATCGATCGACACACATGCATACGCGCAGTCAGTCATATATTGAGTTGCAATCTGTGTTCCGAGCGTATTTTGCAATACCCGCACATTATGTTACGACACAGTGCAACAGTGGAGCAAAATGACAGAAATTATGGTCTGAAGAAGTTGTTACTGGCACACTTTGATCTTCGATTTATTTAAAGGCGTTTCCAGCCGCATTCAGTTGAGTAGTTACGCCAATGCTCCATAAAAGGTCAATCTCAGGGGTTGCTCGACGTTTGCGTGCGGATTTTCCGCTTCCCAGATGCGATAGTTTGCTTTTGAACAGAAAACGTGGAGTAAAAATTTTTTAAAAAACAGATTTTTATCAATTCTCAGATTTTCCTAAATTTTTTTTTTATATGGTTATGGTTTTATTTAGATTTCAGTCAAAAAACATTTTTTTTTCGTAACGCTTAAGTAGTTTACAAATTTGGAGTCTCTTCAAGTTATGCTAAGAAAAGTGAAAAAAATATTTTTTTTTCAAAAATAATAAAAATTGGGGAAAATCTGAAAATTTAAAAAAATTCTGACGTGTACATGAAAATCGCCGATACACGTGTATTTTTATTTTTTCCCCTCTTTCCGAATATGTGCATTTGGTTCATACACTGAAAAGAAAAGGTTCATCAAATTGATGAATTTTTACATCATTTTGATGAATTTGTACTTCATTTTCCAACCTACAACACTTTTCATCAATTTGATGTAGAACTTTTCATCAATATTTCTTCAATTCCATACATCAATTTGATGAAAATTGTACATCAATTTGATGAAAATTTTACATCAATTTGATGAAAATTGTACATCAATTTGATGAAAATTGTACATCAATTTGATGAAAATTGTACATCAATTTGATGAAAATTGTACATCAATTTGATGAAAATTGTACATCAATTTGATGAAAATTGTACATCAATTAGATGAAAATTGTATATCAATTTGATGAAAATTTTACATCAATTTGATGAAAATTTTACATCAATTTAATGAAAATTTTACATCAATTTGATGAAAATTGTACATTAATTTGATGAACATTGTACATCAATTTGATGAACTTTTTTTCATCAATTCCATGAACATTGACCATCAATTTGATGAACATTGTACATCAATTTGATGAAAATTGTACATCAATTTGATGAAAATTGTACATCAATTAGATGAAAATTGTACATCAATTTGATGAAAATTGTACATCAATTTGATGAAAATTGTACATCAATTTGATGAAAATTGTACATCAATTTGATGAAAATTGTACATCAATTAGATGAAAATTGTATATCAATTTGATGAAAATTTTACATCAATTTGATGAAAATTTTACATCAATTTAATGAAAATTTTACATCAATTTGATGAAAATTGTACATTAATTTGATGAAAATTGTATATCAATTTGATGAAAATTTTACATCAATTTGATGAAAATTTTACATCCTATAGAACAAAATCTATTTTGTGTAACACGGTGTTATTAATCAGGCCAAGACCAACAACCGGTTGTAGAGCCAACTTAAGTAAGTAGAATAAAATAATGTCTGAAATAAATTAAATTTCAGAATAAATAAATTATCAAGTTTTTTTTAGTTTTTTTTGTTTTCGATTTTTATTCCTTATGCAGCTTTTGTTTCTGTTGTTCGATTTATTTCTGTTTTATTCTATTTATTTAAAATGACTGGTTTTGGTCCCCACAAACCACTGTGCCATATTACCGAGTGTCAGTCAGTCAGTTCAATTTGCGCCAGGCATACAGAAAGGCATCGATATACATGTGAGTATGCACGGATACGTGGATGAAATCATGTGTGTGTGTGGTAAGTGATGGTGATGGTGGTGCAGCAGTGCCACAAATTGATCACAATTAAATGTTTTGCACTCCATTCGGAAAAACTAATGCCAGGCAGACAGACAGGCTAGTCGGCCAGTCAACGTGCCACTGGCATTTACACACACACACACACACGGTCCTCTGACTCCACTTCATTCTACTCGACTGCAATTCATGCCACCAGTGATACGTTTAAATGATATCGTCGTCTATTTATCGCCATCACAGACATCGTTGTCGTCGTCGTCGTTGTCGTTGTCGCACTAACATATGACTGAGCGAGCTGGCAGTGCTGCTGCCATTGAGCCCCTCTCACTCTGTGTTGGCAATTGTTTACTTTTGCTGCTGTTGCTGTGGCAGTTGACGGCATTGTTGCTGTTGCTCCCGCTAAATAATTAATGCGAAAATTATATGTTTAGATTGGAGGCTTTTAATTATGATTTAATATTTACTTTGCTGCCATTGTTGCATTTTGTACTAACTGTGTTGAGCTCCCAACAGAAACACAAAAAAAAAAACACATTCTCCTTGTCATTGTATGTCTTATAACAACACACGAGGTTGGTGTGATATGTTGGGTTACAAAACTAGTGCCGAAGCTCATCATTGTAATTGGGTCCTTTGGCGATTTTTAGTTAAATTTTTATTGAAGAATGTGATCTATTCTATTTTCATTTAAATTACAATACAAAGTAAATTTATAATCTAATCTTCGGTTCAAGGGTAAACCGGTTGACACAGACCAAAACCTCTGGTGGAAATCCCACCCACAACCCCTACAACTCGAAATGCCAAGAATTGTGTCGTTGCCAGATGTGACAGCTCATGTATTCGAGCAGAAGTTGAAGATCCCTTGCTGTCATTTACGAATCACACATTTTTTTGAGTTTCCACTATCATTTCCAATCACAATACTTCCATTCCCATTGACTCCATCAAGTAATCAACATTGGTATCGACATTATCAACGTCATCGTGATCATCATCATCCTCGTCATAGTCGTCGTCGTCGCCATCGTAATCGTCATTGGCACTGTCTTCATTATGAGAGTAGTTGCCATTGCCTGTCGTCATTGCGTTCGTGGTGTTTCGCCATTTGGCCTGGCAGCCTGGCGTCTCTATCGATTATTTACTGTAATCGATTTTCTTTTCCTTTTCCTCGGCAGCTTTTATGAGCGCGTATCAGTCATTCGGTGCCGCCGCAAACGCTCGTTTGTTGTTGCCAGCAATTTTACAATGTGCTTATTAGTTGTTTAAACTATAAATTATCGTCTATTTGTTTTTGTTGCGCTTCGTTTTTTCTTTTGCTGTTGTTGTTGTTGTCGCCGTTTTCAGTGAGAAGTTGCGAAAAATATTTTATAGAGAGCGATAATTAAAGGCATTGCTGTGCGAGTTGTGGTCGAAAAATTGTTAAAATGAAAAAAAAAAATGTTTTATCTTTTTAATCTGTACCTTGGATTAGAATGGGATCATACAAGGCTATACCTCGAGTTTGGGATTGGCAGGCTACGATGTTTAGTACTGGAATACTGTGGATCATGAGGATCGGGGTAGCCTTGTGGACTATAATTTTCATAGACTCTGCCAGTGAGTTGCATTGCAACCGGGAGTTTTTTGATCGCATCCATGTCAAATTCATGGTTTCGAATTGCTACTCATGGCCATCATTTATTTTGGGGAATTCTTCATTTTGTTGTTGGAATTTTGTCATAATATTTGGGAGATTTGGCATTGGGTAATTTTTCGAAAATTGTTTGGCGGATTTTTCAGAATTTTCATATTGGGCTTTTTGGGGGGATTTTTCATTTATTTTGGGGAATTCTTCATTTGGGACATTCTTCATTTTTTTTTGGGATTTTTTATAATATTTGGAAGGGTTACATTGGGTAATTAATCATAAATTGTTTTCTGTTGTTACAGAAAATGCGACGTGGGATTCTGAATCCAAAGATATCCGCCCAAGGATTAGAAATGTTGAGCCATTTGGGGAGGTTTTTTTTTTTTAAATGTTTGTTTGTTTTCGCTGTGATTGTTGATTTCCAGGGTTTGAAGTCTCGTAACATAAAGGATGTCCCAAAATCCCATACCTCATTTTTCATACGCCAAATAGGGCTCTATGAAAAATATCAAAAAAAAAGTAAAGAATTCCCCAAAAAAATTCTCCTACAAATTTGAGATTTTTTTAATTTTTAGGTAAAATTTTATTTATCATATGAAAAATGGCCAATGAAAAATGTAGCATTTTTTTATTTTTTTGAGAATTTTTTGGGCGCAATTTTTTTTTTTTTTTTTTTGCATTGGTTTAGTTTTAATAAATTGTTTGGGTGATTTTTCAGAATTTTTGGGGAAATTTTCATATTGGCGATTTTTCATTTATTTTGGTGTAATTCGTAATTTTTTGTTGGGAAATTTTTTATAGAGCTCTTTGAAAAATGCCCCAAATTCAAAATTCTCCAAAACCGGTACTTTCCCCCAAAACAAAGCTCTACGCCTAAGGTAGTGACGCGCTTTAACAGTCCCACACTATTTATGCCAAATATAATTTTTATAAATTATTTGGGGAGATTTTTCAGAATTTTTTTGGGGAGATTTTTCACCTATTTTTGAGAATTATTAATTACTAGTAAGTTGTAATGCGCCTATGGCGCCCGTTAATTTGCTTGAGAAAGTATTTGTTACTTAATTTTAAAAATTTTGTAAAAAATATTTTGAGAAAACTATTTTGTAAAAAAAAAAATTCGAAAAAAAATAAAATTGGAAAAAAAAAATTTGTGGAAAAAACATTTTTGTTGAAAAAAAAAATTTTGTTGAAAAAAAAAAAATTTCTTCAAAAAAAAATTTTTGTTGAAAAAAAAAAATTGTTGAAAAAAAAAAAATTTTAAAAAAAAAAATTTGTAAAAAAAAAATTTTGGAAAAAAAAAATTTTGGTAAAAAAAAATTTGGGGAAAACACAATTCTGTACAAAAAAAAATATTATTTTTTTTATTATTATTATTTATAGAATTATTATAGAATGCCTATTTAAATTCCTACGTACTGCGTAGACAGAGTCAGTGAATCAGTGTATCAGTGAATCAGTGTCGAGGGTAAATATATATTATTTGGGGCATTCTTCTATTCTATTGGGGATATTTTTCATGGATGGAAAAACTTTGTAAGTTGTCTAATGGTTTTGTTTGATTCAAATAGAATTTTTATGAGAAATCTGTCTACTTAGTTAACGTAAAAGTAAACGAAAAAGTTGTACGAATATTTTCTTAAATCCACTTTTAATTGGGTGGGTGGGGGTTGTGTTATACTCCATCACCTCAATTTCATGCACAATCTCTTCACAATTATGTCCAAAGTGAAGCCTCATCAATCTCCCGAAATTACACAGGGCATGCATGGCCATCACCTCGTGATAATAAACCCGTCAACAACTATTTTTTCAACTAATAAATGTCGAAAATTACTTAATAAGTTTCCTCGCTCTCCCCCCTTCCAACTGATTCAGCCAAAAAACGATATAACACCGACACATGCTTGTTTCTTCACGCACACCGACTCAGTCGCATTCAGCATTTAGAGAAATCCATAGCGAGTGTAGTCTGTCAGTCGGTTGATCTGTCTGTCCGTCCGTCCGTCGGTCTATGACTTATGACTCCAATCCGAGAGTCGTTTCATAATCTCCTAATCACATTTTGTCTACTATTTGAAATGTTAGACCACCCAAAAAAAGTGTTATTAGTACCAAATAAACACTGAAACAACAACGGCGGCCACGGGTAAGAATGAAAGAAAACAAAAAGCAAAGAGAAACAACAACAACAACAAAAACAACAACCAAATCCGTTGTAGACATGCAAAAGATTTTTATAACTTTATTAGCTTTTATGTCAGATGTATTTTCAACTGTCAAAAATCTGTTTTCAGCATTCGTCGTGAGCGCGCGTTCGTATGGAACGAACGAAGCGTTGTCCGTGTGTAAGAGACGTTTCGAACGTATTGGATTTACGTACATATGTATGTACGTTCGCACAAATTAATTCATTAATCATTGACAACCAAACATCAACAATGAAAATCGTTAAGCAGAGGAAGAACCCACAAAAAGCTGGAACGAAATCCAATTCAGAGAGATACAAGAAATAGCAACAGTCGTTAAGCTCCAAACTTGTCAAGACATGCTAGACGGGCACAAGTGATAAGGAGGGGGCACCCCCAAAAAAGAGGGTTCAACATTTGATTTTCAGTTTAGATTGTTTGCTGGAAAGAGCCATGCACGAATAGTGGTGGTGGCGATTGTGGTAGTTACTTTCAATGCAGCCAAAGTGGTTAAAAGCAAAAAATAATTAAAAAAAAAAAATAAAAATTTAATAAAAAAAAGACAAAAACAAAAAGAAAAATATTCCAAAAAAAAACGCCTTAGTATTTGAAAGCAACAAAGGCAAAAAAAAAACACGAAAAATATTACGCCTTAGTATTTCTCACTATAGCTGATTAATTTCGATTACGATTAGTAATCAATTGGAGTACTTTTATAAATAACTGTACTGAGTATATAATCCTCCATTAAACAATTTGTTAAAAATAACACCGTGTTACAAAAAATAGATTTTTTTCTGTCCTATGAACCAAATGCAGTTTGAAGTATAAAGCTCGTAGTGGCCTGTGTGAAAGCCTTTGGACCGATTTTTAACCCTTTTTCAGTGATCCAATCGAGCTGATTTTTGGCAGGCAGACTCGTGGAAATGTCTGTATCACGTCAAAAATAGATTTTTATCAATTCTCATACTACGAGCTTCATACTTCAAACTTAAAAAAAAAAATTCTGACGTGTACATGAAAATCGACGATACACGTGTATTTTTATTTTTTATCCCCTTTCCGAAAAAGTAAATTTGGTTCATAGGACAGAATGTGTGTAACACGGTGTAATTGATTAATCAAGATTACTTCAAATTACTATAAATAATCACAAAGAATCAAAAGTAATCTCTGAACGTAGTCGGATTATTTTTTGATTACTTTTGATTCATTTTGAATATTTATAGTAATCGCAAGTAATCCTGCTTAGTTTTAGATTATTTGTAATTGTTAGCAATTATAAGTCCTAACAAACTGAATATAATCGTAAGTTTTCTTGTAGTTCGTTATCGGTGACATATAGTCTGTCGTCTGACGGCCCATAAGACTATGGTTGAGCATTCAGGTTTTTCTCAGACGGAGAGGAACCTTAGCTGCGCAACTCCTGAGAGGATCATCCATGCACGGGATATTGAGTATTGTTTCCAGATCTGGCTTGGGGAGTTGATCTCTGTGCTCTCTTAATGTCGGCGAATGCTAGCCTTTGGACTTTAATTAGATTGGAGAGATGTGATTTCGTATATAGTCCGTTGACGATCGTCATGTACATCAAATGTATCATTTTCGAAGCTCCATTTTAGGCCCAGGTATAAAAGATACCTAGGGATTCCATCATTCTTTCCTAGATATTCCATGTGCAGGATGGCATCTTTGGCCAGCTGCAAAGACGCACAGTGTGAAACCCTAAACAGAAGTAAAGCTAAATTTTTCCTCTTGATTGAGGTCGATTTAATAGCTTTAGATCTGCATGCCTGAAAGCACTGCTATTGACGTTCGCAACCACTGTGTTGATAGTTGTTTTTTTTGTTCTTCTTAAGATTTATGGTAATGCTGACAGTGATGTTATTGGTGTTGTTGTTGTTGTCGTCGTTCATTATTTGCTTAAATAATAAACAAGAAATCACAACAAATCAAAGCAGTCAATCTGAAATCTGAACAACAATAAACCAAAACCAAAGCACCCCATCGAAAAGAACCGAAAACCGAAATTATTTTGGTTTGGCATGAACGCTGCGTAATCATGGTGTGTGGTGGTACTGGCTGGAAGAATGGAGTGGAGGGGGGGTGGATAGAGATTGCCAATCATTGTGAATAAATAAATAATTTAAGTTAATTATGTCTGACAGAACTATTAATTAAGGTAATGGTTATCAATGGTTGTTAACATTTAAATGAATTTGAAGAAATACACAAACCAACACACACTTACCTTAATTTTAATCCGTTATAAGTTATAGGAAATATTTACAACGACAACCAAAAACACACGCATTAGGCCCATTAAATATTTGGAAAATGTTGACAAGAATTTAAGAAATACTAAGAAACGTGCGGCAGCATGCCACTGTTCAGGTGATAATCCTGAAAAACTCACCCCATATGACTCATTTCGAAAATATTATTTAATTAATAATGGTGCCCCGAAAATATATATGTTTGAGTCCAAACAAAATATGTTTCTGTCCAAACACTCACCACATATGACTCATTTCGAAAATATTATTTAATTAATAATTGTGCCCCGGAAATATATATGTTTGGGTCCAAACAAAATATGTTTCTGTCCAAACATATTATGTTTGTGCCCAAACATAATATGTTTACCCACAAACTAGATATATATTTGCATGTACACATATTTTAACCTATTTTTTTCGGCGTGTACTTCTTGGCCTTAACAATCCAGAAAACAACAGACTTCTCTGAAACGTCTCAATGAACAAGTGGGAACGGTCGCTGAACAAAATCTAAACCTGACCATTTATTTGAAAGCCGTACTTTCCTGTGGCCAGTATTCCCTTTTTACTGTTGCACTTTGTAGCAGAAATACAACGTCGCGCGAATGTCTTTTTACATTTCCCCTCATCGTTTGCCATTTTTCATTTTCCGTTTTTCCCTACGGTTTTCTATAAATTGGCCGAGACGTGTTTACACCGCATTTGTCATTTTTGTTTTTTGTTACGTTATTGATTTTTTGTTACTCTCCTCACATATGTTTTATTGTTTATTCACCATTTGTGAATAGGGAAAAAAACAACAACCACAGAAAGGCTGGAACAAGAAAAGAATGACGTAAAGACTTTAAGTTATACGAAAACTGGACACATGAATAATGTTAGCATTTGTTTTCAAATGAACGCCCTCTAACGCCAAATTGACGTGTTACATATTATGGACAAAGATATAGGGTAAATGTGTACTACAGCGGCCACGCCATCGGTACAGTGTGCACATCCAAAGTTGCAACATTTATTTCATACAGACCGAGCGTGTTGAATATTTAATGGAGGACGCCAAAATGATACTGAAAATATTTTTAAAAAATTAAAAAAAATCTATTGAAATAGCTCACATCACAATATCAATCAAAGATAATCTAGAGGACAATCAACCGAAGTGGTATGCGGGGTTTTTCCAATGTAGGCTGATAGATTTTTTGCTGCAGACAAGTCACGTGGTTGCTGTGAGGGACGTAGCGACATGTATATTTCTAAATTTGTGGCCATCTATATGTCAGTTATTTCTATGCTACACTTACACTTTATGATCCTTAAGTCCTTGCACAGTTGTCTCCTACACGTCTCCTTTTCCTTGCTCTATTAAAAAATCAAAATCAACCAAAAGTTCGTGAAGTTTTGTTTATTGCAGATTGAGTGTAGACATTGAGTGTGGTGTTCGAGTGTGGCTTGTGTTCACTGTACCCACATTTACAGCAAGTGTAAAAGTTTACTTCAACTACAACAATCAACTTTAGCTAAACAAAGTAATTTGTGTTCTCGGGGAATATAGAAACGCAAGAAATAAAAAATATGCCCTCCATATGTAACGTACTATGTACAAATGTACTCCACCTGGGATAGAAAGGGGCAAACGAATGAAAAAGGTTATCAAAGTGGTGCTCAACAAATTGTGGAGGGGAAAAAAGGCCGGTAATATTGAGACAATAAATAAGGCATTTGAATTCTTCTCAAGGTTAAATATTTATTGAAAAACCGAGATGTAGATGGCGATGGTTGTCAATTTCAAACAGAGACCAAACTTTTATTGGGAAACCACTGTAAACGGTGATGTGAATGAAGCTCGCCAGCAATTTAAAACAAAGACCTTTACCAGTACAAACTTTTATTGAGAAACAATGTGAAACTGAGATGTAGATGTCGCTGGTTGTCAATTCTAAACAGAGACCCAATTTTAATTGAGAAACCAGTGTTAACGGAGATGTTGGTTATCGATGTAAAACAGACAAGTACCAACTTATATTGGCAAACAATGCGAAAGTGAGATGTAGGTGGCGCTGGTTGTCAATTTCAAACATGGGCATTAATAGACGAAAAACTTATATTTGCCTATTTCAAACAGATACGTTCATACAACACAACCTTTTAAAGTTTAAAATGAGATGAGATACAAAAACCTTCATTAAACCCAAACTTTTAGTGAGAAACCAAACTGAGCAGTGGTTTTCAAACAAAAAAAACCTTCATAAAGGCCCAACTTTGTATGAGAAACAATTGTGATATGAAGATGGAGCTGGTTGGCAATTTCCAAAGGAGATGTCCAACTTTTATTGGTAAACCAGTTTTCAAATTTCAAACGAAGACCTTTTAATGAGAAACCATTACAAACTGAAAGAATGGTGGTGCTGGTTGTCAATTTACAATGTCAAATGCCATTATAAAGGAAAACTTTTTTTTATTAAGAAACCATCATAAACTAAGATGTAGATGGAGCTAGGTGTTAATTTTAATGGCATATCTTCATTAAGGCCCAAGATTTAAGGGAAACAAATTAAAAACTAAGATGTAGTTGGTGATCTGCAGTAGAAAGTCCGTCCAGGGCTCGAAGCTGAACAACAATTATGATATTTTAATGATGTGGAATTTGGCAAAGAGGATAATTTCCAATACGACGTTGGCGACATCTATGATTCAGGTTCACATGCTCGAAATTTACAAAGTAAACATATAGACTTAGGATATTCATAACTCACCTAAACCGATGTATTACTGGCAGATATTTCAAGAGATTTCCCGGACATGTAGATGGCGCCAGTTGTGCATTTCCCATGAAAGTTCTTTCGAAAACCATTCCCACCGCATTGAAATCTCAGCAAAATTTTAAACCAATAAAGAGTACTTTCTGTCGATAACCCTTTAGCTGTGGGTGAAACATGGAATGTGGAAGTAAAAAGTGCCCTGCATGTGTCTATGACCCGAATGCATCATAAATATTTCAAAACGTCACGTCAAATGATAATCACTTTGGCCAAAAAAAAAAAAAAACGTTGGCACAATAACAACATTACTAAAGGCGGCAACGCTGAACAAGGGTTAACGGGGAGGCCCAGGGGCAAAATGCAATACTTGGACGAGGAAGAAAGTGTTTGGGAATATAAGTGTATGTGGTGGGTAGCAAAGAATGAGGCGGTGGCTTTATGTGAAATGAAAGTCCATTTTGGAAATATTTAGCACCAACAATACAAATACTTCACCGGCTGCCTTTAATTGATGGATTACCTTGTCCGCGGCCGACAGCAGCAGAAAATTGGCCGTGCAACTTGTAAAAGATCAACAGCGACGACTACGAAGACGACACCCAGGAACGAACAGCTAATAAATTTATGAAGTGACAAAAAATTAATTTCACCTGTTAACTTATCTAAGTTAACTTGGTTGTCATTGCCGCTTTAGCCTTACGGTTTTGGCTTTCATCGGGCAAAGATATAAACAACTTAAACCTTAAATGGCTAAAAAGACTTTGCCTTCGTTTTGACCAGAGCGAGAGAGGCAAAGAGGCACACCTTGGCCAAAATGTACATATCGGGGTAAAGAGTGGCACACACACACACACACACACACACACACACTGCAGACTTACCGCAAAGGCCACAAAAAGACGACCACTTTTTTTTCGTTGCGACTCGTGGTAGTCGTAGATGACCACGGCGGCACTCTGGCCGCCGAGTAATAAAACTGTCACATGCTGCTGAAATGAGACAATATCTGGTCTTTGTAATCGCTAAAGAGTTAAATGTGAAATAATGCCGCCACCGATCGACCGACTGACTGCATGTCCGTCCGTTCATCCTTCCGTGCGTCCATCCGTCTGTCCGTCTTCCCGTTGTGGCCATGGTCAGCCAGCGAGTTGTGGCAACGTTTGTCTGTACAACATTAGCAAATGTTTGCCTGTTTGCTTATATTTGCGGCCGTAATCCCCCCTTTCCATCCACACCGCATATGGTGGCATGCGTTAGATGCACTTACATTTAGTTGGGGTATTTTTTGTGTGTGCTGCCGTGCTGTTGTCGCGCACATGTTGCCTTGCTGCATGTACTTGTTTTAATTCTTCGTCTTCTGCTTTTTACTGCACCGCTTGTTTTTTTTATTTTATTTTTTTTTGGTCAAAATTATCATGATGTTGCAAGTTTACGCTTTTGGGTGATTTAGTTTTTGTCCGTTTCCTATCTACAAGTCGCCAGTCGTTGTTGCAGTTGCAGTCGCACGTCCACGCTGTCTGCTGATGGCTTGGCCAAGCACTTGAGCACTGGTAGTTCCTGAAGAGTTATTAAAATGGTGACATGATCACTTATTTATGGGTGTACGTACGCACGGGCACACCAGCAATAGGACCCCAAGGATTCGAAAATGTGAACAGACAACGCTGGTCGATTATTATGGCAACTCCATTCAATTGCCATAAACAAATTTGGCTTGCAAGCGACAGCAAAAAGCCACGAAGAAAATCGAAGAAAAAAATGAAAATTCAAACAAAAATGTTGCAATTATAGTTATGTTGTTTGGTATGGAACACATAAGTGGAAATATGTATATATTGGACACGAACATGCGTGGTTATTGAATGACTTCATAAACGTACAGTATAGTTAATATATGTAGTTGGAGTTGCTCTGCTGCCATCAGATTAGAGAGGTCTAAATGATGGAAGGCCTCATATGATGTTTGTTTTTCTGTGAATGATCAGAACTGAAAAGGAAAGCGTACTACCACTTCTACCAAATAGACTTTGGTGATTCGACCTCTAGGTTGTCTTTGGTACATAGCACTGATTTCAAATGAACGATTTGGTGACTTCTGAAGATCTCTGTGTAGAGTTTTTGGGGATATGCGATGCTAACGAGTAATTCTCCTTTAAACGATATGAAATATTGCTTAGTAGTTGGTAATAATAAATGGGTACCGAAAAAGAAGCGAGTCAGCTTCCGAAATGGTTTCCTATATCTTGGGTTGCAATCACAGCAAATATGTACGTGCCATGAAACATAGCATGCACATGAAACTCTTTAGAGAAAATTACATTTTTATTTGCAAAATAGAAATGTTTTATTTGTTTCAAAAATTTATGCAAAATATTATTATAGAAATTATATATTTCTTAATGAAATTATCATTGATGTACAGTACTCATCTAATTGATCCACGATGTTCATTAAATTGATGTACAATGTTCACATCAAATTGATGTTCAATTTCCATTAAATAAATGAAGAATATTAATCACATTATTGTAAAATGTTCATCAAATTGATGTACAATTTTCATCAAATTGATGTACAATTTTTATCAAATTGATGTACAATGTTCATCAAATTGATGTAAAATATTCATCAAATTGATGTACAATGTTCATCGAATTGATGTACAATGTTCATCAAATTGATGTACAATGTTCCTAAAATTGATGTACAAATTCCTGTACAATTTTCATCAAATTGATGTAAAATTTTCATAAATTGATGTACAATTTTCATCAAATTGATGTACAATGTTCAATTCAATTTGATGTACAATGTTCATCGAATTGATGTAAAATTTTCATCAAATTGATGTACAATTTTCATCAAATTGATGTACAATTTCCATCAAATTGATGTACAATTTTCATCAAATTGATGTACAATATTCATCAAATGGATGTACAATGTTCATCAAATTGATGTAAAATGTTCATCAAATTAATGTAAAATTTTCATCAAATTGATGGTCAATGTTCATCAACTGATGTACAATGTTCATCAAATTAATGTACAATTTTCATCAAATTGATGTAAAATGTTCATCAAATTAATGTACAATTTTCATCAAATTTATGTAAAATTTTCATCAAAATGATGTAAAATTTTCATTAAATTGATGTACAATTTTCATCAAATTGATGGTCAATGTTCATCAACTGATGTACAATGTTCATCAAATTAATGTAAAATTTTCATCAAATTGATGTAAAATGTTCATCAAATTAATGTACAATTTTCATCAAATTTAGGTAAAATTTTCATCAAATTGATGTAAAATTTTCATTAAATTGATGTACAATTTTCATCAAATTTATGTAAAATTTTCATCAAATTGATGTACTATGTTCATCAAATTGATGTACTATGTTCATCAAATTGATGTACTATGTTCATCAAATTGATGTAAAATTTTCATCAAATTGATGTACAATTTTCATCAAATTGATGTACGGAATTGAAACAAAATTAATGAAAAGTTCTACATCAAATTGATGTACAATGTTATCAAAAAATTGATGTACAATGTGCATCAAATTGATGGTCAATGTTCATGGAATTGATGAAAAAAAGTTCATCAAATTGATGTACAATGTTCATCAAAATGATGTAAAATTTTCATCAAATTGATGTACAATGTTCATCAAATTAATGTACAATTTTTATCAAATTGATGTACAAAGTTCATCAAATTCATGTACAATTGTCATCAAAGTGATGTAAAATTTTCATCAAATTGATGGTCAATGTTCATCAAAATGATGTAAAACTTTCATTAAATTGCTGTAAAATTTTCATCAACTTGATGAAAAATTTTCATCAAATTGATGAACAATTTTCATCAAATTGATGAACAATTTTCATCAAATTGATGTACAATGTTCATCAAATTGATGTACGGAATTGAAAAAAAACTAATGAAAAGTTCTACACCAAATTGATGAAAAGTGTAGTAGGTTGGAAAATGATATCCAAATTGATGAACCCTTTTATTCAGTGTCTGAGTCATAGCACCCGGTTAACACATTAGACCTCAGCTATGATGGCTTAAACACACGGGCAACCATTATCGTGACCAGCCCTGTCGATTCCAATTCCAAGTATTCTTCGTGGACAAACCCATTTCCTCTGAGATACCGGACTGGTTACCCATGGTGACAATGAGACATATGTTGGCCAAGCTGCCTAAAATTCAAAAGCTTTCATTCAATATTTTTACATCTCCCCATGGTGAGCAACATCTGATCTGTAACGCCATCATTCAGCTATGACTTAGTTTTATAGCTCACTTTCAGCTATTAACTCTTTATTGGACATTGGAGATTTAATAAAAAAAAAAAAAAAATATTCCTCCCACAGAATTTCAACACACTGGACCCACAGACTACACCCAGAAAATGTGAAATTCATAAGAAGTCTCAAATAACGACATTCATGCCAAGGTCTCTTCACAATAGCACAACTTAAGTAATTTTTTATTGCGCCGGCTTTAAACAATTTAAGACAAATCCACACTTTAAGCTCTCGAAGCTCCATATTAGACCAACTGCAGTGTGGACGAATGATGGGAGGGGGGTGGTGAAACCAGTCAAGAGCCAAAAATGAAAAACTTTATTATCAACCGACGACTACTGTCAATAATCCCCAATTGAATAGAAACCAAAGGACAGACGACCATCAATAAATAATAAAAAAAAATATTTATACTTAAAAATTAATATAATCCGGCGGACACAATAATCAAAACGTAACTCAAACGTAAGCGATATACAGAAAGACAGACAAACTGGGGGGGGGGGGGGGGACGGACAGACAGGCAGACAGATATATTTGGTATGGATGCTGGCTGCTCTGTGCACACCGCTGGATCAATCCATCGAGTGTGTGTGTGTGTGTGCCGGTCGGTGTGTGTTGTACCTCGCATTCGATCAAGATGAGGTGTGCTGTCAAAAAAAGTGAGTTGTTGTTGTGTTTGATTTGACATTGATGGCTTTTTGACAACTATGTAGACTTCTTCTCAAATAAAAACATTGTTTTTTTTTGTTGCTCTCTCTCCCCTCTCTCAATGTGGCATGGAGGCGGCGGGCAAACGGCCGAGGAAGTAGACGTCATCGTCATGAAGATCACATCACAACTGAAAGTTTGCGACAACGTGTGTGGTCAACCCTATTCGACAGATATCTTTTTGTGAGTGTAGTCGAGCCAATTCCAGCACAGCCAAACAAAAAGAATCGCTCATTGTGAAGCCATGCCAAGAAATCGAAAAGGCTTTTCTGTCACCATTTCTTATTGGCTGGTCGTTGAGTTAATATACGCACGATTTGCCAAATATTATTCGATGGAATGAGGTGGACAATGATGGAGTTATGTGATAAACGATTTGTGACAAAAAGATGAAATTGAAAAAGGTCATTGAACGTATGATTTCGGTTAAAAATCTCCAGGCTTTAAAAAGTGTCAAGTTATCAAGAAAAAAAATGTTTAAATTGATTTTGTTTCTTTAAATGACAGTGATTTTTATAGATTTCCGAAACTAATGAAACGATTACAAATGAATGTATGGGAGGTATGTCAGAAAATATATGCTGTGGCAACACCGACGCGTCAGACTCAGGGTGTCAATGGTGATCATCTCGAATGCAAACCAATCTTACTGACCATTTACAAATGTGAACTGATCTTAACAAAATGAGACTCATGGAAATATCTGCCAAGAGGCAAAGACAACTGTTCTTATTATTATACTAGTAAGTTGTAATGCGCCTATGGCGCCCGTTAATTTGCTTGAGAAAGTATTTGTTACTTAATTTTAAAAATTTTGTAAAAAATATTTTGAGAAAACTATTTTGTAAAAAAAAATTTCGAAAAAAAATAAAATTTGTGGAAAAAAAATTTTTGCTGAAAAAAAAAATTTTTGTTGAAAAAAAAAATTTTTGTTGAAAAAAAAAAATTTTGTGGAAAAAAAAAATTTTTCTTGAAAAAAAAAAATTTGTGCAAAAAAAAAATTTTTCTTGAAAAAAAAAATTTCTTGAAAAAAAAAAATTTGGAAAAAAAAAAAATTTTGTAAAAAAAAAAATTTGTAAGAAAAAGAAATTTTGGAAAAAAAAAATTTTGGTAAAAAAAAAATTTGCGGAAAACACAATTTCTGTACAAAAAAAATATTATTTTTTTTATTAGTATTATTTATAGATATATTATAGAATGTCTATTTAAATTCCTACGTACTGCGTGACAGAGTCAGTGAATCAGGGAATCAGTGTATCAGTGAATCAGTGAATCAGTGTCGAGGGTAAATATATATTAAGATAAAAGGTGTGTCACCCTGTGTCAATACATGCTGAGACACACAGGGTGTCAATATTGAATTTTACAAATGTGAAACGACTTTTACAAAATGAGACTTTTTGAAATGTCTGCGAAGAGGCAAAGAACAATGTAGGCTTCGTTTTTATAAGGCGCCTTTATATGAGAGGTATGTCACCCTGTAACAATACAGGGCGAGACACCCAGGGGGCCAATATTGAATTTTACAAATGTAAAAAAAAATTTACAAAATGAGATTTCTTGAAATATCTGGGGAGAACCAAACGACAAATGGTCTTACAGTTTTTTGTTTTAAATGAACCTAGTATAATAATTCTTATTGCTCATAAACAGTTTGCTTGTCTTGACTTTTTTCAGATTCTTAGAAGATATTTGATAAAATGTAACTCCACTTTGTCGACTTATCCACTCCAACATTTTAAGAAAAAAAATGCAAAATTTATTAGCCGCTTTACGAGTAAGAGGGCAATCTCTAAGCCATGCAAAACTTCTCTAGAAAAGCATGGGCCGTTCGGAGCCGGCTTTCAACAGTGGGTTCTGCCCAGTGAGTATACAAATTATATCCTGATTCGAGAGAAGTCCCCCTTCATGGAATGTCTGTTCCTTCATGGAATGTTAAGGGAAATAATTAAGTAAGAATGACCATTTGTCTATTCGTCTTTACTGAATAACGCTTTAAGCTCACCCTGTATCGAAAGGGTGGCCATTAAAAGACTTCGGAGAAACCCTTCGCACATTTTAGTGGAATCGCTTACATTTTTGTGTTTTTTTCTCACTTATCTAGTGTTACCTTTGAAAATATAATGAACAAGTTTTAATTAACCCTTTTCCTAGCACAGCCGATCCCCATTTTTCCTCGAGTGTAAGCTGTTCTGGCTTAGAAGTCTCCAGGCGCCCTATTGCTGTAAGCCTCTGATCAAAACCGTCCCTATACTTTGCTGATGCTTCGTCTGTGTCTTTTCTTCTTCTTGGTTGTTGTTGTTGTTGTTGAAAATGTAGTTAAGTGGCAACAAGCCATCACAATATTTTGACACTTGAGTGTTATTAAGGTTGTATAACTTCTCTTTCTCCGTCTTCTTCTTCTTCGTCATCTACTTTGTATTGTGATCATCATTGTTATTGTACGATTCTTATACGTTTCGTTTCATTTCTTAATAAACATGAATTTGAATTCCTTCTCATCACCTTAGACAAAAAAAAAAAAACCACCAGCATCATCGTCAACATCATCACGATCATGATCATGATCATGATCTTCATCAACATTAATGTTGGCTTCCTCTTTGTCTTCTTCTTCTTGACTTCGATCGTGAAGTGATTTAAGCGTTTCATCATAATGGAATCCGGAATCCCATGTCTTGTGTTGTAGAGTTTTGGTGTTGGTCTGTTGGGACAGGGGGGGGGGGGGGAAATGGGTAGGCTGCTGTTCATATTCTTATGATTGGTTTAAATCTCTTAATATTAGAGTGCCACACTTTCAACATTCAAGTGTTGTGCAAATAATGAAATAATCTCATGCATCAATTTATTGGAAACCGACCAACACATTTGCCATGTACAGCGTTCCTTTCTTTCTTACAACTGTTTCCTCTTTCCCACCATTGAGGGTTTTACACCGTTTTGTGAGAAAATTATGAAGAAAACGTGATTGGTAAGTTTTATGTTTATGGGAATATGATAATGTGTCTCGATCGCCTATTGTCCGAGTATTTTTTTTTTTGCTTTTTGTGTAACATTACACCTTGTTACAAAAAATAGATTTTTTTCTGTCCTATGAACCAAATGCACATATTCGGAAAGAGGGGAAAAAATAAAAATACACGTGTATTGGCGATTTTCATGTACACGTCAGAACTTTTTTTTTAATTTTGAAATATAAAGCTGATTTTTGGCAGGCAGACTCGTGGAAATGTCTATCACGTCAAATTTTTTAAAAAATAGATTTTTATCAATTCTCAGATTTTCCTAATTTTTTTTTAAACTGAAAAAGTAAATTTTGTGCATAGGACAGAATGTGTGTAACACGGTGTTAGTAGAAATGTGGGATTCATTGATGTCTGACTGTTCCTGTTACTTACTTAGGCTGGCTCTGCCTACTACCATTCAAAAATGTATAATGACCAATTTTCCCGGGAACAGACTGGGAGCTTCTCGGAAATCAGAAAGCTGTGGACGCTATAATTTGTATACCTACTGATTGAAGCCGGCTCCGGAAGGCTAATGCTTTTCTAGATAAGTTTTACTTGGCTTAGGGATTACTTTCTTACATTTGCGATCAAAACCCAAAATATGAAAATTTTAAAATTTACATTTACAAAGATGTGGCAAATTCAATTGTGTCGTATGCACCAACCGACCTTTTGCTTGACCACAAAAAACCCATTCTCTCGATGTCTGTAATTTTCCCTTGCCTTCTTACGAATAACCACCTAAATCCAAAACTCTTACGACAATCCCACGATCTATGGACTAAAATGAAATCTATTTAAATTAATCCCCCGAGTAGACCCCAGCATTCCTTATCATATAATGACTTCGCAGCAAACAAACTCACACACACACACACACAAAACTGCTCCTTATTTTAAAGGCCCACCAAACAGGATTTGGATTATGGTGTAATTGTTTTATTACAAGACAAAAAAAAAACGGAAAAAGAAAAATTCAAAAAAAAAACCCAAACAAAAAGAACTCTTCATTTTATTGCCATCGAATATTTTAAATCTTCTTGGTCGTCATCGGCCAAGCCGAAGCAGCAGCAGCCCATAAAAGAAAAGCTGCAAATGCGGCATAAATGCTCGATGCGCATCAGCCACAGCCACGGCATCGTCATCATCATCGGGATGCTGCCGTTGTTGCAGCACAACTCGCTTGAGCAGTGGCTTGACTGCAAAAAAGACCACCCAAGTTGACAGGGAACAAATGCAGTACACATGCATCGGAACTAAACCGAACCGCGGAGATCAGGAACACCAGGAACACCACAAATCGTTGTACTCAACAACAATAATAACGAAGATACGACAACAACAACATGGGCCAACTCACCAAGGAGGGAGCAACGACGAGGACGACAATGTCGTAGTTGTAAAGAGTGGCAAATGAAGTACGACGACGAGGTCCAAGGGTGAGCCGGAGTACCACAAGTACCACTGCACAGTGTTTAAATCTTGTCTTTAATAAAGCTTAAGCAATTGCGCCGACAGCCACCATGAGACACACTTGGCCAGGCTAAGGCTGGAAAGCAAATACAGACCAGCCACCTCATAATGACGTTCAAGGCTCAGCAGAAGATGATGATGATGATAATAATGATGTGACAGCATCATACTGACTTGTGAGTGAACATCTCTCCACCAAAGGTACTTTCGTTGCCTCGTTTCGTTTGTCTTCTTCTTCTTGCCTTAGATGTGGCCTGGTCTGGCCGCAGTCCGACCGTCTGTCTGCTAGTTTGCTAGGCCAAACCCATAAATTTTCTTAAGCACTTTCGGTTGGACTTGAGCTCCCTTCCACTTTAGCTACTCCACATTCTACGGCACTGCAGATGTGCTCGAAATTGTTAATATTTTTGTGGAGTAGAGCGCATTCCACATCACAATGTGTGTGTAATGCACACTGCACAATGATTTTCCTGCTTCATCCAGCTCGGCTCATGGCTTCAGGTATCTGTTAAAGAGGTAAAGAGGTTTACTTGCATGGTCTCTCGTATCAACTCCTGTTCTAATCACCAAAGTGCGGTGGACTTAATCAAATGCGTGGAATTTCGAATGCTGGAGATTGTGTGTGGCGACTTCTCGTTTCTCGTTTCAGGTGTAAAGGGTTAGACTAACCCTGATTGTGGCGATAAGAGTAGGGGGAGAATGAAGCTGTTCATCTATTTGGTTATGACTTTGAAGACGCTTGAGAGAAAATTGTTGTTCTATTTCTACTAACGAAAATCGTCAAAGAAATGTTCTCTTACGGAGATCGCTGATGATATTTTCTATTAAAAAAAAGTCCTTTCAGGCGAAATTTTGTAGTAACGAATAACGAATTTGTCGGCAATCTTTTCGTGCAACAAAAATTTAATAAGACGTGTCGACGACAGTTTTTATTAATGAAAACTTTTCTTGTAAATAACGACAAACTTTTCTTTAAGGAAAATTGACGACGACATTTTATTTTAACACAATTTTGGACAAAAATTGTCATTGAATTTTTCAATTTGTGAGACATTTTTGTATTAACTAAAATTGGCGACCAATTTTTTTTTAACGAAATATGTCGACGAATTTTTTTTAAAAAAAACTTAGTCGACATTTTTATTAATGAAAAAATCGATGACAAAATTGTTTGTCAATGAAAAATGTCGAATACATTTTTTGTAACGCAAACAAATTTCGACAATATTTTTTGTAAATGACAAATGTCGACCAAATTTTTATAAACGAAGAAAATCGACGACAAAATTTTTTGTTAATGAAAAATGTCGAATAAATTTTTTGTAACGCAAAAAAATTTCGACAATATTTTTTGTAACTGAAAAATGTCGACCAAATTTTTATAAACGAAAAAAAATCGACGACAAAATTTTTTGTTAATGAAAAATGTCGAATAAATTTTTTGTAACCCAAAAAAATGTCGACAATATTTTTTGTAAATGAAGAATGTCGACCAAATTTTTATAAACGAAAAAAATCGACGACAATATTTTTTGTTAATGAAAAATGTCGACCAAATTTTTATAAACAACGAAAATCAACGACAAAATTTTTTTTTTATGAATAATGTCGATAATTTGTTTTCGTAAATGAAAAATGTCGACCAAATTTTTATAAACGAAAAAAATCGACGACAATATTTTTTGTAAATGAAAAAAGTCGTCTAAATTTTTTGTAACGAAAAATATAGAAAACATTTTTTGTTATTGAATATCGACTAAATTATTTATTTGTAACGAAAAAAATTTTGATAATATTTTTTGTAATTGACAAATTTTTTTAGGCGCCCTGGTAGTCGAGTTGGTAGCGTGCTTGTCTATCAGCGTGGGGGTTGTGGGTTCGATTCCCACCAGAGGCTTTGGTCTGTCGCTGCAAAATTTTAGCCAAATGGTCTATGTCACCCGGTTTACCCTTGGACCCAAAATTAGAATATAAATTTACTTTGTATTGTAATTAATAAATAAATAAATAAAAAAATTTTTTGTAACGAAAAATTTGGTCCACATTTTTTATAAACGGAAAAAATCGAAGACAAAATTTTTTGTTAAGAAAAATGTTGATCAAATATTTATAAACCAAAAAAATCTACAAAATTTTTATGAAAGAAAAAAATCGAAAAAAAAATGTCTAAGCAGAAATTGATTTTGGTGAAACAGAAATTAAAAAATAGAAATTTAGAAAGAAAATAAATTTAAATTTCCACAAAAAAAAATTTTGCAAAATATAAATTTCCACAAAAACATTTTATAAGAAAAATAGGCATTTTAAAGAAGAAATTTCGGCGAAATTTTCTATAAAAAATATAAATATTGACAAAATTTACTATAAAACAAATGTAAATTTAGACGAAATTGTCTATACAAATTACGACAAAAAAATAGGCGTTTTGACAATTTCTTCCATGTAAATTGTTTTAAATGCCTTCGGGAAACCTTCATAGGCTTCTCAAACCACTGTTCCTTCATGTCTGCCCCGACAACGACGACGAGGTGATGACATGTTTTTGTCGTTTTGGTTGTGTTAAAAATAATGCACATTTCACCGGCCATTTGAATCCCATTGACATAAATGACCAATTGGCCATGAGTATAAATGGAGCGTTATATAACATTTCGCGAAACATCAACATGATGACGACGACGACGACGATGATGATGATGATGACGATGACGATGATCATCATCATAATCATGGCCATTGTGGCTGGTATTTACTTTGAACTGTTGTAGTTTTTCATGTGTCCATCCTTCTCATGTCCGTCCGACCGTCCATAATCTTGCATTCAGTTTCGTATGACTTCACTTAATTTGTTGAATGCCACAACATATTTCTCTTGATGCTGTTGATGGCACTGCTGCTGTTGCTGCTGCTGCTGCTCGCTTGTATGCTGTGCTGTGTGTTTGGGGAGATGACTTCCAATGATATGATGAAATTGAATGTTTTAAGCTTCTGCTCCCGTTTCAATTTCATATCATTATCGTGTTTTTTCCAAGGAGTAAGTGAGCGAATGGTTGGATGCCTGCTTTCTTGCGCTTGCCCGGCTTGTCATGACTGCCCCAGCAGTTGCTTAAGGATTTATGATTCTTGTTCAACATTCCGATTGTTTGTACGAGTGTGTGTGTGTGACAATTATTGCCATCGTCATTGTCATCATGATCATCATCATCGATGGTCAATTGTTTCCCCGGCCTCCGCTGATGCTGGAGACATACAAATCTCATTTTATGAGTGGAATTGCCATCATGTTCAATATGTTTTCTTTCATGCAGTCTTTCGGTTGTTCTTTCACTCTTTTTGTGAGTTTTGATATATCGTTTGTTATCTTTTGATGTTTACCATTCACCCTGGACAGAACATTTACATTTCGTTGTTGCCCACCAAGTTGTCCGTTTGCAAACTTCCATCATCATTAAGAGCCATACCAATATCGTTGGCAGTTGTTCGGGAGAGGTAGAGGACGAGGCCGAAGAAATTGTAAATTGATCTTTTATGAAAATTAATCTTCAATATAAAATGCATCTCTTAAGTATCCTGGGAACTTTTGTGCCAGAGTCATAACTTTTTTCTGTTCCTTTCTTCGCTGTTCGTTGGTTCATATGCTTGTTCAGTTTGGGGAAACAGTGATTGTTCTTCTGCAACCAAAAACTTTTATTTAGCTTTCGTCGAGTGTTTTCGGTGTGGAATGTGGCTCAGCACCCGAGTAGACATTGGCTTTTTAGTTTTATTTGTTTATTATTGTTTCAATATATTTTCCATTAGATGTGATTTATTTGTGTTGTTTTTAGTACGTATTCGATTGCATTAAAAGTCTATTGATCTGATATGATATGAACTGTTCATCATCATCATCGTTGCCATCCATTTGTTGAATTGAGTGAGCGAGCGAACAACCGCCACCAAACAAACACCATCCAAAACCATGTGTCATTCATTCTTCATTCCATCATCGCATTGCATCGCCCTGCGCTTCTATTCAATCCATCGAGATCCATTCCATTGCCTGTGCAATTCATTTTGAGTTATGAGCTCATCACCAGAAAGAATTGTGAGAACACACATCGTGAGGTTATCGGTGAGGGAATTTCCAGGGCCTTCCTGGGGGGCATTACTTGGAATGGTCTGTTTTTCAAAGCTTCTAGTTGACAAAATATTGTTTGAGTGCTCTGCTTGCGATCCAACAGTTAACCCTACGATTAGAGAGTCTCCCATTATCCATCCAAAAAAGTTCCTATGGACCTTTTCACAAATGCTAGGGCTAAGCTTTTACATGCTGTGAAAAATAATAAGCAACGCATCTCTCACAAATGGTTCATGCAATGAATACGTATGTGAGAATTTTTTTTTATTTATTTTCCTTAACATTGACACCTTGTGTTGGCACCATGTAACCTGGATATTATAACAGCTTTGCTCTTCCTCAACATTTGTATCACACTCAGATCCGTTATATAATGGTTACCACCTTTTTCTTCATCCGACTCTCTCTGCAAAACCTTGTGAAGCCAACAGGCCTTGAATGCCCTTCCATCCGCCCCTGTTTCAAAAGTATTGTTGGTTTCGCCGTAGTCGAACAATTTGTTGTGTTGATTGTTGTTTGTTTATCTGCAAATATTTTGCATTTTTCTATTGTGTTGTGCGCGGTCACGTTAAATGTAGGAAAAATAGAATGCCATAATTTGTTAAAATGCTCTTTTTGTTTCCCATTACAAAAGGGCAAAGGACGGTGACTGCATCCCACAAGGTATTTTCGGCCGACTTTCCATAACTACAGTTCTATTTTTACAGAAAATGTCATCGAAATTTCTATTTTTCTTCGAAATTTAATTTTTTTTTGTCGACAATTTTTTTAGCAGAAATTTTCTCATTTATGATAAAAATAGAAAAAAAATTTGCAGAAAATAGAAATTTCTCATTTATGGTAAAAATAGAAAAAAAAGAAATTTTTGACGAAATTTTTTGTAGAAAATAGAAATTTCCGATAAAATTTTTTTTAAAAAAAAAATTTCGAAGATATTTTCTTTAAAAAAATTTCCTATGATAAAAATAGAAAAATTTTCTGCGGAAAATAGAAATTTTTGACGAAATTTTCTGCAGAAAATAGAAATTTCGAAGAAATTTTCTATAAAAAAATTATTTTGGCAAACAACGTTTATTGAAAATTTCGTCGAAATTTTTTCTTTTCTGAAGGATTTTGTTTTTTTTTTAGAAAATTCCGTCGAAATTTATATTTTTTTAAGAAAATTTCGTCGAATTTTATATTTTTTTATAGAAAATTTCGTCGAACTTTCTATTCTATTCATTTTTTTTTTAGAAAATTTCGTCGATTTTTTTTTTTTTTGGCATTTCTATTATTTAGAAATAACCGTCAAAATTTCAAATTTTTTGTCGGAAAATTTTTTTTACAGAAATTCTGCAGAAAATAGAAATTTCTCATTTATGGTAAAAATAGAAAAAAAAAATTGCAAAAAATTGACAAAATTTTCTGTAGAAAATAGAAATTTCCGATGAAATTTTTTACAAAAAAAAAAATAGAAATTTCGAAGAAATTTTCTAAAAAAAAAAATTTCCTATGATAAAAATAGAAATTTTCGACATTTAAAAAAAAAGAGAAATTTCGAAGAAGAATTTAGAAAATTTCTCCGAAATTTATATGTTTTTAAAATATTGTCGAAATTTCTATTTATTTTTTTTGTAGAAAATTTCTTTGTAAAAAAATAATTTGGCAAAAAACGTTTATTGACAATTCCGTCGAAATTTTTATTTCTGAAGAAAATTTTTTTAGGAATTTTTACGTCGAAATTTTATTTATGTTTTTTTCTAGAAAATTTTGTCGATAATTTCCCATTTATTCGAACGTTCTATTTTTTTTTTAAAATTTCGTCGAAAGTTCTATTTTTTGTAGAAAAATTCGTCGAAATTTAGAAAATTTCTATTTTTTTTTAGAAAAATTTCGTGGAAATTTCGTTGTAAAAATTTTTTATAGAAAAAAATCGTGGAAAATTCTATTTTTTTCTAGAAAATTTCTATCGTTTTCTTTTTAGAAAATTTCGTCGAAATTTTCCATTTTTTTTTAGAAAAATTTGTCGAATTGTCCTTTTTTTTTATAAAAAATTTCGTCGAAATTTCGTTTTTTTTTTTTTTTAGAAAATTTCGTCGAAATTTCTATTTTTCAGAAACTTAAAAATTTTCTATTTTTTTTTTAGAAATTTTTTTAGAAAAAATTCAGAAACAGAAATTTTCTAAAAAAAATATTTTGGCAAAAAACGTTTATTGACAATTTCGTCGAAATTTTTATTTCTGAAGAAAATTTTTTTAGAAATTTTTACGTCGAAATTTATATTTTTTTAGAAAATTTCTTCGAAATTTATGTTTTTTTCTAGAAAATTTTGTCGATAATTTCTCATTTATTCGAACGTTCTATTTTTTTTTTTAAAATTTCGTCGAAAGTTCTTTTTTTTGTAGACAAATTCGTCGAAATTTAGACAATTTCTATTTTTTTTTTTAGACAAATTTCGTGGAAATTTCGTTATAAAAATTTTTTATAGAAAAAAATCGTGGAAGATTCTATTTTTTTCTAGAAAATTTCTATCGTTTTCTTTTTAGAAAATTTCGTCGAAATTTTCCATTTTTTTTTTAGAAAATTTAGTCGAATTGTCCATTTTTTTTATAAAAAATTTCGTCTTTTTTTTTTAGAAAATTTTGTCGAAGTTTCTATTTTTCAGAAACTTAGAAATTTTCTATTTTTTTTTTAGAAATTTTTTTAGAAAAAATTCGTCGGAAATTCTATTTTTTTTTTTTAGAAAATTTCGACGACATTTTTATTTTTCGACGAAATTTCTATTTTCTATAAAAAAGTATACGTAAATTTTCCTCTGAATATTCCACTGCATTGCACAACAGTTTGACAACGGTAATCTAGGCTCCATTCTGTGATGAGGGACATTTTAAAATGAATACCGGAATGTAACTTTAACATGAAGGGATTTACATCAATTGGACGAGTATGTAAGTGACTCGGAGTAGTCAGGATTGAGAAATGGAATCTGCTATATTTCCCTCCTCACTGTTTGTGAATCTCGTTCGTTTGCAGTACTCGTAAGCAAAAAAAAAAAACCTTTCAAAATTACTTTTGTTGTGTACTTAATTTAAATAATGAAAATATGTTTGATATTTTATGGATAAAATCCAGACAGAACTAAAAATGAGACTTCCGAATGATATACAATTATTACTTCAATCAACAGTTGGTACGAAGGTAAGGCCAGCCAAGTCTTCCTTGTTCGTGTGTGTGTGTGTTTTTTTTTTTGTCAAAAGCAGATGAAGTATGAACTGGGAACTGGGAACAGGGAACAGTCTGCAAATGTCTGCTGTGGAACGGATTAAGAATCCAACAATTCTTTGCCGTTGTTGGTGTTATTCTACGACAACAGAAAACATCTGCCTGAAGGTCGTATAAATATCTGACTTTGACTTTTTTTGTTTACCAGCTTCCCTGTATGTCTGTCAGTCACTCAGTCTGCCCGTGTGTGTGTGTGTGTATGTCTCTGTGTATGATCAGTTGATTGACTTCCTTTTCAGAACACAACGTAGAAGGTATGGACACAAAGTATTGGATTGGGGCTGCTGCTGTTGCTCTACACATAACGACACAATTGCTTTTGCATTGATTGAGTAATAAATATAAAATTTTTGTTTAAGAAATGAACAAAACTTGGAACATTTGCATTTTAAACAAATGTACTCAATAATATTTGATGATGTTGCGGCGGCTGTGTCGTTGCGGCAACCGCCGATGATGACGATCCCTTTCTTGTCATCTTGAGGGCTATTACGGATATTGTTATTTACTCGCAGACCCACAATAAGAAACATTTCTGCGTTGGTTTCTTTATTATTTTTAATGAAAGTCTTTCTGATTGAAATATTTCCCTTACAGTTCATTTAAATTGTCATTTCGGTCAATGATTTCTTACCACATCATCATTGAAGACGATCACAAATCAAATGGTGAACGAAAGGAAATCGTTTTCATACAGCCGAGTGCGTTCCGAGAATCTAAAACATTACAGTGCTAAAGGGGTCGAGCCTTAATTGTGAATTGGCTTTTTTCACATTTTCCTTGCCACAAATCATTGGCTGCAGCATTCCTTTTTGAAACGGTAACCTCATCACGAACATGTAATGTTTAAACAGTTGCTTGTAGCTGTGGTTACCCGTTCAATCGCTTAATCCCATAATTTATTTAATATTGATTATTGTGGCAGTCAAATGCCCATCATTGCGATTGTGGGAAACAACACCAGCCAGCCAGGCAGGCACACAAGGTCAAGGATACTCCGGATACTCCGATACTCCGCTTCGGATCATTGTGCATTCTGTCAATATTCCTTACAACATCTTTCTGATGATGTGTTGCGGTTTTCATGGCAAAACCGAAACGGTAAAAAAATAAACACAACGCAATTGTCGGGTTATTACACAAAAAATTGACTGATTTTTTCACAGCAAACTGAAAAATTAACAAAACACGAAACAAATCATTTGTCAAACAGATGACACCACTCAATATTGAGTCACAATTGAGTGAGAACAACGAAGTGTTGCCGTTGAGGTTCACTAAACTCGTGATTCTTCTTGTTTTGAATCGCAGAATGCGAAACATTTGGTAAAAGGAAGTTTTGTTTGTTGAAACACTTAAAGGGATGTAAATGTTTATGGACAATTTGAAATGTTGTTTTTTTTTATCAATTTACAAAAAAAAAATTTTATAAATTTAGAAAAAAAAAATTGTTATTAATGTAAGGTACAGGGGTTTCCAACAAGAGGTGCTATTTTGGTGTTCAAAGAAAAATTAAATTTTTTGAGATGAATGATCGGATATTTATTTCATAATAAAGAGAAAGGTCTGCCGTTAATAATGAAAAAACAACATCAGCCAAATGGCCACCACGGCCACGCTTACAGGACCATATCCGTTTCATGAAATTTTCCATAACCAAACGACAAAGTGGCTGCCCTAAGTCCTTGATAGCCCCAAAGGAAGAAGTCGCAAGGTCTTAAATCACAAGATCTCGGTGGCCAATTATGATCATCTCTTCGGGAGATACGACGGTCCAGAAACTTTTTGGTTTTGCCAGCTGTGACTGCAAGATTTTCACCACTTTTTTAGTGAATTTTAATAATTCCACTGCGTTGTTGAAGCGTTTATCGTTCCATTTTTAGTAATGGCGCAGTTTCTATAGGGTGTTTTTTATTGGGGTATAGAACTTTAAGTTGGCATCACTTCTTTAACTGGCGGCCATTTTGTCAGCTGTCAAGTGATTAATATTTAGTTTGGTTTGCCATTTCATCATGAACAGGTTGACAAAAGAACAACGCTTGCAAATCGTGCAAATTTATTTCGAAAGTAATGGTTCAGTTCGCGAAGTTCACCGCAAGCTCCGTCCATTTTATGCCATTACATCCACAAAAACTGACTGTTTGGTGTGCTCTATGGGCTGGTGGAGTCATTGGGCCATACTTCTTCCGAAATAATGCTGGAGAGTCAGTTACCGTTAATGGAGACCGGTATAGAGCCATGATAACCGACTATTTTGTTCCCGAATTGGATGGCATGAATGTGGATGAGTTGTGGTTCCAACAAGTGGTTGAAAATTGGACCTGTAGAATTGGCTTTATTCGAGCCAGCCGCGGCGGCCACATGCCCGAAATCATATTTAAACATTAATGGCATAAAATTATCCTTCCAATAAAGCCAAATTGATGGACATTAAAACGATTTTCTTGTGTTTTATTTCAATTCGAAGTTCTATACCTCAATAAAAAACACCCTTTACTTGTCAAAAGTTCAATAAATAAAAGCTTCAAAAGTAACAGCTAGCGAAATACCGGGTGATTCCATATAACACCTCTAGTTGGAAAACCCTTTACAAGAAATACCGGGTGATTCCAAATAACCCTTTATAAGATGTAAATTTAGACACTTCGTTTAAGTCACGTCAGAGTTTAAATAGAAACCCCGATTTGCGATGCTAACCCATCCCTGTGCATTGCATACAAATGGCACACGGCCACATGGGAAACGGACAAGCTCTATAAATATTCACACACTGATTGGCATGTCAAGAACATTCCACTTTTCACTGTCATAATTCCCTGTATCCGACTGGCGTTGACAAATTATTATTAAGTAGCTACTAACCCAATTCACCCGACCATCCACAGTGGCAGCAACCCACAAATAATCAACCATTTTTTTTTTGTCTTTTTTTGACATTCAAAACTACCACAATATAAAAGCCATCAACAACTGCAGCTACCATAAGTAAAACAAATAAACTCTGACAGAGAGTCAACGAGAAAGTCATGTTATGTTAAGCAACAGAGGCGAACAATCCAACCTACTCAGTCGTACTCAGCGACCGAGAACATTCAACGAACATAACTCGGCTGAACTCAATGTAACGTAAACAAACACGACGGCAACAACAAAATATTAAAAAGACATTAACGTGAAAGTGATGCGTAACATAAACACAAACACAAACATTTATTACAACAACAGCAACAAGGCTCTTTCATTCATTCCAACAACAACAACAACGTCGGACTTGATGACAATAATAACAGCAACAATGTAGTTAAAATAAACCACCGAAAGTAGCAAAAGTCTGTCGACTCGACAAAGTCTGTCGCCAATGGCCCGAAGCCAGGGTTGAATTCAATGGTGTGCTAGAGCAGCAGCAGTAGCTGCAAACGATGAAGAAGAATTACCAACAAACTGACATGGAGACAAACATAAACAACATTAACCTGCCCCGTTTATCGCTGTTGATGCTCAACAATACATAACAAGAACACCCAACAACAACAACAATAACAACGACAATAGCTATAGTTATAGAGCAAACACCGATCATGTCATTACCAAAAACAACAACGACAACAACATACATACATACAACATATGAACGTACAAGAACAACAACCGCACCACAATCCTACCCCACCACCATTAACTAGCAAACAACAGGCGAGCACAACAGTCAGGCACAGCAGAGCACTGGGAGAGTGAGAGCAACGGTAGAATAAAGAAGAAGCACTTTACGACGATTTGACAGAAGAGTAACAAGTGACTCACAATAAGTGCCAACAATTGTTACAATTTCACCGTGTACCGAGCACACTGGAACAGTTAAAATGTCGTCGTCGTCGCAGCGGTCGTCTTCTTCTTCTTCTTCTATGGGTTTTCGACATGTGTTAGTTCAATGTGATGGTGGGGTGGGTGCCACTGTTTGTTTCTTCAATGGTGCTCCCCTTTGTAGTTTTGTTTGTTTTGTTGTTGCCATTGTTCTTTCTGTTCGCATCTCGCAAGGAGAGTAAAGAGTCTTGGTCGTCGTTGTCGTTGTCGTCTCTTAAAGTGGTTAACATGGATGTTGTGTTGACAAAGAAATGAAAATGGGGTCGGAAAGTGGTTCGGTCGGTGGTTGGTTTTGTGTTGTTTTGCACTGTTTTTCCAGTTGTAAGACAGGTGCCTAATTTTCAGTTGACATTTCAAAGGTGACTTTGTTTGTAGATTTTTCCGGCGAAAGGTTAACCAATTGTGGCGCTGTGAAATTTTGCCATGCGCAAATTTTGTAGGGAAATTCAAAATTAAAATCGCAATTGATTTTGTACGAGAGTTTTTATGCGGTAGTAAAGAAGTAAACATGAGACTGAGCTTGAGATTGAAAAGAGAAGGAATAAGGAAGACAGTACGAGTCTTCAGGGAATCTAAAGCCCTGCCTGGTGAGCTGAGGATGCTGTAGACCTGGCCAGTAGCATTTCAGATGTTATACTGATTCTTCGTCACCTGCGCCGTTGTAGTTGCTGCAGGTGAGCTCATCCGATAAACCCATGCAATATCGTGTAATGACATTTTCATGTTTTCATTTAATTTTTTTACCAGGGCTATGGAGATTAAACTGAAAACTGTGTGTAATAGGAATTCGTGTAAAATACAGCCACCTAGTATCTTCCAAACGTCTGCAAGCACTAGGAGATTGATCTCAAAGCCCAAGATCCTACCACCAAAAATCTCCTAGTCTCTCGCTTACAGAGCAGGCGACCGAACGTTTGCCAATCTAGAACTGCGTTGGGTATTGTGGCGAAAATGCTGACGAATCAGCGTAAGGTCTGATACTATTGATCTGGGCGGTGGTATGTCCTTGCAAGCAACTCAAGCGGAAGTGAAAATGTGGAAGAAATCCACACACAAAGCTTAAATGGCACCAAGCGACTGCGAGTAATCTCAAGGCAGACGGGAAATCGTATGGAACCCAGGGCACTGGTTGACCAAAAGGTGCGAGACTATTGATCTACTTAAGATCTGTGATCTGAGTGTTTTTCCTGCCTGCTCTGACATTATCAAATTCAAGGCAAACATAAACAAACACTACTCGCTCTTTCCTTCCTCCAATGCCCTTCTTTCCAAAAGCTAACACAGTTCATTGCATTTAGAGGATGCATCCCCCAAGTGTTGGTCAAAAAAAAAATTCGTCAAGCTGAAATGAAAATGTGGAGCAAATCTACACACAAAGCTTAAATGGCACAGAGGCAGGCGGGAAATCGTATGGAACCCAGATCATTCGAGGGCAAACAAAAGGCTGATGCATTGGCTTGGTAGGACTCGAGATATCAGGCAATTGATTCGGAGCATTTAAAGTTGAAGTGAAAATGTCGTTTAATACAAATGGCTACAAGAGACGGTGGGCGAAGCAACAACAACGAAAAATTCTGGGCTGACCCGAATGTAAACAGGACAAAAATGTTGATGACCTCATGGAATCTAGGACCAACTGGGCATTGAAACCGCCCAATTGAGCTGCTGCACGGCATTTGAAGATTATATTGAAACAATGGAACACGATCTCTGACACTGCTCAGCTTTTGCAAGAATGAGGCATCACTATCTAGCAGGGTCTACAATTGTAGACTTGGGAAACTGCGGAGGTATTGAGTAAGGGCACCTCAAGGAGATCGTAGATAACGCCGACCACTTGAATGAACTGCTCCCACCCGCCCAAATGGCCAGTTCCTCTAGGAGTAAGAGAGTAATGTCTTTGCAATATAAAATCGGTCTAGGCAAACATAAAACTTGAGGAGCTGGCTTCAAGCGATAAGTTACAGGCCAAATTATAACGTGCACAGCTCTCGCTTTAAGAAAGTTTATCCAAGAAAAATTTGTCTTTTTTTTTGGCAAACGATCGGTTCCTTCTCCGCTACCAGCGACCGAGGGAGCCACATCCCAACGTATGGACCGATCCACAAAGATTATCTAGAGATATATATCAACAGCATATCGGTTATATAAAAACTTATGATGCCAGAATGATAGGCATGTGTGGATACTCGAATTATCTCAATTCGGCTCAGACACCGATGATCAGAAAATCAATGGTTTTTCTATTAGACTAGTAATTTGTAATGCGCCTTGGCGCCCGTTGAAATATGGAAAAAAAAAATTTGTTGAAAAAAAAAAATTTTTGTTGAAAAAAAAAATTTACGTTCAAAAAAAATTTTTGTTGAAAAAAAAATTTTTTCTTGATTGGAAAAAAAAAATTTTCGTAAAAAACAAAAATTTGTAAAAAAAAAATTTTGGAAAAAAAAAAAATTTTAAAAAAAAAATTTTGGAAAAAAAAATTTTTGGTAAAAAAAATATTATTTTTTTTATTATTTATTATAGAATTACAGAATGCCTATTTAAATTCCTACGTACTGCGTGACAGAGTCAGTGAATCAGTGTATCAGTGAATCAGTGTCGAGGGTAAATATATATTAAGATTCTACTTTGAAAATTATGGTTTCATCCTCTAACAACCCGGACCCACTATTCAACCAATGTCCAAGGAAGACGCCAGGAATGTAGCGAATATGGGTTCAGACATAGCGAATGCTGAAATATAAAATTTTTGCTAAAGCGAATGAGAATGCGAATGCAAATATTCCAAAATCAGGCGAATAATTCGAATGACAAAGCGAATATTGAAATATTCCAAATTTTTTTTACGAAAGCGAATATTCCAATATCATTGCGAATAATTCGAATGAGAAAGGGAATACTGAAATATTTTTTTGCGAAAGCGAATATTCCAA
Organism: Hydrotaea cyrtoneurina; assembly: GCA_958296145.1. Lineage (NCBI taxonomy): Eukaryota > Metazoa > Arthropoda > Insecta > Diptera > Muscidae > Hydrotaea > Hydrotaea cyrtoneurina. The sequence continues at coordinate 66,274,255 of OY282516.1, read as the reverse complement.
AAATGTTTTCTACGAAAGCAAATATTCCCAAAATTATGCGAATAACTCGCATATGCGTTACATCGCCAGCAGACAGTGCTTGATAGAAGTCCAGAGTTCTACATAGTTGTGTGTTAGCCAGTGTTAACTGTTACACCTTTGGCGCTATCACTGGAATCATCCAGCTGCTCTGTAATTGAGCCGCATTCTCTGTCTTTCTCTGTACCCCTACCCCCCCTGGTCATCAGAGAGCAGCGTTATCGGTTATTTTTAAGAAATCAACACTAACAATTCACGATCGTGATTATAATCGTTTCATTATCGATTCAATTCCATTGAGACGTCAAGTAATAATCATAAGCAAAGGAGAGAAGAAAAAACGGATTTTTCAATTTTCAATAGACACTTGTCATCACAAAACTCTCAACAATAGCCGAGACCAAGAGTCGTTACAATAAAAAATAATTTAATCTTTTTTTGTATTCCACAATAATGGAGTGTTTGAAGTTTGGCGCAAAAAAAAAAAGACAGAAAAATAAAAATTAAACAACACCAACGAGAGAGATAGAAAAAAAACGGCATTAGCAACAACACTGGCAGCGAGATAAAGCGATTGGTGTCAATAAGATGGATTGTTCAAAGTCACCAGCAACAAAAACAACAGCACAGCCAGCAACGATCTCGATCTCGATGACGATGTGGACTGCGACTAAAGTGAATTGTAATCTGGACTTTTTGTGGTTGTTGTTATTTTTATTAAGTTTTGATTAAACAGCGACCACACACGACGACGAACGGGTGAATGCTTGATTACGTTTATGAAAACTCAACACAGATTCATAGATACCAACACACACACACACACTCCAGCTCACAGATTCATTCACTTGTTTTATCGATCGATATTCGTTTCTAGATCTTCTCACCGGTCGGACAATAAACAACACCAGCCAGACGTTGGTTGTATTACGTGAATTGATTGTTCCATCACTTGGAAGGGGGTCAATTAAAAAGTGATTGTTTGAATCATTCATTGATTTCGCCTCAGACGAGTACATTCAGCCATCCATTCATTCATTCATTTACTCATTCGAATTTTGATTCATTCATAATTGTGTGTGTGTGCCATGGCTTTTATTAACGTGTTTTTTTCCGTCTGTAGTCTCGTATTCGCACCACGTCTATTACTTTGCACTTGTATGGTTAATTTCAATTTGGATTTTATTTCCAAAACCACGAAAACTAAAAATCAAAAAACAAGCCCAACTTGTTTCATAGGAAAATAAACATTTTTCCATTTATTTACGTGTGTGTGTGTTTTTTTTTTTGGTGACAATTTTCTGTTTTCCATGGTGGCCATTAAAATCGTATTCGTTGGTCGTTCGTTTGAGTGCATTTAAAATGCCTGACATGTTGTCGAAAAGATACATCCATTAGATATTTACGTGATAGGAAAATTGATATGATTGTGTTATAGATTTCTCTCTCATGTCGAATTTTGACATGTCTGTCATGTTGAGATTTCCAAATCTTCGCTTCCACTGAACATACACCATTAGAGTAATTAGTTAAATATGGTCATTATTAGGAAAATGTTGATTGAATGCAAAAAACAAAAAAAAAACCAAAACGCAATCAACAATTTTCCTCGGTGCGCATTCATTTGGCATGTTAGACGGTGGCATGTGTCTCCCCTCCCGCTAGACCACTTTTCATTTGTGGGAAATTTTAGTGATGATAAACTGGAAATGTAGTCAGGATGGAGGAAAATATGAATATTTTTTGGTTGAGAAAATGGAGTTGCCAATTTAAATGAAGATCGAACGAGAATATAAGGTAAGGCAACTCGTGCTAATCGGAATTTACAGTTTGAAATCAGGGGTTACCGTGTACTGCATTAGGATGGGAGACATGCTGATACTTGGATGCCTCAGAATAGTAGGGTTAAATGCTAGTCCTTATCATGTCATAGGAGTCAATGAACAGCCCATCAGATCATTTTATCTATACCCAACTTCTATAGAACTAGAACGAAAATTCTATGGACCGTAACACTGTGTCTTGTTGACAAAGAAAGAACTCGCAAAGGAGAGCACAATTCCCAAAAAGGGCTTCCTTTTCTTCCAAGAAACCTAACCTAACCTAGTCAGAATGAAAAAAAAACAAATTTTCTGGAAGAAAAAGTCTTAAAAGATGTACCATTTGTCTAGGAGAGGAAATCGGCGAAAATGGGCTACTTTTTCTGGACGAAAATGTCTCAAAAAATGAGACCAAAAACGATCAGCATTTGTTAGAAGACGTTAAAATGGGTCTACAACACAGAGTCACTCAAAATGGTATATTTCTACCAAATTAAGTAGTCACATACATGAGCTACTTGTGAAAAAGTCAGCAGAAATTTGAGAATTTTTAAAGAATTGTTTTTTTACGGAATAAAAGTGTATCTAGGAGGTGTCGCTTTTTTTTCTGAAAATGTAGTTAAAAAAAATGAGACTAAAAACGATCAGATCCCTCCTGAATAACGTCCTATCATTTTTTTGAAAGACGTCAAAATAGGTCTAGAAGACAAAGTCACTGGGATATTTTTTCCAAAAGAAAAAGTCACATAACATGAGCTACTTTTGGTAACAGAAAAAGTCAGCAGAAATGTGATAATCTTAATATATATGTACCCTCGACACTGATTCACTGATACACTGATTCACTGACTCTGTCACGCAGTACGTAGGAATTTAAATAGGCATTCTATAATTCTATTCTATAAATAATAATAATAAAAAAAAAAATATTTTTTTTTTGTACAGAAATTGTGTTTTCCCCAAATTTTTTTTTACCAAAATTTTTTTTTTCCAAAATTTTTTTTTTACAAATTTTTTTTTTCAACAAAATTTTTTTTTTCGACTAAATTTTTTTTTTCCACAAATTTTTTTTTTTTCAACGAAATTTTACAACTTACTAGTTTTTTAATAATGATTTAATTTTTTAATAAAAGATTTTGTCACAAATGGGCTAGTTTTTCTAGAATTAAATGTCACAAAAACTAGGAAGAGACTGAAAACAATCAGTTGTTCTTCAAAGTCTAGGCCCCTTTGCGATTTTTGGAAAATTTTTGTAGCAGTAAAAGTCGTCATACTTGGTCTACTTTGTCTGGTAGAAACAATGAGCTACTTTTTCAAAATTTTCTAGAAGAGAAATTTGGAAAAAATCTGCTTTTTTTTCTGTAAGAATAATTTGACAAAAATGAGCTTCGCTTTTTAAAAGTGGCAATTGAATCGCTTAGAAGAAAAATTCTTAATTTTCTAGAGAAAAAAGTCTCCAGTCTACCAAAATGGGCTACCTTGAAGGGGAAAAAAATCACTAAAACTGACCAAAATTGGTCTACTTTTTGAAAGAAGAAAAACTCGTCTAAAATGGGCTACTATTTTCAAAATGAAAAACTCGTCTAAAATGGGCTACTTTTTTCAAGATGGAAAACTCGTCTAACATGGGCTACTTTTTGAAAGAAGAAAAACTCGTCTAAAATAGGCTACTATTTTCAAAATGAAAAAACTCGTTTAAAATGGGCTACTTTTTGAAAAAAGAAAAAAAAATCGACTGATATGAACTACGTTTTCTTGAAGCGGAATTCTGCAATAATTGGCTACTATTTCTTGTAGAAAATTCGCTTAGAAGAAAAATTCTAAATTTTCTGGAGAAAACAAGTGACCAGTCGACCAAAATGGTCTTGAGGAAAAAAAGTCAATGAAACTCGTCGAAAATGGGCTACTTTTTTCAAGATGAAAAACTCGTCCAAAATGGGCTATTTTTTTCAAGATGAAAAACTCGTCTAAAATGGGCTACTTTTTTCAAGATGAAAAACTCGTCTAAAATGTGCTAGTTTATTCAAGAAGCAAAACTCGTCTAAAATGAGCTACTTTTTTCAAGATGAAAAACTCGTCTAAAATGGGCTACTTTTTTCAAGATGAAAAACTCGTCTAAAATGGGCTACTTTCTGTATAATAGTAGGGAAAACAGTCTACTATTCTACATAGGGGGCAAAGTCGTAGAAAATGGGTTATTTTTTTTTAAAGAAAAATCGACAAATATAAGCTACGCTTTTTAGAAGTGGAATTAAATTAGCTACCTTTTCTTAGAAGACAAATTTTTAATTTTCTGGAGAAAAAAGTCTTCCAGGATGGATTAATTTGTTCTAGAAGAAGAAGTCGACCGAAGTGGGCTGCTTTATTTACCTAGGAGAAAGAATTACTAAATATAGCCGACTTTCTTTTAGATGCAAAATAAATTTAAAATAAGCTACTTTCTCAAGAATATAAAGTTTCCGAAACAAGAAAGTAAGACAGTCAATATAAACGAAAAAACTATTATTACTATTTATATTGATTTATATGAATACTAAAACAATAATACTGACCAATTTATGCTAATTGCTTATTTTTTCTGTTTTTCTTACAGGTATGTTCTTACTGTATTAAACTAAATGTGGGTATGGACTACTTAAACAACAATATGATTTTGATATTATTATCGCTTATGCAACAAATTTGATGATTACTTTTTAATTTTTCATATTTTTTCTGCCAACAATTTCAAATACTTGTCTCTATATATTGACTTCAGTTATGTCAATCAAGCCATAGTTAACTTTAAGAGGTTCCAGTGTAATTCCGTATGTAGAGGGTGGCAGACATTAACACGGCAATTTCCAAAGAAAAACACCCACGACGTCCTCTGCCCAGATTTGTGAAATAGTTTCACAGAAACTCTTAGGCAACCCGGTCGGCGTGGTATGTTCTCTTTAATGTCCCAGCATATTTTACATATCTTTCCATAATAAATCACAGCGCAGCATTCAGATTTATTCGTATTCGTATTCTTTGTTGTTATTGTTTTTCTCGTCCTCTGTGGCGTGGCGTGGCGTAGCGTTGCTCACTCCCCATTTTTCACGCGATCAAAAGAAAACAGCAAAATCGCATTAAAAAGGAGCCGCACAAAGTCGTCAAGTGATTGTGTGTGTGTGTGAGTGGAGTGCCAGTGCCGACTATCTGTCAGTTGCTTTCACGTCCGTCCACCGGTGGGGCGTAATGTTTTCCGCTGCCAGATATTAAATCATTATGAGTGACAATTGTCGTGTCAAGTCCAATACAATTAGCAGGCATGTCATTACAACTCGACGGCGGAGAGACGCAGACCACCATCCATGATTGGATCTACCCAATCCCCTCAATGTCACTGGGAGATATTCTATTATTAAGCATATGATTTATCACCGCAATTAAGATGATTATAATCATCATTATCAACTATTAAGCGACCTGATTAGCATAAGATGATGCCACAGTCATAAATACAACCAAAAGATTTTAATCGAAATAATTATCACTCATAATGATCACATAAAAAATCAATTTTTTACAACAACTTAGTACCCTTTGCGCTCTTCCACCTCTCCCCCCTGCTACATACGTTGTCGTCTCTGATCATGTTCGTCTTTGACCAGCTTACACACAAAACTATCCCTTCGATCTTGCAGCTCGTACGATCACAAAAGAATTCCGTTTTTTTTTGTTTTCTTTTTCTGTTTTTCTTTCAAAGTCAAATGAAGAGGAGAAAAAAAAATCTGGCCAGGCGCCATTTGGGCTTAATTAAGTCATCAACCAGAAGGCAGCCTAATTGGTGATTCTGTTGTTGTTGTCGATGGTGGTGTATTCATCTCTTGTATCGTTCCGGCAGAAGAGTTTTGGCCTCTTAGCTGTTGACCACCACCACACACACACACACACACACCGGGTACCCGTCTATTCATCCGTACTCCACCACAGAATCACCACAAGCGTACCTTGCCATGAAGGCACCAACATTCGACCAGCAAACCTTTTCTATACCAGAACGAGTAAAAGGTGGTCGCCGTCATCGTTCAGACGATCATACAAAACTATAGACTGGGTTTGTTGTTATTCTTGTTGTTGTTGTTTAGGAGGCTTCACATATTGGACTATTGGAGACATCCAACATGCGGTATAAGGGTTTAAACCCTTAAGAGGTCATACGATTTTAAAAATGTGTAGTTCTAGAAGAAGCTTCACAAGAAGAAGTCGACTAAATGAAAACAATTCTACCATGGGTTACTTTTTTCTTCGGAAAAAGTGGACTTAAAATTTGGTGACTGTTTCTATACGGAAAAAGTGAGGCCAAAATGGGCGACTTTTAAAGCTTATTGTGAACTTTCTTCGTTTTAAAGCTCATTAAAAGTTACTTTTAAAAGTTAATGAATATTTCCTGTCTAATCCAAAGTCTGTAGTCTAAAAGTTCATTAAAGCTCCCAGTGAGCTTTCTAACTACTTATGAGCTTTCCAACGAAACTTTCCTGCATAATTTAACTTATGAAGTTTCAAAGCTCCCAATGAGTTTTTTAATGACGTGTTTCGAATATGAGCTTTATTCGTTTCAAAGCTCATTAAACGTTAATTTTAAATGTGCTTTCGCTTTTGTAGCACTTCCCTGAAAGTGGGCCCAAAAAGGGCGACGGAAAAAATGGGCCCAAAAAAGGGTGAATTTTTCTATACGGAAAAAGTCATCCCAAAATGACTACGGAAAAAGTGAGCCCAAAATGGGTGACTTTTTCTATACGAAAAAAGTGGGCCCAAAATGGGTGACTTTTTCTATACGGAAAAAGTGAGCCCAAAATGGGTGACTTTTTCTATACGGAAAAAGAGAGCCCAAAATGGGTGACTTTTTCTATACGGAAAAAGTGAGCCCAAAATGGGTGACTTTTTCCAATAAAAGAAAAAAAACTGGGCTCAAAATGGGTGACTTTTTCTATACGAAAAAAGTGAATGGGTGACTTTTTCCCTAAGAAAAAGTGGGCTCAAAATGGGCGACTTTTTCCATAAGAAAAAGTGGGCTCAAAATGGGAGACTTTTTCTATACGAAAAAAGTGGGCTCCAAATGGGAGAATTTTTCCATAAGAAAAAGTGGGCTCAAAATGGGTGACTTTTTCTATAAAAAAAAACTGGACTCAAAATGGGCGACTTTTTCTTATAGAAAAATGTAGGCCACAAATTGGTTGTCCGTTAAAGGGTTAACACTGCTGAAGATGTGCAAATCGATTTTTCAAAAACTCTCACACCGTCTCTGCCCCAGACATCAGCCGCATTCATACCGTACAGAATTTCAATCAGGGCCTCCTCATTTTTCTCCAACATTTGTTGACTTTTCAACTTCGGCGGATGAGGGAGCAACCAGGAAGACCACACGCCGTTGCCGCTGAAAACGAAAACGAAAAGACTTATAAAGGGCGGACATTGAGGAAGCACTGAAAAACAAACAACGTTTAGGTGAACGATGTATGTGTAGACGGACAGACGGATGCTCACATGCACATGACGAGATCTGAATATGGGAGATGCTAAACTTGGTATAAATAAGTCAGTCAGTCAGTCAGCCGGCGAAGAAGTACACAGCTCAAAATCCAACAAGTGTAACAAAAGCAAAAGTGAAGCGGCACAGCAAGAGAAGAGAACTCTTCACACACACACACACAGACACACTAACAGCTACTCACACTCCCGCCGATGGCCGGCTATTGTAATTCCAGAACTCACCTTCGTCTTCTTGGATGAGTCATTTGGTCGCAATCATTTTTTTTTGGATTCATTGCCATGATGGACATATTTTGCATAAGAGAGTCTAGACTCGCCGATACTCTCAGGGGAAGAACAGCAGCATCTTCCATTCTTTGGCTCTCCGGTGCGTCTGCTGCATGACTCACAAATTGTTTAGGCCAAAGCAGCTTCCAAAGGTTTCTCTGTGTGTGTGTGTGTGCGCGCTCAAGCCAAGAACAACTTGCCAACTGCCGGCTGATGATGTTCCCTCCCAGTGACTGTGTCAAGCTTTGAATTAAGTCAGTTATTGAGCCAACCTATGGAGTGGCCGTTGGCGCTGTCTGTCGGTCTGTCTGTCTGTGGCATGTGACTTCAGTAAGCGTTGCATGCTTCGTCGTTCCTACAACGATTCTATCGTGTTTAAACAACGTAACAGTGAAGTTGTGATGATGACGTCGAAGATCATGATGATGACGATGATGCGGCCGGTGCCGGTACTGTGGCCTGATGCTGGTGGTGGTGAAAGACCACCAACGACGTCGCCAAAGTATTTGATGTTAACGTTACATACGCTGATTGGGGTGGTCCAGTCCACTAAATTCTCAATTCTGCTAATTTTTATGTACACATCGAGTACTTGGCGACCGTGCCCTGCCGTGCCGTGCCGCCTCATATGCGAACACGCCGTCTACGAGCGTGAGTGAAACGTGGTTATGTGGCTGGAGATGGTTTTCTGTTGTGATATCTTCTTCCAAATAATTATGGAATACATTTGGGCATACACGAAGAGTATTATCATTTAACATTTTATTGCGACTGAAAGGCCGGGTAATGTTATCAGTCTGAGTGGAAGGAGGGATAGTATGGGAAGTTAGGGGTAGAATGTTTTGAAAGGTGCAAATCTTGGGGAACTTTGGGGGTCATGAGAAATCGTATATATGATTACTTTAAAGTCTATTATGTGACTTCTGTGTTTATTTCTGTCCTATACAGATTCTTCCCTTCAGTTACATTCCTTCCGGTATGTCTTTTCTACTTTAGTCATCCTCCTTTAAGCCTGAATACTTTTCATGGGTTAACATCTCGGCATTGTAAGTTGGTACTTCTTTGGAATACCTCCTCCCCTTGACACACTAACCCCTGTAAAAACAAAAAAAGCACACACACACAGATACACAATCAACTCCAACTTGAAATTCCCATAAACATTGGCATGTTCTTTCATTGTTTTGGCATTTAAGTTGTCCTTTGTATTTCAATTGGTTTCCATTGCTTTTTTTTCCGAAAGAAAAAGATGACATCTCTTTCCTCTCTGCCTACTCTTGGCCCACATGTTTCTTTCAAGTCATCACAATAATAACATTAAGTTTATGGACTTAAAGTTTGGGGGCGTTTTTATATGACGCCAATGATGATGATGATGATGCCCCTTCGGTTAATGGCTTGAAATGGATAATAAAGAATTTAAGGATTGCATTTTGTGTCTTTTTATTACTTTTATTAACTAAAGTAAAGTTTCAATTTCACACCTTTTTCATGGTCAATGTGGTGTGATGAAGACGAACTGGGTGAATCATCGTCAGCTGCATCAACAGCATCCACTGATAACTGCGGTGGGCTGTGTATGAGAAGAAAAGTTGCATTAACGTTTTGTAGTTCAATTTTATGGAGCGTGTTTTATTCTTTTTTTTTCTTCTAAAGGGGAACAGTGGTTTATCAGAAAAACAAACAATAATAATACCTTTCTTCAGGGAAATGCCACAAAGCACCTTTAAAATTATCTTCTAATGAGCTTTAAAACGAAGAGAGCTCATATTCGAAACACATCATAAAAAGCCCATTCTGAGCTTGGAAACTAGATAAGTTAAATACTATAGGAAAGTTTCCTAGGATAGTTCATAAGGAGTTAGAAAGCTCACAGGGAGCTTTAACGAGCTTGAATTATACAGGACATATTAATTAACATTTAAAATGAAAATTAAAATGAGCTTTGAAACTAGATAAGTTAAATACTGTAGAAATGTTTCCTTGGACACCTCATAAGGAGTTAGGAAGCTCACAGGAAGCTTTAACGAGCTTCAATTATACAGGAAATATTCATTAACATTTAAAATGAACTTTTAATGAGCTTTCAGAAGACAGCTCATAAGGAGCTCATAAGGAGCTAACTGTTAAAAATATCTTTATATGAGCTTTAAAACGAGGAGCTTTAAAACTAGATATGTTAATTGTTTCAGAACAAATCATTAAAAGCTTATTGAGAACTTTAATGACCTTTAAAACTAGAACTAGAACTAAATTCTGCAGGCAAGATTTATTAGAAAGCTCACAAGGAGCTTTAAAACTAGAAACGTAAAATGCTGCAGAATGCTCGTTAAAAAGCTCATTGGTAGTTTTAATGAGTTTTAAAACTAGAGACTTTGAACTATACAGGAAATAGTCATTAACCTTTAAAATTAATTTTTAATGAGCTTTGAAATCAAAAAAGCTCATAAGGAGATTTAAAAGCGAAGAAGTTAAATTAAGCAGAAACGTTTATTTAGGAAGGTCATAAGGGCTTCACAGCTAGATCAGTTACATTATGTAGAGTAAATCATAAAAAAGCTCATTGTAGATTTGAACCCTAGAAGTGCAATGCAGCAGGAAAGTTTTGTTGGAAAGCTCATAAGGAGATAGCCAGTGATGTTACATCCTAGAAGCTAAATTATTCAGAACAAATCATTAGAAAGCTCATTGTGAGCTTTAATGGGCTTTGCACAATATAAGTTAAATTCTGCAGGAACGTTTCGTTAGAAAGCTCATTGGGTGCCTTAATGAACTATACAGGAAAGATAAAGAAGCCAGACCATAAGGAAAAAATCGTCATACGTACAAAATAAATGGAGATGTTAGAGCTTTTAAGTACCACGACATACACTGGAATTTTCTCTATATCTACTAAGACATTTTTGAAAAAAAATTTTTGATTGCGTTCTAAATTCTCTGGTCCATAAATGACTTCTCCTTAATTTCAAATACTTTAATAAGCAATGTGTATCTGAATATGTATCAAATTTTCTATCAGCAAACTTTGGCAGCTTCAACAACAAACGAATGAGATTTTCTTTAACTCCGAAAACCTACTGCCGCAAGAAACCCCATTTCACCATCGTCCTCTCTATGGAGATCATACAATGAAACACATGCAAATAATCTTCTAACCGAAAGAGCTTTACAAGTTTTGTGGAATGGAAATTTAATTGCAATTTTTTTAAGATTTCTCAGATTTACCAAAAAAATACGTGAACTTACCGGAGACATACAAAGACTGATGATAGACTTTCGTGGGACTTACCTAAAACAATATAAAAAAAAAGAAATAATTATATCGTAAATTGAACTTTGGTTTTGATGAAAATATAAATGAAAAAAATATACAGTCAAAACACCGTGTCTTGTACGAATCGATCTTATGACAAAAAAAGAATGACAACATATTCTTCCAAGAAAAGTTAAAGAGCTCCTAATGAAGACTTACTTTCGATGAATTCCATATTAGTTGTCCCGGGTAGATCCGTGTCTCCATCTGTGGTCCACGACATTCAAGTGTGGTCCCGAGTGTGTGGTTACAGACGGAGAACTTCTCTTAAATCGGTGAGCTGTGGCCAATATCATTTCTATACTCACTGACCGGCACCTACTCTAGTGGGTTATCGTCAGCAAAGTGGGGTCATCACCCCTTCGGAATATATTCTAGTCATTCTCAAAATTTATCGAATCCTTCACCTTTTCCAAACCACTGTCTCATTTCTGAGTTCTACAGAAATAAAAACGAAAAACATATCGTAACAATAAAAGAAAAGACCAAAACTCTACTCGTCCCAAGTAATGTTTTATTTTCGTTCTTTATTTGGTTTATCTGAAACTCCGCCAACTCCTTTAAGCACAGAGTGTGCCCGGGAAGGAAGGATGACAGGCAGAACGGCCTGGCTGCATGAGTGAATGAATGAATGGATGGATGTATGGTTGGCTGGTTGGTCGGTCGATCGGTCGGTTGGATGGTGGCTTGGTTGTATGTTGCATGTTGATCTTGTTGCAAATGTTGTACGACATAAATTATCAACTTGGGTGGTCGGCACTGACGTTGTCAAAATGTGTGGTCTTTATTAATGCTCTGTCTCCCCCATCCCCTTCCATTGAAGGCACATTGGAGGGGGGCGGGAAATAATCAATTGATAAAGGAAATTGCGAGCTACACACACACACACACACCCCAAAATGAATGTCACATCAATGAAGTGGAGGACGGCAAAGAAGTCAATTGATATTTGCTCCCCTAATGGTGAAATTGTATGCCGTCATCGTCATCATCACTGGCGATATTTTCAATATTTGCCCCGATATGGTTCCGTTGCTGGCTACACCGAACAGAAGCCTTTTAACATTTGATTTTCGCCTGTTTTTTCTGCTGTTAATATCGTTTGACATGACATGGTCGGTTAACAGCACAAAAACACAACGGACTACGCTCCCCTCTTGGGTTGGCTCCTTGTCGACTGTGAGCGTTCAGCAGCTCATGTACCTCGAGTACCTCATGTTGGCATAATTGTTGTTATCTTCCGTTTGCTGTTGGCTGGAGCAGAATGCAAATAACGCATGCTTTGGCCTGTCGCCGCTTGTGCTACTAGCGCAGTTTGTGAATTGTGGGGCATGTTGCTCGATTGGCGGTTTTCCCGCGCTTTTACCATTTACAAGTTTTACACTGTTGTTCCCTTGTAGTTGTTGGTGTTGCTGGTGCTGGTGCTGTGGCGGTTGCCTGTGTGTGGCTCCATGCTCCCTTTTTTCTTTCACTTACAATATCGTCCGATAAGCATAGATTCCTTTGATTTTCCACCGGCTGTTAATTAAATTTATGCAAGTTTTGCATTCATTCTTTTTTTCCATTTGTTGATGTTTAACAATGTCGGGTTTTCATTGAAATTCGCAAAAACAAAAAGAATTGAGGGCAAGGTCTGTACAGAACTTTAGAAATTCAGTAGCCCAGGACATGAGATCTCGGTGAGAGATATGAGGTGTAGCAAACACTCAGAAGTCATACAGTTCGCTCCACAGAAGAATGCCCAATGACATTTTAGTGTAAGCCAATCATGGTAATGTGTTCAACTTAACTTTGGCCTTACTTAGTAAAGGGAATACCGTACACTTACATTTAGAATGTAAGCTATTACTTAATCCCCCAACATTCCATGAAGAAATAGGCGTAGAACTTATCTCAAACGAGTGAGCTCTGTACCTACTGTTCTAACGTCGACTGCGAACGGCTTGTGGTTTTGGTAGATACGTTTTGCATGGCTTCGATTTTAGTTTCCAACTTGTCAATTTATGATACCTGCTGTCTATTGTAGATTTCGGCTATTGTTAATGGCGCCCAACGGCGAACATATGCGATAGTGTGTAAACTTTTTTTTTTTTAAAGAGTTGAGGTTGATTGTGAAAGCCACTTCTGCAAAAAGACATAAGTCCTATGAATGAAAAGAACGATGTCACGGTCATTCAAAACAAAAACTAATCGCTTAAACTTACACCGTGTAACACACATTCTGTCCTATGAACCAAATTTACTTTTTCGGAAAGGGGATAAAAAATAAAAATACACGTGTATTGGCGATTTTCATGTACACGTCAGATTTTTTTTTTTTTTTTAGTTTGAAGTATGAAGCTCGTAGTGGCCTGTGTGAAAGCCTTTGGACCGATTTTTAACCCTTTTTCAGTGATCCAAACGAGCTGATTTTTTGCAGGCAGACTCGTAGAAATGTCTGTATCACGTCAAATTTTTTTAAAAAAATAGATTTTTATCAATTCTCAGATTTTCCTAAATTTTTTTTTTTTTTTTAAAAAGTTCAAAAAGCATTTTTTTTCGTAACGCTTAAGTAGTTTACAAATTTGGAGTCTCTTCAAGTTATGCTAAGAAAAGTGAAAAAAATATTTTTTTTTCCAATGGAGCTGATTTTTTGCTGGCAGACTCGTGGAAATGTCTGTATCACGTCAAATTTTTTAAAAAAATAGATTTTTATCAATTCTCAGATTTTCCTAATTTTTTTTTTTTTAAAAAGTTCAAAAAACATTTTTTTCGGTAACGCTTAAGTAGTTTAAAAATTTGGAGTCTCTTCAAGTTATGCTAAGAAAAGTGAAAAAAATATTTTTTTCCAAAAATAATAAAAATTTGGGAAAATCTGAGAATTGATAAAAATCTATTTTTAAAAGTGAAAAAAATATTTTTTTTTCCAAAAATAATAAAAATTTGGGAAAATCTGAGAATTGATAAAAATCTATTTTTTAAAAAAAATTGACGTGATACAGACATTTCCACGAGTCTGCCTGCCAAAAATCAGCTCGATTGGATCACTGAAAAAGGGTTAAAAATCTATCCAAAGGCTTTCACACAAGCCACTACGAGCTTTATACTTCAAACTTAAAAAAAAAAAAAAACTGACGTGTACATGAAAATCGCCGATACACGTGTATTTTTATTTTTTATCCCCTTTCCGAAAAAGTAAATTTGGTTCATAGGACAGAAAAAAATCTATTTTTTGTAACACCGTGTTATTAACAGATCATTAGTGTGAAAATTCGGAAGATTTTTGGAAACAATTCTAGTATTTTCAATGGGCTGGGACAATTTTAATTAAAATTCAAATAACTCTATCGGAGAGATATTGGCAACGTATGTTCGGATGATGGGGTTTATTTGAAAATGCCCGGAAATCAAAATCGCGTTTCGATCACTTTCGATGTGGTGTTGCGACTGTGAAATATTGAAAACAAGCAATCACCCGCACTCAGCTGTCTATTAAGATGTAGAAATCTTTATGGCTTTTTTTTGTTTTTGGCAAATCGCAACGATGTGTTGCCAAAGTGGAACCTGTGAATGTTGCTTATAACACGTTTGAAGATTATAACAAAGAAAAAAAAATTAAATCTACAGAAAATATATTCAAATTGAATGGTTTTGGTTAACCCACTCACAGACCGTTAAAACATACAAAACATTCAAACAATTTAAGGCAAATTAGTCCGAAATGCTACAGCAAAACTATCAACGAAAAAGAAAGAAGAATAACACACACAATCTAACATTCAGTCTAAACGTTGTGCTAATGATTAGTATAAAATTAATCTAAATAACCCATTAATATTCAATGAGCATCATTTTAACAAAATCATAAATCTTCCTTAGCTGAATGGACCACCAATAACATGGAACTCAGTCCCCTCGGCTGCCCTTCTCCATGACATTTATTTATGAGAGCCTCAGCAACGCCATCTCTGCGGTATCTGTACCAGCTAGAAATCGTATTGTCATCTGATAACATTTATGCATTTTGTGATACCAATTCATTTTCATTTACTCGCAGTCGGGCCACACAGAAAATTCCCATTTTGTAGGGTTCAATTTAAGGCAGCGAATGGATTCGGAGTAAAGTGTGACAGTCAATAGTCAATGTTAGTGTGCCAGCGGAGATCAACGACGATTGTGATGTGAGCTGGAGGGGGGACGAGGTATGGCTGAAAAGGTAGGAAGGTAATAAAATTTTGTCAACCGTGCATGTAAAGAAAGGGAAGACTTCCACCTTCTGTTGTTTTTTTTTAGATGAAAACGATTGCGGAATAAATTCTGGCCCCAAGGAAAAAGTGGATTCCAAAAAATAAACCTTGAAAACAGAACATTTTAAATTTGTTTGGGAAAGGGAAGACTTCCACCTTCTGTTGTTTTTTTTTTAGATGAAAACGATTGCGGAATAAATTCTGGCCCCCAGGCAAGAATATCCCAAGTCAGAAATGAAAATGGGTTGCAAAAAATAAACATTGACAACAGAACATTTTAAATTTGTTTGGGTCTGTAGCCAGCGTCTCTGATTGTGTTTGGCAAACCGGGAAGTCATTGCTGAAACCTTTTGTTCTCTCTTCCCTATCAAAGGACGCTTCCCCAGCATTCCAGTGTTCAGTTTATGCCCATTGGAGCTTGCCAAACTTCCAGCACAGCCCTCGCATATTATCGCAAATGAGATATGGAGATCTTGAATGAGCGAGTTAATATTCATATTCATATTCTACATTATTCTGTTGTTCACTGCCGCTGCTGTGGCTGTAAACACAATATTTTTGCTTAATTACTCTGAACGCGTGTGTGCTTAGCTGAAGCATGTGTTCGTTCCTCCATTCTGCGATGTGCAATTTTTTTGTGGCATTGCACGCATGCAGGCAGTGCCCCAAGAACGGTTACAAACACTTGTCGCTGCACATATGCTGGCTAGCCCCTCCCCACCCCTCTTATTCGCTCGCTCCCTTTGTCATTGTGCCCTTTTGGTGTCTTAGGTTGCATACATGTCAGATTTTTCATGTGCCACAGTCGGTAGGTCGGTCGGATCGACTGGTTCTTCTGCTGTATGCCTCCATATGGTTTTGTACTGCATGTGTGTGTCCCCAGCGAACAATTCAAGGGGTTAATGTGTTCCTTCATATGCCTATGTCTGTTCGGTTCGGTTCGTTGTATTCTTGTTCAGATTTTTTTGGTTGAGAACTTTTAGGGGAGACCCACAACAGCGTTTTTGCTAACACTAATTAACTCATTAACATTTAGGCTTTTGCCTTGTTGTTGCTGCTGCTGCCGTTGAACTGACTGCTGCGTCGCGGCGATTTCTTTCTTTGTCATTTGTCTAAGCGAAATTCTTGGATCACACATGTGCTGCACAATATGCCCGAGATTTTGTCTGTCTGGTCGTCTTCCATTGTCGGAGATTTCTTGAGGTTTTTTTTTGTGTGTGTGTGTGTTAGTGTATTTCTTACTGTTGGTGTTGCCACTACAGTCATGCTGTGCCACCGCTGACGCTGTCTGCTGCCCTCAAACAGTGACCAGATGTTTCTGCCGTTTGTACGTGCACAAGATTATCGCGCTGTTTATTTCGTGTGTGTGACATTTATTCTTCAGATCTCATTTTGTGATTTTTATTAATAAAAGAAGAAGAAGAAGAAAAAAAGAATTCCGAAAGGAAGTTTGTCTGCCTAAACGTCCGATAAATGTCCGAGATAAGCCCCGAAATGCTGAAAGTGCGTGTATTTTTTTAAATGCCGCCAGAGTCGGGCTAATAAGGTCGTGAGAAGGTTATGTCTATTTTGGCATTTCGTTTAATATGGCATGATATGGTAATGCGATTTTAAGAAATATTTAATTTAGACATTTTCACAAATTAGTCCGATGATGTGGCGGACGGCACAATCTTGAGCTCTGAGTCATCTTTTGGCAGGAAAACAGATGGCCGTATTGATCTTTAATTTGATTCAAGTTATTAAATTGATCTGTTTGAAATTGTTTATTGTTTCCACACTTAAACGATAAGGTACGAATTGATTCATAATATTTGAACTACGTGGAAAGGAAACCGCTGGAGTCATTGCAAGAGTTCAAATAAAAGAACATATCCCAGTGAATCCAAATATCCACGGTATCGGTCCCTATGTAACATGGACATGTACTCAAGTCAGAAGAATTGTTCTCCTGAGAGCTGACTTGCATCTCTCATAATGGCGTGTTCTCTCTAAAAAAAATAATAATATTAAAATTATGCAATAATTTCATTAAAATTATAAAATAATTTCATTAAATATATGAAATAATTTAATTAAAATTATGCAATAATTTCATTGAAATTATGCAAAAATTCCATTAAAATGATGCAATAATGTCATTAAAATTCTGCAATAATTTCATTAAAATTGTGAAATAATTTCATTAAAATTGTGAAATAATTTCATTAAAATTATGAAATAATTTCATTAAAATTATGCAATAATTTCATAGAAATTATGAAATAATTTCATAGAAATTATGAAATAATTTCATTGAAATTATGAAAAAATTTCATTAAAATTATGAAATAATTTCATTAAAATTATGAAATAATTTCATAAAATTATGAAATAATTTCATTAAAATTATGAAAAAAATTTCATTAAAATTATGAACTAATTTCATTAAATATATGAAATAATTTCATTAAAATTATGCAATAATTTCATTAAAATTATGCAATAATTTCATTAAAATTATGCAATAATTTCATTTAAATTATGCAATAATTTCATTAAAATTATGCAATAATTTCATTAAAATTGTACTTGTACTTGTACTTGTACTTGTACTTGTACTTGTACTTGTACTTGTACTTGTACTTGTACTTGTACTTGTACTTGTACTTGTACTTGTACTTGTACTTGTACTTGTACTTGTACTTGTACTTGTACTTGTACTTGTACTTGTACTTGTACTTGTACTTGTACTTGTACTTGTACTTGTACTTGTACTTGTACTTGTACTTGTACTTGTACTTGTACTTGTACTTGTACTTGTACTTGTACTTGTACTTGTACTTGTACTTGTACTTGTACTTGTACTTGTACTTGTACTTGTACTTGTACTTGTACTTGTACTTGTACTTGTACTTGTACTTGTACTTGTACTTGTACTTGTACTTGTACTTGTACTTGTACTTGTACTTGTACTTGTACTTGTACTTGTACTTGTACTTGTACTTGTACTTGTACTTGTACTTGTACTTGTACTTGTACTTGTACTTGTACTTGTACTTGTACTTGTACTTGTACTTGTACTTGTACTTGTACTTGTACTTGTACTTGTACTTGTACTTGTACTTGTACTTGTACTTGTACTTGTACTTGTACTTGTACTTGTACTTGTACTTGTACTTGTACTTGTACTTGTACTTGTACTTGTACTTGTACTTGTACTTGTACTTGTACTTGTACTTGTACTTGTACTTGTACTTGTACTTGTACTTGTACTTGTACTTGTACTTGTACTTGTACTTGTACTTGTACTTGTACTTGTACTTGTACTTGTACTTGTACTTGTACTTGTACTTGTACTTGTACTTGTACTTGTACTTGTACTTGTACTTGTACTTGTACTTGTACTTGTACTTGTACTTGTACTTGTACTTGTACTTGTACTTGTACTTGTACTTGTACTTGTACTTGTACTTGTACTTGTACTTGTACTTGTACTTGTACTTGTACTTGTACTTGTACTTGTACTTGTACTTGTACTTGTACTTGTACTTGTACTTGTACTTGTACTTGTACTTGTACTTGTACTTGTACTTGTACTTGTACTTGTACTTGTACTTGTACTTGTACTTGTACTTGTACTTGTACTTGTACTTGTACTTGTACTTGTACTTGTACTTGTACTTGTACTTGTACTTGTACTTGTACTTGTACTTGTACTTGTACTTATACTTATACTTATACTTATACTTATACTTATACTTATACTTATACTTATACTTATACTTATACTTATACTTATACTTATACTTATACTTATACTTATACTTATACTTATACTTATACTTATACTTATACTTATACTTATACTTATACTTATACTTATACTTATACTTATACTTATACTTATACTTATACTTATACTTATACTTATACTTATACTTATACTTATACTTATACTTATACTTATACTTATACTTATACTTATACTTATACTTATACTTATACTTATACTTATACTTATACTTATACTTATACTTATACTTATACTTATACTTATACTTATACTTATACTTATACTTATACTTATACTTATACTTATACTTATACTTATACTTATACTTATACTTATACTTATACTTATACTTATACTTATACTTATACTTATACTTATACTTATACTTATACTTATACTTATACTTATACTTATACTTATACTTATACTTATACTTATACTTATACTTATACTTATACTTATACTTATACTTATACTTATACTTATACTTATACTTATACTTATACTTATACTTATACTTATACTTATACTTATACTTATACTTATACTTATACTTATACTTATACTTATACTTATACTTATACTTATACTTATACTTATACTTATACTTATACTTATACTTATACTTATACTTATACTTATACTTATACTTATACTTATACTTATACTTATACTTATACTTATACTTAAATGAAATTTATTAAAATTATGAAATAATTTCAATAAAATTATGAAATAATTTCATTAAAATTATGCAATAATTTCATTAAAATTATGAAATAATTTCATTAAAATTATGAAATAATTTCATTAAAATTATGAAATAATTTCATTAAAATTATGCAATAATTTCATTAAAATTATGTAATAATTTCATTAAAATTATGCAATATTTTCATTAAACTTATGCAATAATTTCATTAAACTTATGCAATAGTTTCATTAAAATTATGCAATAATTTCATTAAAATTATGAAATAATTTCATTAAAAATGTGAAATGTAAAATTATGCAATCATTTCATTAAAATTATGCAATAATTTCATTAAAATTAGGCAATAATTTCATTAAATATATGAAACTAGTAAGTTGTAATGCGCCTATGGCGCCCGTTGAAATATGGAAAAAAAAATTTGTTGAAAAAAAATGTTTTCTTGAAAAAAAAAATTTTTGTTCAAAAAAAAATTTTTGTTGAAAAAAAAATTTTGTTGAAAAAAAAATTTTTTCTTGAAAAAAAAAATTTTTGTTGAAAAAAAAAAATTTGTGGAAAAAAAAATTTTTGTTGAAAAAAAAAAAATTTTGTTGAAAAAAAAAATTTCGAAAAAAAAATTTTGTTGAAAAAAAAATTTTGTAAAAAAAAATTTTTTTAAAAAATTTGGGGAAAACACAATTTATGTACAAAAAAAAATATAATTTTTTTTATTATTATTATTTATAGAATTTATATTTAGAATTATAGAATGCCTATTTAAATTCCTACGTACTGTGTGACAGAGTCAGTGAATCAGTGTCGAGGGTAAATATATATTAAGATAATTTCATTAAAATTATGAACAAGTTTCATTAAAATTATTAAATAATTTCATTAAAATTATGCAATAATTTCATTAAAATTATGAAATAATTTCATTAAAATTATGAACAAGTTTCATTAAAATTATTAAATAATTTCATTAAAATTATTAAATAATTTCATTAAAATTATTAAATAATTTCATTAAATGAAATTCATTAAAATTATGAAATAATTTCATTAAAATTATGAAATAATTTTGGTGATATAATGAATTAATTTCGTTAACGAGTTTCATTAATTGAATGCTATTCGTTGGTGCAACAACGTACATCTTTCGTTCTAACATTGGCCTTATGAAATATCTTTAACGAAATTGTTTCATTGATCCAAAGAAATGGTTTAGCTGATCCATTGACATGATTTCATTAATCTAATGAAATGAATTATTGCATGAATGATACAATGAAATAATTTCACAGGAACAGTAAAGTTGTTTATGTCTTCTCTGGAGTACCACAACAACGGTCTGTGTCAACTAAATAAAAAAAAAATATTTTCATCAATTTGTAACTGTCGTATCATTTCGGTTAAAAAATCTAATCTCAGCTAGATTAGGTTAGGTTGAGAAGAGGAGGCAGACTTTCTCCGCCCCATGTCTCAGCTAAGTAAAGAGCATTTTCCAGTGAATCGAGGACTGCGTCAACAATTGGAAATTGATGTAAGGAAACTTCCCAGCTGTGTCTATGGGCACAAAGTTTATTAACAATTCAGTAGCCCCTTTGTCTTTTGTTTCTCCCTCCTCCTGCTTCTCCCACTTGTTCCTTGGTATTTTTCTGCCTCTTCCTGCTATGAAAATAAGTCATAGAATGGAAAATCACAACCTCGGGGCAATTAATGTTCATGTTGTTGTTACACATGTTGTAAGTCGAGTTAAATTCCTTTAATGAAATCATAACATGCACAGATACAACACCAGGCCCAACACTGCCAGCCAGTCAGACAGCCAGCCAGCTCGGCTGATTATGCCACAATTTTGCAAAAGCAACAAAAACCGAACCGAACAAAAAACATTGCAGCGCAACAAACTCGAGACACCTTAACTTGCCGACCGCCTGCCGCCCTTTACCTGGATGTAATTGAACAACAGCAGCATTTTAATAAACCGGGAACAACAAACAGAAGAAGAAGAGAAAGAAAAAAAATCAGGCCTGGGCTAAAAATATAACACGTCACTGAGAGGTGAAACTAAAGTGCATCCGATGAGCGGCGACGGGCGAAAATGTTCCATTTATGAACACGTAAAACATTCACGCTCCTGCTCATGGTGATGTTCGTTGCACTTCGTTTTCCGTTCCTTTTTCCCTTCTTGTTTTTTTTTGTTTTTTTTTTTTTGTTGGCTTTGACGAATGTGCCAAACATGGCCTATTATGTGGCATGACACATTTGAGGCATTTCCATGCCATCCGCTTGCTCCCCGGCGCCCTGGCCCCGGGGTTTGTGCTTGTAGAAGAACGCAACACTCGATATGGTTACAAAATATGTACAATTTAACTATTCATTCGCGCGGTGTTGTCGTCGTTTTATTGCAACAGCAACAGCAAAGAAATGAAATAATTTTGTTTAGATGACTGATGATGACTGGTTGGCTGTTTGGTCGGCTGGTTGGTTGGCTCGCTGGCTGGCTGGCTCGATGGATGACTGTATGGTTGGTTTGATGGCTGAATTGATGGCTGTGGTGATGGCGGCGATGGCTATGGTGGTGCTACTTGGCCGCATGTTTATGACGTTGCAATACGCCGTAGTGCCAGTGGAACGTTGTAATTTCAGTTGTTATCGAGAGCGTCAATTTTTTTTTTGCTGTAGCTGTAGCTGCTGCTGCTGTTGGCAATGTTGCTGCCGCCGTGGTTAGATGTCGTTTGCCATTTTAAAATTGAGTTATTTTGCTCCTGGGAACATTTTATGGCCATAAACACAATCAGCAACCCGTTCGCACATACATGCAGCACCACAGCTTAGCACCGTAAATTCAAAGTCTACGACATGCGACAAATCATACGTTCGTCCGTAACTCCGTGCGATTGATGTATAAAGTCATACGACGAATTGTCTCTCTCTCTCTCTCTCTCTCTCCACGGAAACACCATCGGTAAAATGCCATTTAGTTGGAAAACTAACCACTCACCAGCCAGCCAACTACACACAATTATCTAAACAGAGACGTGGCCAATTGTCTGTGATTCTGGGGGGACGTTATCTGTCGACCGAACACATTTTTCCCCCTACGCCCTTTTCGATAAAGGTTTTGAACAAATGCTTTGTAATTGTTGGTCTGGCTGTAAACATAGATGTAGCGTTGCTCGGCTCACATAAATACTGAATACGATACGTGGCGACACGATACGTTGCGATACACACTAAATGAGTTATTAGACATGGTTCAAATCAAACTGATTTTTAATTGCTATTTGCTTAAGCGCACCACGACGATTATTTGGTTATAGAAACATTATATTTATTAGAGTGGCGGCTGCAATGATTGCGATACCAATAAGCTGAGAAGCGGTCGTGTATCAAGATCGAGACCATCAGATACGCGTATCCAATGCAAGTGATTTGTGGTCATTGTTCGGAAATGCACTTGTCCTTGTCCGGCCGTAAAGGAGGATGGATAATGGCGTGTGCACTCATTGTGTTTGTTGCCACACCTTCGAAACCTTCGGCGAAATGCAGTAAATTTCTACGAAAATCTGTTGTTGCAGATAATCTGGTCGAAATTTTATATTGAGAATAACTTTGGTTGAAATGTTTTACTTAGGGATTACTTTGATGAAATTCGGTCCAACTTAAGAATGTCGAAATAGTCACATCAAAATTAGTTGTCGTCGCATGTATAGATTTTTTATTTTTTTTGTCAAAATTTGTATCTTATAAAAATCTCGTCGAAATTTGTATATTTTTTTTTTTAGAAAATTTCGTCAAAAATATTACATGTATAGAAAATAATGTCGAAATTTATATATTTATAGAAAATTTTTTGGAATTTCTATATTTACAGAAAATTTCCATTTATCGAAATTTTGTGTATTTTGTAGAAAATTTCCATATTTATAGAAAAAAGAAAATCTCGTCGAAATTTGTATATTTTTTTTTTTAGAAAATTTCGTCAAAAATATTACATGTATAGAAAATAATGTCGAAATTTATATATTTATAGAAAATTTGTTGGAATTTCTATATTTACAGAAAATTTCCATTTATCGAAATTTTGTGTATTTTGTAGAAAATTTCCATATTTATAGAAAAAAGAAAATCTCGTCGAAATTCTGAAATTTTTTGAAAATTTACACATATAGCTAATTTCGTCGATTTTATCGAATTTTATTGAAAATTTTAGTCAAAATTTATATATTTATAGAAAATTTCGTTTCGTCGAAATTTTGTGTATTTTATAGAAAATTTCGTTTTGTCGACATTTTTATATTTTATGGAAAATTTTGTCGAAATTTCTATATTTATTAAAAAAATCTCGTCGAAATTTTTAAATTTATATATATATATTTTTTTTTGTCGAAATTTCTGCATTTATTGATAATTGTGGTTGAAATTTCTGTATTTACAGAAAATTTCGTTTTAAATTTATAGAAAATTTACTCATATAGCTAATTACGTTGATTTTATTAAAATTTCTATACATAATGAAAATTTTGATCGAAAGTTCGTTTTGTCGACATTTTATATTTTATAGAAAATTTCGACGAAGAAAAAAGAAAATCTCGTCGAAATTTTTAAATTTCTAGAAAATACAGCGAATTTCGTCGATTTCGTCGAAATTTTTATATTTATTGAAAATATTAATCAAAATTTATATATTTATAGAAAATTGCGTTTCGTCGACATTTTTATATTTTACCGAAAATTTCGTTTTGTCGACATTTTTATATTTTATGGAAAATTTCGTCGAAATTTCTATATTTCTAAAAAAAATGTCGTCGAAATTTTAAATTTATGGATATATCGAAAAATTTAGATATACAACTAATTTCGTCCAAATTGTTACATTTATTGAAAATTTTAGTCAAAATTTATGTATTTATAGAAACCCCCGTTTCGACGACATTTTTATATTTTACAGAAATTTCGTTTTATCGACATTTTTTAAAAAAAATTTTTGTCGAAATTTCTATATTTATAAAAAAAATCTCGTCGAAATGTTTCAATTTATAGAAAATTTACATTTTATTAAAATTTCTGTACATATTGAAAATGTTGGTCGGAATTTCTATATTTACAGCAAATTTCGTTTTGTAGACATTTTTATATGTTATGGAAAATTTTGTCGAAATTTCTATATTTATTAAAAGAATCTCGTCGAAATTTTTAAATTTATAGAAAATTTACATATACAGCTAATTTTGTCAAAATTTCTATATTAATAGAAACATTTCGTCGAAACTTCTATATTTATAAAAAAAAATGTTTTGTAGAAATTTTTATATTTTGTAGAAAATTTGGTTGAAATTTCCATTATTTTAGAAAATGTAGTAAAATTTTGTACCTTTAAAAAAATTCGTCGAAATTTTTTTATATATAAAATATCTCGTCAACATTTTTTATTAATAGACAGTATTATCTTAATTTGTCACCGACTCCTTGATCACATCGTTATCGACTTGGTTGTTTGTTATCGTCATTTTTATAGAACCAGTGCTTTCAAAGGTCTATTAAGTTATCAGTCATTTATGGCAAGAAGCAGCCAACTTGAATATTCCAATTTCCTATTACATTTCCTCATTTTTTAGTTCACAATTTGCCTGGTACAGAACATTTCCTTAAATTCTCCAAATACTTTGTAGTTGATTTACAAATCCTAATCTGCAAATAACAGCAGCCACACTACAAAAATCATGTGTTCACAAATAATTGACCATAAATTGTAAATGTTGACACTTCTTGTCCTTTAACAATAACATATGTCTGGTCACACTTTTGTCCTCTTTTATAGCAGTCTTCAGGGGGGTGGTGGGGTATATATATATTTAAAAGTCAATAAAACGGCAACACCCACAAAACACTCCGACAATAGCTCAAGTTGAAGTAACTTGTTGGGATCCCCTTCCCCCCCACATAAGCTCACCAAACAAAATAGACCATATAATAATCATTGTCCTTGTTGTTGTACATTGTGTAATATTAGAGTAATAATCGACCGAGCGCCCCGCCACCCCACACTAAACACTCATTCAGTGTGTCTTACATAGAAAAGTTCATAAAAACATTTAGACAACATTGACTCAACAGAGAACCCCTCTGGCTGGAGAAGCCAACAAAATCAAACCACCCCCTTAAAAAGCCACAAAAAACACTTCATAAACCCAGTGATTATGAGCCGGTCCCCGTGGTCGGACGGGGGTGAACTGCGGAGCAGCTTATCTGGTTCTTACACTCCACAAGTCTCAGCCAGGCAGAGGAGGGGAGCAGATTTGTGAGTAGTCAAGGGTTGGGGAGGAGGAGGAGGGAAATGTTGAAAATGAATTTTTATTATTTTCGGTCTTTTTATTGCTTGTCGGCTTTGTCTATGAAAATCTTTAGCAACAGATTTAATTTTCATTTCATTTCATTTCAAAAGCCGCATGGGGGCAGGAGAACTGTGTGGGTTGTGGGGAAAGATGGGTGTTGGATTAGATTTCTCGGTTGGCTGAGATGTCTGTGGGTGTTTATTTTCCAGATTAACCTCATAATCTTCGAAGGGTGTTTATAATTTGTTTTGATTACCATGAACAATTCATTTTATGCGAGTTCTTCAAATTGTTACATGGCTTTAAAGTGTTTACCGGGGGAAGTTTTTCGGGGCGTTAGGGTGAAATTCCTCCTGACAGCGACTACAGTTTGGAAGGCAATGAGAGGGCGTTTTTGTATACACTAAGAATAGAAATCAAATTTGATGACTGATTGAATAGCTTCTTTGGACTGCAAATGAGTATTTGTTTGGCAAATGGTTGATGCAACTACTGTTTACTACTGAGACTCTGTGGAAACAATAGAAAACAGTCTTGCTGTGGAATTATTGACCGGGAAAAGAAGAGACAGAAGAAATCGGCTGACAGTTTTTTGATAGCAAAATATGGTCGATGTTGAATTATGGAAAAATATCCTTTTGGGAATTCTTAAATATATAGAAGGTTTTTGTAGAAGATTGATAATCCGTTTTGGTTCCAATATACCGAATCAGGTAATGGATTAAGAAAGTTGAGATTCTATAAAAATTATGGAAAAACTGTTATTGTTGCCAGTGCTCTAAAATCTTTTTAATCGTAGATTTTGTTTTCATATGATTAAATACAAATAAATAAATACAAGTAAAGATGAATAATATGAATAAAAACAAATCTGGCAAGGACAATTTTTTACCATCGTACTTTGTACAATCCAAATCCGTTTAAAGTTCTCTATTTAAAAACAAAAAAAAAAAAAACACACCCTTCCAGCGCCCACAATATGAAATTCAGTTGCTTTTGTTGTCGTTGCCATTTCAGTCGGTTTTAATTACCAAATCTATCGGTGATACAATTGGATTTCATTTGTTACCAAGCGTGGCGAGGCGAGGCGGGGCGGGTCGGTGTAGGCGACTTTACCAAAGGGTGTGATGTTTGAAAAGCATTTAAAATCGTTGACATGGCAAAAAGGAAGCAGCCCAAGCAAAACTCGTTCGTATAGGATGTCATTTGATGTTGAGTTTTAATTAAATCCTTCGTGTCAAAATCCTGTCTGTTTCACAACAAACACACACACAGAAAAAAAAACAGAAGGAACTCCAACATGAATAGACACAAATACAATATTAGTTTTGTATGTTTTGCAGTTTGTTTTTTTTGTTGGCATTTGCCGATTTCATGGATTTATTTTAAATACAATGTTCAAGTACCATCAGCTGGTTTTATGTCAATTTCATTGGATATCAAAGAATACATATAGAGAGGATGTTTTTTTTTTTTTTTCAAAAAAGTAATCAAGGAATTTCTACATATGTTGTTTTTTTTTTTGGACTTCGGTAGAATTTCAAATTTGTTTGCAGCAATTTTCTGTCATGTCTGTTTGATTTGCTGTTCGCTTTGTACCTGTTTTGGATTGTCGCATAACTCATTATCAACATCTCGTACTAATTACTTAATTAACTCATTTTAGCTGCTGACGTGAAGTAAGTAGTCCGCTATCAATTTCATTAAATGTTCGCGACAACGGCAGCATTTTAAGTTTCACTTAAGGCCTCCCCGATACGTTCACTGGATGGAAGATCAAAAATGTGTATAGCATTTGGTTCAGGCGTGCATCTTGAGGAATGTTCAGTACAAGAGCAGCAGCACAGTGGATCGTTTTGGGGAGTAGGCGGCTAATAATCCAAACAGTGACATTCAAAACATCATTTACATGTAGATGTGGGAAAGATCTACGTTTTTTGATTTAAATTTAAATAAAACTAATTTCGTTCAACATTCTCGCAGGGATAATGGCAGGCCACTGTATGTGGACAACAGTAGAGATGGCAATGACGTCGAAGAGCAAGAATCAGAAGTACATTTACTATGCCACTGTCCAGGTCTAGAGGAGCATACACCTTGTAGCAGGTTGATTGACAACTTTGAACAGCTGGTCAGTGTCCCTCTGACTTATCCAGCGAAATTCATCGAAAGCTTCAAATGCCTGTAGCATGTGAGCTAACTCTTCCCCCAACCTCCTCCCTCAACCAAGAGTATCACACTGATCCAATGTTGGGCATTTGAGTAGGGTTCTTAATTTTTCGACGTTTTTCAACTTCCGGGAATCGTGCATTTTTTCCGGCAATCCTGACCAATAATCTCGGGAAACGGAGTGTCCTGGGAATTCTTGGATTTAAAACTCCACATTCGAGTGAACTCGGAGTAAATACGCACAGATTTTGAAAATAAACATTAAAAATTTACAGGGTTGCCACCTTATGTTAGTATTAAAATATGGCAACCCTGGAATTATTAAAACTTAATATTCAGACTGGAAGAATTTATGGAGTTCGAGAAGGATTTTCAATATCCCGGGAATCAGGAATTTTTCCCGAAAAACCTGACCAATAATCCCGGGAAACGGAAAGTAAAAAATCGGAAATTTCCCCAGAAATAAGTCCACATTCGAGTGAACTCGTTCTCATCGCAGGTAGCTCATTCAACCTAACCATACCTATTAGCTGCCTAAATTTTCTACTGCATCCATAAGTATTTACTATTTACGCACATATTTGGAAAATAAGCATTAACAATTTCCAGGGTTGCCACCTTTTGTTCGCATAAAAATATCACAAACTTTGGAATTATTTAAACTTAATATTCAGACTGGCACAATTTATGGAATTCTAGAATTTTTCCCGAAAAACCTGACCTGAATCGAGAAATTTCGCGGAATATACGTGCCGCGAATCCCCGGTTTAAAAACCCTACATTCGTGAGAACTTTGCTGCATAAATGAATAATTTCCAACAGCAAACAGTTAAAGATGCATTAATTTGGGAAATGAACATTAAAAAAGTCCAGGGTTGCCACCTTTAGTTCGTACAAAAATATGGCAACCCTGGAATTATTTTAACTTTATATTCAAACTAATAACATATATTTGACTTTTAAACGCATGTCATCACATTTTAATGAAAAATTTCAAAATCTTTTGAAATACCGGATTTTGTAATAATTTTTGTTTGGCACATTAATACAATTCTAACCATTCTCTCACCTTTTTGCTGCATAAATGTATAATTTCCTGCAGCAAACAGTTAAAGATGCATTAGTTTTGCAAATGAACATTAAAAAAGTCCAGGGTCGCCACCTTTAGTTCGCACAAAAATATGGCAACCCTGGAATTATTTTAACTTTATATTCCAACTAATAACATGTATTTGACTTTTAAACACATGTCATCACATTTTAATGAAAAATTTCAGTCTTTAGAAATATTGGATTTTGTAAGAAAAATTTTTTTTGCCACATTAATACAATTCGAACCATTCAACCTAACCTCACCTTTTTGCTGCATAAATGAATAATTTCCTGCAGCAAACAGTTAAAGTTGCACTCATTTTGCAAATAAACATTAAAAATTTCCAGGGTTGCCACATTTTATTCGTACACAAATATGGCAACCCTGGAATTATTTTAACTTTATATTCAAACTAATAACATGTATTTGACTTTTAAAAACATGTCATTACATTTTAATGAAAAACTTCAAAAAAAAAAAAATTGAAATCCGGAATGTGTCACATTTATACAAAAATATTATGGTCATCAGAACGACGAGAATAAATATATATACAAAGATCCCGGTTCAGTAAGGAGACCATACTCCCCGGCCAGTAAACTGTTGCAAAGGTCGAACAATGAGCTGCAAAAATATATCTTTGGAGCCCCTTGTCCATATATAAGAGTTATATTCCCCTTGATGACCACATCTAGGTGGTGTAAATATTTACGAGATCAGATGGGGTGAAGTATTTCTTGCACCCCTTCCAAATGCTTCTTTGGACACTTTGAAAGTATGGCCGTTTTTCCAAAATGTCCCACTGTACTGCGATCGCATTGTCAATTCATTGAAGTCTACATTGTAAAGCCCTGTTGTTGTTTTTGCTTCATTGGCCGTTTTTTTTTTTTTTTGTTTTAATTAAATGTGAGAATTGCCGAAGGTCGCTGTATTCCGAGAAAATGCTCCATATCGTGGCAGTTGGTCAGGCAAAGGGGATTCAGAGAGAGACCCTACTTTAAATGGACATAATTTGTCTTACATAGATAAAGTAATAGAAAGGGTGATGTTTGTGTTCTTAAGCAAATGCGGTTAAAGAGGTTTTTCTCATTTTATCAATAATAGATTTTTTCCATATACGAAC
This sequence comes from Hydrotaea cyrtoneurina, assembly GCA_958296145.1. Taxonomy (NCBI): domain Eukaryota; kingdom Metazoa; phylum Arthropoda; class Insecta; order Diptera; family Muscidae; genus Hydrotaea; species Hydrotaea cyrtoneurina. The sequence goes on along the minus strand of OY282516.1, from coordinate 66,243,899 downwards.
GAATGACTCAAAAACTGTTAACTTCATTTTCAAAATATGAATTGTCTTTTCAACCACACTGAAGTTTATTTACCTACAGCAAAGTTCATGCCATCATCACCAACATTCCTTTGACCTTAAACATGAGTAATCGTCATCTCTCCAATTGTGTTGTTGTTGTTTTCTTCCAAAAACGTCCCCGGTCAATATTTCATAACGATTATAGCATAACACACAGGTGTCCTCTGACTTGATAATCACTTGTGGCTGAATGGATTTTGTCACATGTGTCCTGTGTCGATGGAATATCTTAAATTACCGTTTATGAGAACAGGTAGCCGTCCGCACCGAACATAAACAACACTGGCGGCAACAACCTCAGCTGAAGTAGCGGCCAGCAGCATCGGGGCAGCACATGTTACTCCCCAACAAACAAAATATGTATAAGAAAATAAACTAAAGGAATCTGTGTGCTTAAGTAACGTTTTGTGTTTACAAATTAATGTGAGCTACTGAATCCGTCTCCGTCCGTCCGTCCGTCTCCATTAACGACTGCAACAGCACAGACAAACTCACTCGTACTAGTCGGCAGCGTTCATCGTTGACAATGATCGGCCGTCTTGTTGATCAGCTGCAACTCATTAATGAGGACATTTAATTTCATTGGCGCCTAGTTGGACCCGAAAGATGTCGATGACGACGACAACGACGTTGAAACGATTTCTTTTCCTTTACACACAAAGAGACCACCAAAAACTCAGAAAACCGCAAAACGAAATAAAATATATTATTTTCACAATGATCACACGCATCATTTAGCTAATTGATCGATCGATGAATCGTTCGATTTCGTTGTTATTACCGTTGTTGTTGTTTCGATTTTCTACCGACTGGTACGCTTACTCGTGCAATAATAAAAGATCGTGTAGTTTTGCTGATATCTGCAGTTTGTAATTTAAGCTGTGGCTTCTTAAGTTTGGCGGGCAGGGGGGAGTTGCTATGAAAAGGTAGGTAGGCATTTTAAAACAGAGACCACAATTTGTTAAAAAAATCCTTCAGAATTGTAGTTTTATTTAGTCTTACTAATCTATATGGAAATTAAGTCGGCTCCCATCCCAACAAACCCAAGTGCTACCTATTCAGCAGGTCTGTAATCGAGAGATGTGATGGGCTTATACTTATACTTGTACTTGTACTTGTACTTGTACTTGTACTTGTACTTGTACTTGTACTTGTACTTGTACTTGTACTTGTACTTGTACTTGTACTTGTACTTGTACTTGTACTTGTACTTGTACTTGTACTTGTACTTGTACTTGTACTTGTACTTGTACTTGTACTTGTACTTGTACTTGTACTTGTACTTGTACTTGTACTTGTACTTGTACTTGTACTTGTACTTGTACTTGTACTTGTACTTGTACTTGTACTTGTACTTGTACTTGTACTTGTACTTGTACTTGTACTTGTACTTGTACTTGTACTTGTACTTGTACTTGTACTTGTACTTGTACTTGTACTTGTACTTGTACTTGTACTTGTACTTGTACTTGTACTTGTACTTGTACTTGTACTTGTACTTGTACTTGTACTTGTACTTGTACTTGTACTTGTACTTGTACTTGTACTTGTACTTGTACAGATCACTTTCACGGCCAGACATTGCATCATAACTTTTGTTTATTTTCTTAAAAGGAGTGAAATCTCCACACACACAAAAATCAATGCCCCCCTGACATTTTGCACCATGATCACTTGCGGCTGTTATTTTAAAAACCCGTATAAGTCATTTTCGACACAACCGTGGAAACGAAAGCAAACAAAAAAATCGTAAAATCATTTGATAACTTAATTAAGTCTAATAGCATTTTAATGTGTGTCGTCCGTATATTTCAGGCTCTCCACTTGTTTTTATTATTATTTATTTAAAAAAAACCAAAATTATAATACTCAGCTCAACTTCGTTTCATCAAGTTCCGTCGACTGTTTGTTGATTGATCGGCTGGCTGGCGTTGTACAAACGCATCTCACACTCTGGCTTTTTAGAAGAAAAAAAAACAGAAAATAAAAATTTAAACATTTCAAATTAAATGCGAGTTGGTTTTTATGGCTTAAATTTAAAGCTATTAAATGTTTCCGAAGACCTACAGTTGATGGCGGTGGGGAAAAGATGTTCACAGGAATTTGTGTGTGTGTTTTGAAATTTATCAAAGTAATTCTTCTCCCCCTCTTCAATATAAATCGAAGAAGTCAATACACTCACTCAGTTGGCGCTTATGACTTGACTTGACTTGACGGACTGGCTGGTTGGCTGACTGACTGCGGTAGGTAAATGAAACGAGCGCGATCACTGATCACTTTCAGATTCATTGATTCATTTATCAAATGCACATACTGAGTTAACAACATCGTTGTTGTTGTTGTTGCTGGTGTTGGAGTTCAGCAGCCGCAGCAGACATATCACGGCTGGTGATAGTTTCGTAGCCTTCGCTTCCTCAACAAACTGTAGTTATGCAGAAATCTAAGGCAAGAGTATGAACGAACCAACAAAAAAAAACTTTAGTGGAAAATTGTCCAAGATCTTGATGAACATCATCATTAAACCATGTATGTAGGTCTAAACAAACATATATAGTACGATCACCAGAAACACATGATCATCATCAACAACGGCCACAGTGTCTTCTCCAACTGTCCTACGTTGTACAGTGGCTTGCCACATGAAAATGTAGGCTAGATATTGAGCATTAGGAACATTAAGCAACCGTTCGATTTCAATCATGGACCGATCACATACCAATAAAAAGTGGTATGAGTGGCGAGAGAGCACTGGGCGGCGAGAGAGCACTGGGCACATTGAGTGAATATTTTATATTTTATATTTTATATTTTATATTTTATATTTTATATTTTATATTTTATATTTTATATTTTATATTTTATATTTTATATTTTATATTTTATATTTTATATTTTATATTTTATATTTTATATTTTATATTTTATATTTTATATTTTATATTTTATATTTTATATTTTATATTTTATATTTTATATTTTATATTTTATATTTTATATTTTATATTTTATATTTTATATTTTATATTTTATATTTTATATTTTATATTTTATATTTTATATTTTATATTTTATATTTTATATTTTATATTTTATATTTTATATTTTATATTTTATATTTTATATTTTATATTTTATATTTTATATTTTATATTTTATATTTTATATTTTATATTTTATATTTTATATTTTATATTTTATATTTTATATTTTATATTTTATATTTTATATTTTATATTTTATATTTTATATTTTATATTTTATATTTTATATTTTATATTTTATATTTTATATTTTATATTTTATATTTTATATTTTATATTTTATATTTTATATTTTATATTTTATATTTTATATTTTATATTTTATATTTTATATTTTATATTTTATATTTTATATTTTATATTTTATATTTTATATTTTATATTTTATATTATATATTATATATTTTATATTTTATATTTTATATTTTATATTTTATATTTTATATTTTATATTTTATATTTTATATTTTATATTTTATATTTTATATTTTATATTTTATATTTTATATTTTATATTTTATATTTTATATTTTATATTTTATATTTTATATTTTATATTTTATATTTTATATTTTATATTTTATATTTTATATTTTATATTTTATATTTTATATTTTATATTTTATATTTTATATTTTATATTTTATATTTTATATTTTATATTTTATATTTTATATTTTATATTTTATATTTTATATTTTATATTTTATATTTTATATTTTATATTTTATATTTTATATTTTATATTTTATATTTTATATTTTATATTTTATATTTTATATTTTATATTTTATATTTTATATTTTATATTTTATATTTTATATTTTATATTTTATATTTTATATTTTATATTTTATATTTTATATTTTATATTTTATATTTTATATTTTATATTTTATATTTTATATTTTATATTTTATATTTTATATTTTATATTTTATATTTTATATTTTATATTTTATTTAATTACAATACAAAGTACATTTATATTCTAATTCCAAGAGTAAACACAGACCATCAAAGCCTCTGGTGGGAATCGAACCCACAACTGCCACGCTGATAGGCAAGCACGCTACCAACTCGCCTACCTGGGCGCTTGTCAGAAAAGAATATTGGATGAATAAGATTGTGTCAGAGACATGTGCCCTCCCTCTTATAGAGCACAGCTCTCAGTTTTCCTGATAGATGGCGCTGACTATAAACAATAGATGTCATTGAAGTGTGTGATTAGTGTCTGATTTTCCTTTAACCACTGTGCTAGCTTGCCGCTGCTGATCACGATCATGATGATGATGATCTTCTTTAAGTGACTGAGGGGCAAAGTTGTACGGCATTGCGCTCAGACGACGTGTGTGGTCTTCCAGCCACAGCCTATGGAGTTAAACGAAGATGTGTGGAATACAAAAAAAAACCAACCAACAACAGATAAATGTTGTTGCTGCTGCTGCTGTTGGTGAATCTAGTGAACGGCAGTAGTAGTTGCTCTCTCAATGGAGTGGAGAGTGTGTGTGTGGTGATCGCGTGTATTATTCGTTTTTTTATTTCATTATTGCTGCTGTTGTGACTTCTTTGATGCAAAGTCAATCAATATTTAAAATGATTTTTATTAAAACAGACAGCAGCCCAAACCCTCCGATGACGATGACGATGATGGTGATGATCGACCACCACATGGAGTGGACAATGACGATGATGTGGTGGTGCTGCTGCTGATCATGAACCATTCTATCGAGTTGCTGTACTGAAAACAAACAAAAAGCCCACAACAATTATTGTTAGTCTTTTTTTATTTCCCCCAGTCTCCATGTATTTGTTGTCATTGTACCCGACAGACAGACGGACAATACAACAAAGCACTTTAACAAAACCATGTAATAAACGGTAGCGACCTGGCCATATTTTGCTTGTATGTTTCGTTATTGAAAGCTTCGGCTCATGTTTATAACGGATCAGATTAGATTCTATCGTTTAATGATAATGATGAGAATGATCATCGTTATCTGATCAATGCCATCATTGATCACATGTTTATTATCTGGCGGTGATCTATGTTAATGCGGTGATAAATTTTGAAACCATAAACTCTGTAAATAGTTGTTGTCTTTATGCTCATATGATATATTTGATATTTGTAATTATTTATAGAAGCAACAGCTGCTAACGATTCGTCCTCACTGACAAATGTTTTCATGTGAGTGTGTGTTTTAAGTCAGACCATTGCTAATTGCCCTCTAGCGGTTGTTTTACAAATTAAATGTATTCACGCTTAGCTTAATTTTCGCGAGTCCGTTCGCCAAAGTCAACAATAACATGTGTGTGTTTTTTGAGCGGGCAGCACTTGATGGTTGAATGAATTGGTGAAACGAATGTTGCAGGGTTCGGAATTATTACCAAGGCTTGCCAATAGTGAATAGGAGAAGTTCACCGAATTTATGGGAAAATTACTCATTGGCAAAGTTCAAATGTAATAGAGGGTGGTACAAATACAAGTTTATTTTTAAAAATTTTAAATATATAATAAAAATTAACAAAATTCATTTAAGTGTAAAAAAGTAGTAAAATAAAACAAAAAATATAAAAATTGTCTTCGCTCTTAAATGTACAGTTATATTGGAGTTATTTCTAAAGTATATCCAGTTTTTACGTGTCCCGGTAGGCGAGAGTGTTAAAAAAAATATTAAAAAAAAAATACTTCAAAAAAATTAGAGAAAAATAGAAACAAAGAAACAAAACAAAAATATTTTTCCAAAAAAAAAAATTATTCCTCACAAATAAATTTATATCAAAAAAAATATTTTTCCCAAAAAAAACCACATTTAAAAAAAAACTTTTAAAGAAATTAGAGAAAAATATAAACAAAAATATTTTTCCCAAAATAAATTTTTTTTAAGGTACAAAAAACTTGTTTCAAAAAAAAACATTTTTCCCAGAAATAAAAAAAAAATCTTTTTTAAAAAACATATTTAAAAAATTAATCAAAAATAGAAACAAACCAAAAATATTTTTCAAAAAAAATTTTTTTTTTTAAAAAATAAATTTTTCTCAATGAAATATGTTTCCCAAAAAAATTTTCACAAAAATTTTTTTTTTCAAAAAAAATATTTTTCCCACAAAAAAACATTTAAAAAAATTAGAGAAAAATATAAATAAACAAAAATATTTTCCCAAAAAAAAAATATTTTTTAAAAAATATATTTTTCACAAAAAAAATATGTTTCCCAAAAATAAAAAAAAAAATTCAAAGAAAAAATATTTTCTTTTTTAAAAAATATATTTTAAGAAAAAAAAAATACTTTTGAAAAAATTAATCAAAAATAGAAACAAACCAAAAATATTTTTCCAAAAAAAATTTTTTTTTTTAAAAAAATGTTTCCCAAAAGTAAAAAAAAATTTTTAGCAAAAAAAGAAAATACTTTTAAAAAAATTAGTGAAAAATAGAAACAAAACAAAAATATTTTTTCCAAAAAAAAATTGTTTTTTAAAAGTTATTCTTCACAAAAAAAATATTTTTCCCCAAAAAAACATATTAAAAAAAATTAGAGATATTTATTTTTTAAAAAATATATTTTTACAAAAAAAAATATGTTTCCCAAAAATAAAAAAAAAATATTTTCTTTTTTAAAAAATATATTTTAAGAAAAAATAAATACTTTTAAAAAAATTAGTAAAAAATATAAACCCAAAAAAAATATTTTTCCAAAAAAAAAATTTTTTTTTAAAAAATATTTTTCCCAAAAATATAAAAAAAATATTTTCTTTTTTAAAAATATATTTAAAAAAAAATACTTTTAAAAAAATTAATTAAAAAAAATACTTTTTTAAAAAAGTTTAGAAGTTTACCGTCTGTTCCTTCATGGAATGTTAAGGGAAATAGCCAAGTAAAAAAGTTAACATTTAACTGTTTTCTTATGCCCCTATTAGGTTATGTACTCTTTCGGAGAACCGATGCTTTTCAGTTCAGGGCACTTTCGTGTGTTTTACCTCACACAGGTGTAAGTTTGAACTTTCGTTTTACATCCGTGCCCTGCATTGTTTTCGTTCTGAAAACACGCAATTCTTATAAGGCCGCAGGAATTCCGTTTTTTTTTTTTTTGGTTGACTTTTGGAATTTTTTGATCCATGGAAGATTGATGTTGCCATACTCATATGTATATTTGAAATGTTTCGTCTTCTTGTTGTTGTTGTTGTAGCTGTGTCCAAAATGGGCCTGGGTGTGAACATTCACATAAGTGCTGATTCCAAGTTGTTCAGCCTACCATGTGAGTGTCTGTCTGTGGGACCTTTAATGCCCCACAAAACTGAGGCCAGCGCCAAAAACTCCTCTAAACCGGCCACAGAATTCTGGCCTTAGAGAACTTTGAATGATTTTTTATTTTCATTTCTTTTGTTTTAAGTTTGTCTCACCAAAAGCGTGTGAGTGAGTGAGTTTGTGTTTTTTGTGTTGTTGTTGTTCTTGTTTCTGGCATATGTCCGTCGTTTTGTTTGTTTAACGGCCACATTTGTGGGCCCATTAAAGATGTATTTGCTTTGAGGCGTTATATTTAAAATTCACTTGAGCCAGACCACACACGATGCAGTCCACCGAAAAGCAAAATGCACCGGCGATCCAGAAATCAACCACCACCATCAACAACAAACACAGAGGCCGGAAAGCCAAGTGAACCAAACCAAACTGAAGTGAACTGTGGTCAATTTGAGAAACTCTGACATAACTTTAAATAACAATTAAATGATTCAGTTCGATTTGACCGTACGTACGTCCGTCCGTCCGTCCATGGGGCTGGCTGTTCCGTTCGTTTGTTCTTCTGGGTTTCTATCTGCTGCTGTTTCTTTTTTTTCCATCGAACATCACCTAAATTAACATTTGATGATCGTCGTCGTCGTCGTCGTCTTCGTTGTTTCGTTAGACAGAAATTCAAATTAAATGTCCACTCTGAAGTTGTTGTTACCGTCGACTATCCCTGCTGCCGCTCATCTCAAATCTATGCTGAGCGCTTCTTCTTGAGCTTCACATGTTTGTTGTTGTTATTGCCCGATCGTTTTCAATATAATATTGATTATGATTTAATCGTAATTGCCCTTTCGTTTAGTCTTTGCTGGCACTCCAGTCTGTCTCTCGTCGGGTTCCACAGACACACTGCAGCTGATGGGATATTTATAGGTTTCGGTTAATCGTTTGTCGGTGAGCATTAACATTAACCCTTTGTTGTGTGAGCGTACCTCGTACGCAGGCGCATTGCGTTTTGCTGGTGTTGTTGTTGCTGTTGTTTGTAGTGATATCTTCGTTGGAGATTTTGGAGAGCGACTGCACCGGCTACTACCACCGGCCATGTCAACGGCGACATAATCTAAACATAATGAGTCCCTAATATAGTCATAAACACGACGGTTATTGATCAACAAATTATTTCCGAAATGCTGCAAAAGTGCTCCGGCACAGTGGTGCGAGATCATGAAGAACTGGCAATGCCAATAGAGGTTATCTGGTTATCATGTGTCGTTCTTGGCTGTAAGAATGTGTCTCACTCGGACTGAAATTTATTTTTGTCGGACTACAAAATTTGTTTCCAATAAAAAATTTGTCTCAGTCGCACTGAGACCTATTTTCGGTCTAGGAAAATTGTTTACCTGTTTAAAATTTGTACCAGTTGGGATGGGACCTGAAAAATATTTGAATCATTCACAATGAAAACTATTTTCGTTTTAACTGAGAAATATTTAATCGTTGGAAAATTTGAATCAGGCGAACGGAAAAATATTTTCCCGGTGAAAAATGTATCTCATTCAATCTGAGAAAAAAATTTTCGGTGGAAATTTGTTCTCAGTCGAACTGAGAAATATGACAATTGCGAAAAAAAAAATTTTCGGTGGACATTTTTTCAGTCGAACTAAGAAATATTTTCCGGTGGGAAATTTGTATCAGCCGAACCGAAAAATATTTTTGCGGTCGAGCTGAGAAATATTTTTCTGGTGGACAATTCATCTCGGTCGAACTGAGAAATATTAGAATCAGTCGAAATGGGAAACATTTTTTCGATGGAAGTTTTTCCGGTGGAAAAATGTTCCCAGTCGAAGTAAGAAATATTTTTCACGTGGAAAATTTGAATCAGTCGAGCTAAAAAAAAAATTTCCGGTGGAAAATTGTTCCCAGTCGAAGTGAGAAATATTTTTCACGTGGAAAATTTGAATCAGTCGAGCTAAAAAAAAAAATGTCCGGTGGAAAATTGTTCCCAGTCGAAGTGAGAAATATTTTTCACGTGGAAAATTTGAATCAGTCGAGCTAAGAAACCATTTTTCCTATGGAAACTGAGAAATATTTTTTTTTATATTTTGCCGGCGGAAAATTTGTCTCAGTCGAACTGAAAAATATTTTTCCATTGGAAAATTGTTCCCAGTCGAAATGAGAAATATTTTTCAGGTGGAAAATTTGAATTAGTCGAACTGAAATCTATTTTTTGTGTGGAAAATGTGTCTCAGGCGAGATGAAAAAAAAAATGTTCCCGTGGACAATTTGTCTCAGTCGAACTGAGAAAAAAATATGCGATGGAATTTTTTTCTCACTCGAACTTGGTAATATTTTTCCGTGTGGAAAATTTATCTCAATCGGACTGATACCCAATTTCCATCGAACCGAGTTATTTCTCCGAAAATCTTTTCTAAGTTTCCGAACCACTGTTCATACTCCACTTCGGCCGTGAGAGTTTCATTCAAGTGGTGGTGGTGCATCTGTTTTCAATTTCTCTTCCAAAATAATGATCGTTTCGAAGATCGTCATGGAGATCATAATGATCTTACGATCATATATGCTTTGTGTTCAGTTAAAATCTGTTAATATTCATATATCGTATGCTGGCAGCTTAGCACTCGTGCTTGTCTGCCCGCCCGCCCGTCCGACCGTCCGTCCGTCTGTCTGGCGTTCCCAAAACATACGGTGGCACGGCTGCCGCTGTTGTTGGTTTAAAGGTTTTATCTCGGTCTTCTGAAGACAGTCTCTCCTTTCGTTTTCAGTATGATCTCGAAATGATCGTAACAACAGAATAAAGTAAAACAACTAAATTTGTAAAGCTCTGCGTTCGCTCTCTTTGGACTATTTGGGTGGTCTCCCTTTGTCTGTTGGAGGGCCAGTGGAGCGAGCATCTGTGACGGCGACAGCAGCAGCATCAGCAGCCCACCACCGTCATCGACATCGTCGTCGTCGTCGTCATCGTCATCCCAAATTCAATTCAGTTCCGAGGCTTTGGTGCACACAGAACGAACGCAAATAAACCTTCGGGCAAATCTCGAAGTAGCTGAAAGTCATAAAAACATTTTATATGTTCATTAAGACATCAAAAGTTTAAAAGAACATATCGTATGTGGTTGTTGTAGCGGCCTTTGGGATTGTCGCTGTCTGTCCTGTGGTTGTTGTTTGTTTTTTTGGTTTTGTATTCGGACTGAAGATGGGTTGGTTTTGGTTGGCTGTGCCAGTTTTGGCGGGGGCTTAAGAGATTAGTTAATTGATCGGCATTTGCCGATTTTTTGAAAGTGTGCTACCCATTGCTGGGGGGACGGGGCAAACAAAAGAATGAAAGCGCGTGAGTTATAATGCAAAATATTTGTGAAGGCGAATTTCTCTGGTGTTGTTGTTCTTTTTTTTTTTGTGTATAGAAATTATAAGTCTACAATATGGGAAGGGGTTTCACAGTTCATTTGTAGGAGTCCAAATTTAAAATTTGTTCATATCATTGCATTAAATTTCATTGCATTAAATTTACGAAATATTTCATAAAATTAACGAAATATTTCATAAATTTTACGAAATATTTCATAGAAATTTTGAAAATATTTTCTTTATATTTTTTTTATATAAGTGCATTAAATTTACGAAATATTTTATAAAATTAACGAAATATTTCATAGAAATTTTGAAAATAGTTTTTATATATTTTTTTAATTTTTTATATCTTTTCTTCGGGGCATTAATTTTACGAAATATTTCATAAAATTTTACGAAATATTTCATAGAAATTTTGAAAATATTTTCTTTATATTTTTTTTATATAAGTGCATTAAATTTACGAAATATTTCATAAAATTTACGAAATATTTCATAGAAATTTTGAAACTAGTTTTTATATATTTTTTTAATTTTTTATATCATTTTCTTGGGGACATTAATTTTACGAAATATTTCATAGAAATTTTGAAATTATTGTCTTTATATTTTTTTATATCCTTTTCTTTAGTGCATTAAATTTACGAAATATTTCATAAAATTTAAGAAACATTTCATAGAAATTTTGAAAATGCTTTCTTTATATTTTTTATATCATTTTCTTCAGTGCATTAATTTTACGAAATATTCCATAGAAATTTGGAATATAGTTTTTATATATTTTTTTAATTTTTTATTTAAGATTATTTCATAGTTTTTATGAAAAATTGTAAAACCTATCAATATCTCTGATACAAGTGATGTCGATCATTATGCCTCGTATTCATAGAAAATTAACATTGGACCTAATGGAGACTGGCGAAGAGTCGTCTGGCACATCTTTTTTTTGTATGATCCGAAATATTACAGAAATACGCCCTCTGTTATGTGGCCAAACGTCCGAAACAGATTTGTAGAATCTATAAAAAAAAATCTGCTAGAGTCGGTAATTGTAGGTGTTCTAGAAAATAAGGGGCTGGTGGCTGATTAGGCTATAGAAAATTGGATCATATTCTCTATCTTAAGAAATCCGCCATTGTATATTATAGGAAATCAGCCCTGGTGGATTATATTCTACTCTAAGGATAATGAGCCCCCGATGCCTCATATTGCACTCCATGGAATATCACAATTGGCGGATAATAGTTATTCGACTCCATTGAAATTGAGCTCATTATTTACACACTAGTAAGTTGTAATGCGCCTATGGCGCCCGTTAATTTGCTTGAGAAAGTATTTGTTACTTAATTTTAAAAATTTTGTAAAAAAAATTTCGGAAAAAAATAAAATTGGAAAAAAAAAATTTGTGGAAAAAAAATTTTTGCTGAAAAAAAAAATATTGTTGAAAAAAAAAATTTTGTTGAAAAAAAAAATTTGCTGAAAAAAAAAAATTTTGTGGAAAAAAAAAATATTTTGTTGAAAAAAAAAATGTTTGTTGAAAAAAAAAATTTTTGTTGAAAAAGAAAAATGTTTGCTGAAAAAAAAAATTTTTGTTGAAAAAACAATTTTGTTGAAAAAAAAATTTTTGTGGAAAAAAAAAATTTTGTTGAAAAAAAAAATTTGGGGAAAAAAAAATTTTTGTAAAAAAAAAAAATTAAAAAAAAATTTTGGAAAAAATAAAATTTTGGTAAAAAAAAATTTGAGGAAAACACAATTTCTGTACAAAAAAAAATATTATTTTTTTTATTATTATTTTTTATAGAATTATTATAGAATGCCTATTTAAATTCATACGTACTGCGTGACAGAGTCAGTGAATCAGTGTATCAGTGTATCAGTGAATCAGTGTCGAGGGTAAATATATATTAAGATATTATCCCTAAGGAAGTATTATTATATAGAAAATGATCCCCTAAGAGATCATTTCAAATGACCTGGGGGCCATACTCTATTCGTAAAGGAGGAGCAGGCTGTTATTCTATTCTATGAGCCATGTACACTACAACTTGTGCGCTTCCCTATCTTAGCTGTGATCCCTGTCATGACTCATTGTATTTGCTATGGAAAATCTGCCCTGTTAGACCCCAGGAACATTCATACTATTCAATATGTTTGCTCGTTCGCTGGCTTTACGATTTCTATCATCAGTTACTAATTGATATGATGCGTTTGATTATACACCGGAAAGCCCCCCGCCCTCAAGTCAATCAGCGATGGCAAAGCTGTTCGCCATATATCTACTCTACAATTGAGAAGAAATCTATTAACTTAATTTGGTTAACATGTTGTTGTTGCTGTTGTTGTTTCCAGTCGTTTGCAATGATATGCAAATGTGTGGTTGCCATAACTCAGAATATCGCAAAAGACTTCCTCCACCCTGCAACGAGCTGTTTCAAGCTGTTTGTTTACTGCTTAATTAAAGCCGCATAAACACAAAATCACGATCAATAAATATTGACGTACACAGGCACAAGCACACGTACGCCGAGCGATGATCATGGGATACGCACGGCGCAGAGCTGAAGAAAGTTAAGTGTAGTAAAGTACGGGGTAAGCGTACGCGCATGCGCACATACGTATGATCAATTGCCGGTCGGGACGGGCAATGGTTTATAGACGATCATGGCAAATGTGGCTGATGTTCTGTTTGTTGTGGGGCTGTTGATTTTGACAGCTTTCGAGGTGTGTTGGGTGGGTACCCTACACACAAACACATAGAGAGACACATGGTGTTTAGCTATCTGCGTATGTGCGTTTTGTAATGCGCCGTTCACATGGCTGAATGGATGGATGGATGGCTGTTTGGCTTTTGAACCAGTTTGTTTGACGGCCTGTATGGCTGGTGGTTAGACTGCTCGTACGTCTGAAATGGATGTGCCCCATCCATTCGCCATTCTTTCTACTTGCTGTTGTTTCGATACAAGTACTACGCATGTTTGTTTGGCTCTTTTGACAGCCGCACAATGTCTATTAAATACTGATTACAAATAACACCCACTCGCCGCGCAACAACACGTGCAATTATTTTGTTTGTAAAATCACACAGCAAAGAAAAAAAACCGAGCACTTTGTTATGGCGGATAATTACGGGACGAAATGATCGCTGTCGTGGCAGCGCTCGTACTCGACTCGACTCGACTGGAATCACCGCAAAATGTCATGACAACAAAACCCACCGAAATGACAAACAAAATAATCATAATTATGATTGACACAAAGATCAATTGATCGCAGAAATTATGATTGGAAATATCTCGCAAAATGATTGACAACATGTTGATGGAAATTTGTACCCATTTCAAACAACTCTTAATGAAACGCACCAAACAGCCAGGCGGAAGGACGGACAGATGTTTGACGGGCTGGAGAGTGACAGACTGGCTGGTTTGAAAACACCCATTCACACGTAATATTGAATTAGTGGATACGATTTAAAGTGATTTTCATGATTCACCGAAGGAGGCGGTCGCCGAACCAGTTCCATGCTATACATGCAATTCAAACTAAAAGTAGTTAGTGAAAAGTGGGCGGGAGTGTTGAAAATGGGCTGGTTGTTATGGAAATACAAGCAATTTTCTTGTATCGAATTAGTTGTCACGGTGTGAGGAGATAAAGCGGCGTAAAGAGTTTAAAAACTGTAAAAGTTGTCCATGAAAAGGAAATATCTGGAAATTCAGAAGCGAAACTCGCTAAGAAAATCTCAATAAGCTCA